>CAKLNU010000646.1:0-316876 GCA_922788865.1 Poeciliopsis turneri | reverse complement strand
ATGAACCCTTAAAAGACATTGATATAGACAGTGTTTATAAGAATTGGAATGTTACTATGTCACTCAGGGCAAGGCAGCTTTTTTAAACAAGAAAATACAACAATCAAAGCGACGAGTCTAATCACTTTTTCTGATTCAGTCACAGATTTTATGGCATGGCATACAGACTTTATGCTTTGGCATACATGGCAGACTTTATGCCAGTCTGGCAAGGTCAGACTGTAGACCTAATTTCTAGCATGCTCTCTAGTATGTTGCATTGAGTCTTGTTGAGTGCTCATCTTTAAACTTGCATAAATTCTGACCCATCATCCTCATATATATATGTATGACTGTAACCACTTCTATGTGTAGCAGCTTGTCCATGTAAACAGAAATGTGAACTCATTTCATCACAACACTGATCAGATGAGATTTACTTGCAGCTGGTAACTCCTGATTTTTCTTGTCTGCTCCAGGTTTTTCGTGATGAATTTGTTTATCATTTCCAGGTAATGCAGCAATAATAAAACCATCTGAGATCAGCTCCAACTCCTCTGCAGTCATCAAGCAACTTCTTCCCCTGTACTTGGATAAGGTTAGCTTGTTGCTTTGTTTATCTGAGTGTTTGCATTGACATTTAATTGTGTATAACTGGAAACATTGTGTGTAGGATTTGTACCAAGTGGTGGAAGGTGGTGTGCCAGAGACCCAGCAGCTACTGAAGCAGAGGTTTGATCACATCTTCTACACAGGCAGTACAGCCGTAGGTAAACTGGTGATGGAGGCTGCAGCGCGTCACCTTACCCCTCTGACCCTGGAGCTGGGCGGGAAGAGCCCCTGCTATATCGACAAAGACTGTGACATCAAGATCGCTTGCCGGTCTGTGTCTGACAAAAAATATAGAACAGAATGGCTCCACCAAGCCATCTAACACAATGAACCGTTTCTGATCTTTCTTCCAACACAGTCGCATCACATGGGCGAAGCTTGTAAACTGTGGTCAGACATGCATTGCTCCAGATTTTATTCTGTGTGAACCTTCTGTACAAAACAGAGTGGTGGAAGAGATCAGGAGTTGTGTTAAGGTTAGTGTGGCCTGAAGAATGGAATGGAATTCACACACACACACACACACACACCCATACACACGAACACGCTAATGCACATGCATGCACACATGCACACACACTGCTTGGAAACCACAATCAAAACATACCAAATATTTCACATTAGTTTGGTTCAAAATAAATTAATTCAATTCAGTTTACTTCTATAGCACCAATTCACAACAAATGTCAGCTCATTGACCTTTCCAAAAAAAAAAAAGAATAATAAAGGCAGCAGAAGTGCAAAGTGATGAACATCACAGGGAGAAGTATGGATTGCAAAGAAAAAAAGTATTAGACGTTTCCATATATATGAAAATGTGTGTCATGAAGGGGCTTACATTGCTACCAGTTTATAACAAGCCATTGATTGTTATTAGTGATGAAGACTAAAAGTTGCTAACACAGCGGAACAAATGAGACCAAGATAAGAACTTCAGAAGCACACTTTCTGTATCCTTATTGTAAAACCTTACATTCACTAAGCGTCACATTGTTACGTCAATTCAGTTAATGCAGAAGCTGCCAAGCCACAGTTATAATCCCTGAGTTAATATACCCACTGTCCCTTGAAATATTCATGCCTGTTTGAGTTTTCTTCTTTATGCATTTTATTGAGATTTTATGTGATGTAATTGTAATAGTAAACAGCCTGTTTCTTGCGCAGCAATTTATGTGTTCCAGAGAACAGCTCCACGGTGTCAGTACCTTGTAGAACTTCCTTCAGCTTCCATCTGCAGCTCTTTTGAAGTATCTCTACCTGTTTTCCATTTGGCTATGCAAAACAGTTCAAACTGGTCATCCAGACAAGTGAATATGGTTTGATCCAAACCGTTTTATTGTAGCTCTGGTTTTGTATTAAGGGTTGTTGCGTTTGTCTCGTCGTTGCCTTCCTATTAGTGACTAAACCTGTCGATGAATCCAGTGGGTTTGTCAGCAACTGACCAATTGGTGATCACAATTTATCCTGAAGTAAACATCCCTTACCTGGAGGTACTGACCCTCCAACAAATTGTTAGTGTATCATTATGACCATGCTGCAGCCATAGCAGTTTGGTGGAAAATAATCAGAAAAAATTTTTAAACATTATTAATGAGGAACATGCACTTAATCCAGACTTTACCCCAAGCATTTAGAGCACAAAATAAAGTTTATTCCATTACCAGTAACCCAAACAGAATCTGGAAAAATGTAAAAGATTGATATATGCCTGTCGCCGATCACATGAACAGCTCAATATTTCCTCATTGTTGCATCATATATTTAAATCAAGATTTATGTATTAACTGAGGTCCAAAGCAATAAATGTAAGCTTTGGCTACAAATGGGCACAGTTTATTTGTAAACCAGTAACTTCTTAGGCATCTGATACAAATATTCATACACAGCCAGACAATCGTGGTCAAAGTTACTCCGTTATGCCTGGTTGCTCTGTGCCCAAAAATTTGGCACAAATTATACGTCTGCTGCATGTTCCACTTATTGTGACTATATTTATGTAATAAAAACAAAACAAAAAATACCATGAATAAACTTTAATATTGTGTCATGTTAATAAACAAACAGAAATGAATATTAACAACCATCAGAGAGCAAACAACCATCATGTAGCCAAATGACTATTGAGAATAAACCCAGGGAATTAATTATCTCAGAGTTCCCTTATTGGCTTGTATGAAACACATTCATCTTTTGCAAAAGCAATTTAGCGCTCCTTATTTGTAATCTTTGACGATCAGAGCCTTGGGCTTTAACAGCAATTTCTTTGTGGTTTCTGCAGATAACTTCATAGACTTCATGTATCTCAGTCAAAAAGAATTGCCCATTTTCTTTGCCTTAATGTTCGCTGACGAGGCAAAAATGCCTCACTAAATGTCTCATTTTGTGCTGTGAGCTTCACTACCTTAAACCTTGAACATTAAAGTATGTACCAAACCATGATTTTTATGCCCCATTACCTGTTCTTATTGCATTTGATTTTCTGATTATAACAAGGATGTTAAAAATGTTTTATTGTATCTTAATGCCTCCAATTTTGGATCACTGCAGGAGTTTTACGCTGACAGCCCAAAGACCAGTGATGACTATGGCCGCATCATTAACCAGCACCATTTCAAGAGGATCGTGGGTCTCATGGAGGGGTGCACCATTGCGTTTGGTGGAGATGCTGATGAATCCCAGGGCTACATAGGGAAGAGATTTATTCTCTGCATCAGACATTCCTGAAACTCTGGAGCATCTGTACTTACTGTAGTAGCGCAGACATAACATTTCAAGCATAGTTCACCATGAGAATGAGATCATTCCTTTAAAGAAGGCCATTTTAAAGGCTTCATGTTAGCCAGTTTTGATGTGTTTTAGAGTGTAAGTGGCCTTGGCAAGTTAAAAATATTCTAGGATCTTTTTATCTCACATTTAAATATTTAGGTATATGTTTGTATAAATCAAACAATTGCTGTGCTGTGTAAAGTATTTATACCACATGTTCTTATATTTCCAGGTAACCTACACATCAATTCAAACAAATTAGTCTGAAAATTAAATTAGGAGTAAAAATTCAAATGTACAGAGAATAAATGTTGAGCAGTGTGAAAGTAATTGTTTGAACTGAAGAGCAGTGTTGTATAGTAACGAAGTAAAAATACTTCACTACTTAAGTATATTTTGGAGTACTTCATTCTTTCGAGTAAGAAAATTTTTGATAACTTTCACTTTTACTTCCCTATATTTCCGAACTTAATTGCATACTTTTACTCCGATACATTTTCAATGTGTTTTAGTTACTCGTTACAAAAATAGAGAGAAACGTAAGTATTTTGATCCCACCTCCTGATTGACTGCAACAAAGCCTGCTTACTTGGGCTTGTTCATCACCACCAATAGGATACACAGGTTTCGCACCTCCCCACTACGTCAAAAAGTCCAGCAAACAGTCTGATTTCTTAGTGCTCTGTTTGTGTAGGTTTGTGCCGTTAAAATTTTTGTTTGTGCAGGTTTGGTTTCCGAGATATTAAAAATGATTTTTTTAGGCCAGTCACCATCCCCCCATTTTGCTCCAAAACAAACCAAAGTGGGCTGGTTCGTTAGTGCTCCGTTTGTGCAGGTTTGTGCCGTTAAAACAAACGCAGCAAAGTTGTTTTCAATTTGGATTTTGGCTATTCCAATATCCGGTGTGAGCGGCGTCTAGCTCAAGGTTGATCCGATTCATGAACGCTAATTTCGGCCAGCTGTTCTCTAGGTCTCCCCCTTCCTCAAACGCTCGGAGGTTCACTCAGGGAGAGTCAACAAATTTTACATACAAACTCTCCTGAGAAACTAATAGAAATAGATTTCTTGCCTAACTTGCCCAACTGACACAAAATTCACGCTGTTACACGAGACACACTGTTCTCTAGTGAATTTTTAGTCATACTCAATATTTTCAAATATTGAGTCTTAAAAAGTATATATTTTGGATGGCCTAAAAAATAATTTTTAATATCTCAGAAACCAAAGCTGCACAAACAGAGCACTAACAAATCAGACTATTTGCTGGATTATTTGAGTAGGTGGGTGTCAGTTTCACGGAGGTCTATTACCTTTTTCCCATTAAGTTAACAAAAAAGCTCTCCCTCTTCAGATGCCAAATAAGCTGCATTTCCCTCCCAATTCTTTTTTTCTTTTGCATAATGACCAGTTGTGTGCACCTATAGTTTGTGAAGTAGAGTAATCGTAACGGCTTTTTTATTTCATGTTGGCCTCATTTTCTGTACTGACTATTTTTCTCATTTTCAGCACTGACCTTACTTAAAAGGAAAACTTAAGGCTTACAAAAACTTTGTATTTTCTGTCCTGGAGGGTTTACTAAGAAGCTGGTTCAGTTGTAAAGCAGGTTAAGTTATATCTATTAGCATTTTTCATTTTGCCTGCAATTGGTTGTGTACATTATTTTAAGTATATAACTGCATTTGCCTTGTTTTACTTTTCACTTGTACTTTTCATTACATTACTTGAGTACATCAATTTGTACAGTAATTTCCATACTTAAGTACAAGACGTTTCAGATACTTTAATACTTTAACTCAAGTAACATTTCAATCAGTGACATGGACTTTTACCAAACTCATATTTTGGAGCGGTACCTATACATTTTCTTGACTCCGAGATTTCAGTACTTTATACAACACTGAAACACAGGATACACAGTATACACAGTAAACAGAATATACACAGTAAACAGAATATATAGCAAACACAGTATACACAGTAATCAGAATATACACAGTAAACAGAGTATACACAGCAAACACAGTATAGAATACACAGTAAACAAGTATATACACAGCAAACAGAGTATACATAGCAAACACAGTATACACAATAAACAGAGCAGTGTTGTAGTGCAACGAAGTAAAAATACTTCACTACTTTACTTATGTATATTTTGGAGTACTTCATACTTTCCTCGGGTATGAAAATATTTGATAACTTTCACTTTTACTTCCCTATATTTCCGGACTTAATTACAGAGCGGTACCAATGTGTTTTAGTTACTCGTTACAAAAATAGAGAGAGAAACGTAAGTATTTTGATCCCACCTACTGATTGACTGCAACAAAGCCTGCTTACCTGGGCTTGTTCATCACCACCAATAGGATACACAGGTTTCTCACCTCCCCACCTACGTCAAAAAGTCCAGCAAACAGTCTGATTTCTTAGTGCTCTGTTTGTGTAGGTTTGTGCCGTTAAAATTTTTGTTTGTGCAGGTTTGGTTTCCGAGATATTAAAAATGATTTTTTTAGGCCAGTCACCATCCCCCCATTTTGCTCCAGAACAAACCAAAGTGGGCTGGTTCGTTAGTGCTCCGTTTGTGCAAGTTTGTGCCGTTAAAACAAACGCAGCAACGTTGTTTTCAATTTGGATTTTGGCTATTCCAATATCCGGTGTGAGCGGCGTCTAGCTCGAGGTTGATCCGATTCATTAACGCTAATTTCGGCCAGCTGTTCTCTAGGTCTCCCCCTTCCTCAAACGCTCGGAGGTTCACTCAGGGAGAGTCAACAAATTTTACATCCAAACACAAGTGTCAAACTCCAGTCCTCAAGGGCTGGTGTCCTGCAACTTTTAGATGTGCCTCTGCTGCACCACACCTGAATAGAATAATTGGGTCATTAGCAAGACTCTGGAGAACTGATCTACACAAGGAGGAGGTAATTAAGCCATTTCATTCCAGTGTTTTTGTACCTGTGGCACATTTAAAAACTGCAGGACAGTGGCCCTTGAGGACTGGAGTTTGACACCGATGAATGGAAATAGATCTCTTGCCTTGTGACCAACTGACACAAAATTCACGCTGTTACATGAGACACACTGTTCTCTAGTGAATTTTTAGTCATACTCAATATTTTCAGTAATTGTAATCTTAAAAAGTATATATTTTGGAAGGCCTAAAAAAATAATTTTTAATATCTCGGAAACCAAAGCTGCACAAACAGAGCACTAACAAATCAGACTATTTGCTGGATTATTTGAGTAGGTGGGTGTCAGTTTCACGGAGGTCTATTACCTTTTTCCCATTAAGTTTACAAAAAAGCTCTCCCTCTTCAGATGCCAAATAAGCTGCATTTCCCTCCCAATTCTTTTTTTCTTTTGGATAATGACCAGTTGTGTACACCTATAGTTTGTGGAGAAGAGTAATCGTAACAGCTTTTTTATTTCATGTTGGCCTCATTTTCTGTACTGACTATTTTTCTCATTTTCAGCACTGACCTTACTTAAAGGGAAAACTTAAGGCTTACAAAAACTTTGTATTTTCTGTCCTGGAGGGTTTACTAAGAAGCTGGTTCAGTTGTAAAGCAGGTTAAGTTAACCTTGTGGTTTAGGTAAAGCACTTAATTTTCTTAACTAAATGATGCCTGCAGGTATATCTATTAGAAGGTTTCATTTTGCCTGCACTTGGTTGTGTACATTATTTTAAGTGTATTTGACAAGTTTACCAAAATATAAAAAATGTCATTCAAACTGCATTTGCCTTGTTTTACTTTTTACTTGTACTTTTCATTACATTACTTGAGTACATCCAATTTTACAGTAATTTCCATACTTAAGTACAAGACATTTCAGATACTTTAATACTTTAACTCAAGTAACATTTCAATCAGTGACTTTCACTTTTACCAAAGTCATATTTTGGAGCGGTACCGATACTTTTACTTGACTCTGAGATTTCAGTACTTGATACAACACTGCTGAAGAGTGTAGTTTTAACATGACAAAAGCATTTCACTCCGTTTCTGTAATAACTAGCTGTGCATAACAATGACCAGTGGCGCCCTCTTCTGGACTACTACTCTAAAAGAAGGTCTTAAGCAGACTTTATTAGTGAATGACTGGAACTAATTTTAATTTAATAAATGATTAATTGACAAATAATCTGAATCGATCGTTATGTTTGCAATTTTTAGGATTGAAATGCTTGGACTGTCTTCATGGAAAAGGATTTAGAATTTAACCAGACCGTAAAGAGTTCAGAATGGGGCTTTCAGCCCGGGCGTGTTTCGTCTCGATGCATCCTGCTAAACACGGTGTAAATATGTTTTGAATTTAAGAACTTGGCAATCTAAGGAGACCATAAACAGAGAGGATGTTATATTTTCCCACACTGTTGTATGCATACTATGTTTCCTAAATCTTTTATTTCATTTTGTTGTTTTTTTCAGGTCCGACAGTGTTGAAAAATGTAACAGGTGACTCCAGAGTGATGCAGGAGGAGATCTTTGGACCATTACTGCCCATCGTCACAGTGCAGAGTGTGGATGAGGCAATTCTCTTCATCAATGAGAGAGAGAAGCCGTTAGTTCTCTATGTGTTTTCCCACAATGCCAAGGTAAATACTTGGCCTGCTGGCGGATGTTTTTCTCTTCTTAATGCTAAAGGAATATCTTTTAAATAGTTGATCGAAAAAGTGCTAGCTGAGACGTCTAGTGGAGCCCTGGTGGCCAATGACTGCATCGTGCACTTCCTGGACAGCGCTCTGCCGTTTGGAAGAGTTGGTGAGTGTAGGCTATCTGTCCTGCTGGTCACCATTCATCACAAGGTTTTCACGCTGACTTCCAATGTTCTGTTCCTCAGGGCATAGCGGTATGGGCCGATACCGAGGCCGCCACACCTTCGACCAGCTCAGCAACCTTCGCAGTTGCATGATCAAACAACTCAAAATGGAGGGGCTGAATAGCATGCGATACCCCCCCCCCCCCACCACCACCAAGAAGCTGGGCTGGGCCCGCCGCTTCCTACTTTCACAGTTTAATGTGCAGAAGCTGCGTAACATGGCTATGTTGGCTATGCTGACTTGCCTTGCAGCCTTTGTGGTGCAGGTAAAGAAAAACTGTCTTGCTTTTTGCAATTAGCAATGAATCAATTACTCATAAATTCAAATGAGCTTGATAATTTGCATTCTATTTTTAATATTTTTATATTAATCATCAGACTAATATACCCTCTGGTTAGATTTGATAATATTGTTTTGTCTTTTACAATTACAATATTTTGTCTTGTTTGACTATATTTAATGGTGTATTTCAAGCAGATTAAAGATGGAGGGAAATTGGCCAGAGATCAACTGACCTTTTTAAACCTAAAAACATGACAAATGATGGTTTTCATTTTAGGTGTTAGAGTTGGGGCTGTTCTCCCTGTGCATGTGTGGGTTCTCTTCAGATACTCTGGCTTTCTCCCACAGCTTAAGAATATGACTGTCAAATTCTCCTTAGTTGTGTGTGTGTGCATGGTTGTTTGTCCCGTCTGTCTCTGTGTTGCCCTGTGATGGACTGGTGACCTGTCCAGGGTGACCCTTCCTCTCGCCTGTTGATCCCTGGATATAGGCACCAGCTCCCCTCCCAACCCCACCAGGGATAAGCGTGTATGATAATGGATGGATGCCCATTAGAGTTGGATAAGCAATGATATTTCTCTGTCAGATGTGGATTATGTAAGCTTATCACCACAAAAGCCTCTTATTGGTGAATAACCATTAGATGTCAGTAGTGATTTCTTGCATAAAATATCTGAATGTTATCTGTTCTTCAATAATGTATTGTTAATAATTAACAAAGTTTTTCTATTGTATCAGCTTATCAATGCAGGCATCACAGGAAAGTTATTTATTGGAGCCTGGTTTCCAAAGCAATAATTCTGCTTAGGATTATCAGTAGTAAAGCAGCTAGTTTTACGCAAAGTAAATTCTGTTTGCAACTTCATAAATATTATCAAATCATTTTCCATGTTAATCTGACGAGTACATGCTGTCCCCTCATACAGCAATGGCTTTGTCTCTGAGAGACAATGTGTTTTTGTCCAGAAAACCTGCCCACACATCTACCCTCCGCTTAATTACCCAACATGCCTCACTGCCCTTGGTTGAAGGCCTCCTTTGTTCTTATCAGCTCCACTGTTGTTGACGTTCATATTTGTTGTGCTCATGCGCAACAGCTCAGCCATGTTTCTGTTTTCTGTGTCTTGTTGCCTGCAGCGGTTCCTGTGCTGAAGCTGAGCAGTCGATGCAGGTCATCTGCAGCTGGAGTCCAGTCTGGTCCATCACTGTACTGGTCCAAGCATTTCATATTTGTACAAAAGTAAAGGACACATGATTGAAGTAATCATTTTAGATCTGTTTTGTGTAAATCAATTATATGAAATCTGCTACAATTTTATGCTCACATTTGTGAGCATAAAAAAATAAACAACAGTTTCAGTGCGTGAGACTAAGAGGTTATCCCATCAACTGTAGCCTTGTAGAGGAAGTTGGTAAGTTTGTTCTAATGGGTGAGATCTGCAGTATTTCACAGAGAAACCTCCACTCCAAAAAAAAAAAAAAAGACAAGTGCCGTTACCATGGCAATCCGTTAGAGTTAATAAAAATCTCTCTTTAGTTCTGGGTATTGCTCTCATTTTCTGTTAAATTAAAAAAATAAAATAAATGTTTTTCCTGTTTTCTTTCTATACCGTTATTCCTCCATAAGGGCTTCCATCCAAGCTGACATCTGTGTCCTTATGTTCCACTCCAAGGTTTTTGGTTTTTATGGCTGGCTGCCTTCACTGATGAGTTGCTACAAAGATGACAGTAACCTCTGAACTGCTAATTAAAGGCTGTAAAACTAGAAGCCAGAAAGCAGCTCCCCTATCATGTAATTGTTGAATAAAACGGTGGGAGGGAGCGGGGAGTGGCGCAGACTCTGACCCCCGAGCTGCGCCAGTGCCAGACGGCGCACACAGGTCAGCTGGAGAGCAGAAAACCCCGCAGCGCGACGGGAACATTCAGCTCGTATCCGTCCAGATCAAGCTCCGGTCCGACTGCGCTGAGTTCGGTATGTAGACGCGCTTCAGTTAGTTTGGTCTCAGACACATCAATATTTTAGAACTGAGATGCAAAGCAAATGGCCTTAGTTGGTCTGCGTTAGTGAGAAGACGCAGACTCAATATAATGTAAACTGTTTCATTGAGAAATATAATGTCATGATATTTCCCATATCGGGAGTCTGAAAGAATATTTTTCTACAGAAATGTGGGGTTCACTGCACTGAAAGCCTGGATTGTACAGGCTGAGTTACTGGTTTGATCTAGAATCCTGAGTTCAGTTTTCAACCCAACGGAAGGAAATTATGCTAAAAGTAATAAACCTGGATCTGTAAACAGGCAACTAGTGGTTAAGACGCATTTCTATATGTAGCTTAATTTATTTACGCAACTAAGATAATGACAAAAACATCATGACTACTAAGATGTTTTTCTTGAAAAATCAATTTGAATTTACACCATTTAGTGTTTTATAAAGTGTATGAAATCAGTCCAACTATACTAATTAATTACTTTAATTTTTAAGATGGTATAACCATGAAGAGGCAGTGTTAGAGATCAAAATGTCATTGAAACAAAATGAACTGAATTAGAGCATGAGCTCCAGGGAGCCAGAGGAAGGACTGGGATGATTGCTCTGTCTTCTTTTTCATTCATTTCTTCCAGCAGCTTTCTCTCAAGTACATTTTAGCACTTGTGCTTCATTGTGTTTACTTTATGTAAGGCTGATGTTTTAAGCAAATCTTTTGAAGCTATTTTATTTGGTTTAATTTATTCAACAAGCACTTTGATTCATACTTTCATTAAGTGGTGCTAAACTAATATATTTGCATTTTAAGGGAGAGCACAGTGGCCAGACTGCTTCCTTGCAGCCAGGGGGTTGTTGGTTGTCGGTTCTAACCTGCCCAGGGTGTAACCACTGCTGGAGGCTCATGGTCTGGGCCTTGTTGTTGAGCAGGTGACTGGATGGAAAGGCAGCTGTTTCAGCGGGCCAAAGAGGCCTTCATCAGTGGCAGGGCTCGACCTCTAGAGTTCAGACTCCAGCAGCTTCATGCCCTGCAGAGGATGATCATGGAGAAGGAGACTGAGATTTCCACTGCTCTCAAACAAGACATCAACAGGGTAAGGGGACACACAGTCGCTGGAGCACCAAACATACATGTTCATACACACACAGAAGAGTGGTGTATAGCTGGGTTTGATTCCATGCCTACTGGGTTTTCCACAGAGCCAATATGACACGCCTCTCCTGGAGCTGATCAGCATTGAGAATGAGATCAAACTGGCCATAGAGAAGCTTGCACAGTGGGCTGCTCCTCGTCCTGTAGAGAAGAACCTCTTTACTATATCGGACGAGGTCTACATTCAGCCAGAGCCCCTTGGAGTGGTTCTCATCATTGGGGCCTGGAACTACCCCTGGGCTCTAACTCTGATTCCACTGGTTGGAGCTATCGCAGCAGGTAGGAGCTCTTTTACTTTCTGCTTCTGATTTTGGCTGCTAAAAACTCAATGCAAAGTGTTGGATGCCCATCTCCACTGCTCAGGTTAGCTTCCTGTGCGAGCTGAAGAAAAGCAGGCCTGAATTATGACATTGCTACCACTATGTTATTACTCTTACAAACAATATGTTGTTTTTACACATTTATTAAAACTGCCACTTTGTCATGACAATATGGTATGAGACAGAAAATCTGAAAAATTGAGCTCCTCTGTCCCACTACCATCTGCAGAAATAAACCATTTGATCAGAAACAACCAGTCAGAGTCAGGAGGAGGGTCTTACCGCTGACCCTCACGCTTGTGTTCAGGCTGCTCAATGTGCTAATGGTAGAGAAACAACTTACTATTACTGAAAAACTGTTCATCCATGTTTACTAGCCTCTGCGTCCACCTCTGGTTTCTGTGTTGGTAACTAGCTGTAGCATGACAGAGAGGAAGGGGGTGTACATGAGTGTGATTGACAGCTCTTCCACCCTTCTCCTGGCTCTTATTGGTTGTTTCTGACTGAGCGGTGCATTTCTGCAGATGGCAGTAGGACCACAAGGAGAATGTAGAGGTGCTACATTTTATCCAGATTAGCTGTCTCATGTTATATTGCCACAATGTGGAGACAAATATGATTTAATAAATATGTAAAAACATATTGTTTATAAAAGTTACATAATGCAGCTTTAAAGAGGTGATTTGTAATATTGGTTTTCAGCCACACACTGTTGAGCATTTGCAGTAGTTGATGTTTTAGTGTCATCTGGCCTGAACTCCTTCTTCCACATGTTCCTGTCTCCACCTTCAGATGATGGATTGATCAGAGCTCTGTGAGACGTTTACATCTTATTTTATTTTAGAACCTGACCCTGCTTTAAATTTCTCCAGAATTTTTCCCACACCTGTCCGCTGTGTGCCTTTGTTTTCATGATGATATTTGTTCTATAGCGTGTAATGAATTTTACATGTAGAGCAGCTGCATTTATACTCACTGTATATTATGTTATACACATGTGTACTCTATTTACTACAGAGCCTTCAGAAACTGATTGGGCAGCCTGGATTTTAATTAGTGGTATTGGAGTAAAGGGGGTTTGAATGCAAATGTATGCCACAACTTTTGACGTTTTTAGTTTTTAAAAAAGTTTAAAAACTACGTACCATTTTCCTTCACCCTTACAAGGACATGCTAGATTGTGTTGAAAGATAAAATCTTTTTAAAAAATTAATCCAATGAGTTTTTTTTTGGTTCAAATAATAGAATAGAATACAATACAATAGAATAGAATAGATAGCATTTATTGTCATTGAACAGGATTCAACAAAATTTCTATTGCAACTCCCGTACAAAAAGTTAAATATATACAATAAATAAAATAAACAAACACACAATAATAATAACAATACACACAATAATAACAACAATATATACAACTAAAATTAACTAAAGGCACTCAACCACACCAAAGAAGAAGCAGCAGGTCCAATTATGGTAAAGTGCAGATGATGTGACAGTGCAAAGTGCAGAACAATATGGCTGTGTCGGGGTGGGGGATGTGTATGTGAGGTTATGATATGTGTGGGAGGGGGCGGCAGGGAGTAATGGCTCTGACGGCTGTGGGGAAGAAACTGTTTCTCAGTCTGTTTGTTGTCGTCTGTATATTCCTGTACCGCTTGCCTGATGGCAGCGGCACAAACAGTCTGTGGCCCGGGTGGCTGGAATCCATGGCTATGGATCCAGCTCTCTTCTTGACCCGGCCTATGTAGATAGAGTCCAGGTCTGGGAGGGGGGCATCCCACAATGAAAATAATATGAAATGTGAAAGAGTTCATGTAGAATGAGCCCTTGTAAAAACCCTGCAACAGTTGTACAAACTTCGCTTGGCCCCCCCCCCAACTCCCCTGCCAGCATTCTCATCCTCCTACTGTTCCTGCTCTGCGTCACTCTGTGATTTCATCCCATTCACAGGCAATGCAGCTGTGGTGAAACCGTCCGAGTCGAGCGAGTCCTCATCCCTCCTGCTGCATGCTCTACTGCCTCGCTATCTGGACAAGGTCTGAACACCCACTGCTGGTGTTGACAATATAATGCTGGACGAAAAGGCTGTTAAGTCTCCACATAGCACAGCTTATCACAGAGATTAATTTGTCTCTGTTTGATGGAAAGTTTTTACTCCCTCCAAAGAGCTGAACATGATTTTTCTTTATTTCATTCAAGGAGTACAGTGTTGAACACTCAGTGACAAGAAAATATCTTGTTTACCTCCAGGATCTGTACCCAGTAGTGACAGGTGGTGTGTCAGAGACTCAGCAGCTGCTGAGACTCAGGTTTGATCACATCTTCTACACGGGCGGCAGCACAGCAGGGAAACTGGTGATGGAGGCTGCAGCGCACCACCTCACCCCTGTGACCCTGGAGCTGGGCGGGAAGAGCCCCTGCTACATCGACAAGGACTGTGATGTCAGGACGGCCTGCCGGTAACACTGTCATCACCAGCAGACAGAAAAGGCTGACTGCTGAACTGATGTAGAGTGACTACAAACTTTCCTGGAGATTTTAGAAAAACAACACATGGCAGAGAGTCAGATGGCTTTTCCATCTTTAGGTTGCAACTTTTAAAAGGCAATCATGTAAAATCCACTCTTTTGAGCTTTAGTGTTAGTCTCTCATCAAAAACATAGCTGTAGTTTTGTTTTGATTCTTTCATGCATGTTGGCGAAATCCTTTAATCTCCATGGGAATCATGCAGCTGTGCAAAACACCTGGGTGGACCTATCCCCCATTCTAGACGCAACTTCTCCTCTGAGCTGCAGTTCCAAGCTTCTGCCTCACAGGACAGTCCACACTGTGACTCCCCCATTCAACTCCTTCAGACTAGCCAGCAGTTGGTGGAACTGCACATCTGCAAACATTGTTAAAGGGTTAATAGAGGAGCCATGGTGGAGTGTTGGAAAGGGAGGCTGGATGCTGAACAAAAGACCCAGGCTAATGAGCTAGCAGGTTGCAGCAAGTGTTGGAGAGAGCAGAATGCTGACTGAAGAGAGAGAGAGAGGGATTAGGGAGGCACACTGGGGACTATAAATAAATCTAACAAAAATAACTAGACAAAGAAACATAATGAAAACTAGAGCAACTGAGATACAGAGAGAAGACACAAGAAATGAAAATAACTAGAATCACTAAGAAGGAACTGATGTAAAAATAGACACAAGGCAAAACTAATAGAAAGTATGAAGGAGCACAAATAACTAAACCCAAAATAAACTCAAGCAGCCCAAGATCCCAACAGATGTATAGATCAAGTGCATTTTGCATAGTATTGCTCCATCAGCATTTTCAAGCTGGTATTGACTGGAACCTTCAGCTGGCATCATTATGTGTTCTTTCATTGCTTTCTAAAGCATTTCAAAGATTCTCCCAGTAATGACTCTTCTGTTTGCAGGCGTGTCACTTGGGGGAAGTTTGTGAACTGTGGCCAGACTTGTATCGCTCCAGACTATATTCTGTGTGAGCCCTGCATCCAGGGCCAGGTGGTTGAATTCATCCGAGAGACTTTGCTGGTAGCACATCAGCTTTGACCTGCTGTTAGTTTTACATTAAACTGGGCAGTATGAAGCTTTATTGAAACCCTTTGTTTTTACTTTCACAGGAATTCTATGGTGCTGATCCGAAATGCTCGCCTGATTATGGCCGAATCATCAACCAGCAGCATTTCAGCAGAATTATGAGTCTGATGGAGGGATACACTCCTGTTGTGGGGGGGCAGAGTGATTCCTCACAGTGCTACATTGGTAAGGAGAGGCATTTTAAATCACTGTTCACATCTTTCTGTTTTCATTCCAGTTTTATGAACAGTATTCTCCCTTTGACAGCCCCAACGGTGCTGAAGGATGTTCCCCCCCACTCCAGGCTGATGCAGGAGGAGATCTTTGGCCCTCTCCTGCCAATAGTCACAGTGAGCGACATGGACGATGCCATCAACTTTATCAATGAGAGGGAGAAACCCTTGGCTCTTTATATCTTCTGTTCTGATCAGAAAGTGGGGCTCACAAAACAGAAAACAACTTTTAGACTTTTGGACCTTTCTCTGTGTGACTCTTGTGCTTCCTCCCGTCTGACCAAGGCAATAAAACGGATGATTGAGGAGACCACCAGTGGAGGAGTGACAGTTAATGATGTCATGATGCACTACACAGTCAGCTCGCTCCCATTTGGAGGCGTTGGTGAGAATCACAACAAACAGTTTTGTTGAGTCAAATTAAAGAATGTCTTCAGAAAGCTCTTTGTAGATGATTGGTCCTGTAGTGTAATAGTACATCATTTACATAACGACACATGGTAGTTTAGCTTGGAGAGCTCCACCTATGGTTTTCTGAATTAGATTAGGGAAAATAGAAATAAAGAAGGAAAAGGACAGTAGAGGTCTTTTTATCTCTCCTTTTCCGTCAGTCGGTCGATCCATCCATCCGTCGGTCGATACATCGATCGATCGATATGTTTTGGATTTAACCGACCCACATGCAGACTGACGCACAGGGAAAGCAGTTTGAGGTGATTTATGAAAAAAAGGAAATAGGAGGTGTTTGGGGAACTCAGGAGGATGCAGGAAACACAGGTTACCGCTGAGATGCACACTGTTAGGTTCGATCTTGGATGTGGAATTGAGAAATTTGAAAGATGAGTTTGATTCTGTTGGTCTACTTGTGTTCTGGACCTCTCTCCAGGTCAGAGTGGCATGGGTCGTTACCATGGCAAACACACCTTCGACCAACTGAGTCACCAGAGAGCATGTTTAATTCGCTCGCTGAAGATGGAGAGAGTAAATTTGGCGCGGTATCCTCCCCAGGACCGCCGGCGAGCACGGAGGGTCCGCATGGCCCTCAGGTCTCCTCTGATCGACACGTCCAAGAAGACACTCATCTGGGCCGTTGTGGCCACCATCCTGGGCATCGGCCTGCTCATCACTCTGTTGGTCATCCTGCTTATAGCCGCCGGCCTTAATTGCACCTGCTGGTACTGGAGAGGCTTCTATAACTAGCAGAGCTACAGAACCGCTTCCCTTCACAAACTCTTTCCAAAGATTTAAGAAATGCTGCAGTGATTTTACATTGAGATCAGTTTGGAGTTGAGATGTTTGGAGTTGAGATTAATGTACATAATTGTTTAATCTAATTCCCCCTCCCCAGCTTCTCAATTTTGTGTCAGAGGATTTTGCTCAGCAACTAAATAACCCTAGCTCAGTCATTACTTTTGTAAATGGTTATTTTCTGAAGGAAATAAATTCTACACAAATAAATCATATACTATGATTTGTGTATCTGTTTTTGTTTTCAAATAAAAGATTTGATCTGACCGTACATTGTCCTGACTTGACAATGTTTAATGTAATTTGACATGAAACTAATATTTTTTCTACAGCGCCTAGAAAAAGTATTCATACTGCTTGAACTTTTCCATGTTTTTGTTACAATCATCATGGACATCAGTGTATTTTATTAAAATTATATGTGACAAACCAACACAAATCTGGATGTAATTGTGAGGTGAACATTTTTGCAAATGAAATTCTGAAAAGTGTGGTGTGAATTTGTCCCCAGCCCCTTTTCATCCAACACCCCTAGATAAAATCCAGTGCAACTAAATGCCTTCAGAAATCACCAAACTAATAAACCAGTCAGTGACACTTAATATTTAGAACATTTAGCCATATGAGTACAACACAAACTGCTTTATACATATATATATATCTATATCTATTTATTGAATAGTGTATACATTGCCTACTGACACATGTCAATAGGAGATGTATACATGTCTAATATATGTCCAACACATGTTGTCTCAAATTACGTCAGTACTTTGAAGTATGTTGTCTCAAAGAACCAAGAGTCCAATCATATGCACAGATGATTGGACTGTGCATATATTCTGTTAATGTGATGAAGCCGAAAGGAGTAGACTCCAATTATGAATTATGTAATCCCAGGATAAATGCAGCTGTTCCATGACAACACGCTGGAGAACACTGGAGAACAAACAGCATGATGAAAGAACATGAAAGGAATAAAGTGGCTGAAAGCAGGGTTAGGTTGACAGGCCTTGATGGGAAGATGGAGATAAACACAGAGACTGACACACTGCTTTGTATCTAGGTCTAGAAATGTGGTCCTACATTGTATTGACAATGTATTGATTCAGTGATTCAGAGTACAAATGCAAATTTACCTTTCGAGGTTTGTGTTTTTAAAAAATTTACCTCACATTTCACAATTATGTACTACTTTATGTTGGTCTTCAAACCCAACAGTATTGAAATTTGTTTTTGTGACCTGTCAAAATGTGCAAAGGGTACACTAAGATACTTTTACATAAACTAGATGCAATCTAGTTTTATCAGTTTTAACAGAATTTATATTCCTCTCTGACCCACAACATGTAAATCTAACATTGAAATTTGATCAAACTGGATTCCCGTATCCATATCTATAAGAACAGACTTATAGATAGTTAATCCTTCTACAAGTGGAAAAGCTTCACTTTTTAACATTTTCAATCTTTGGAAAATCTAGATGTACAGTAGTTTGTCTCTGCAGTACAATGCTATGTTTTTAGAATTGTACACTTCCTTTTGTTTTCACTAGATGGAATCATTGAGCTGTGTAAGTGAAGACAGCTCTTCCAGCAGTCATAGAGGATTTCTCCATCCTTTCCAACAAACCCTTCCTTTTCGGGAAGGGTTCGCTTTGTTTTCTTGTTTCTTTTCTTTTTTTTTTTTTTTTTTTATCCACATATGAAGCTATGAAGTTGGCAAAAGACAGCTAATCAGTATATTTCCAGTTTTTGTGTCATGAATCTTAGCATTTAGCTTGCTAAACATGTCTGATCTTAACTCATGGACAACAGACTGTTAAAAAACGGCCAAGATGAATAGGCAGCAGCATTCGCTGATGTCTTTCCTCTTTGCCGTTGGGCTAACACATCTCAAATGCTCTGGAGCCTCAAATAGCAAAATCTTGGGCTTTTCTAGGAGTGGCAACACTCAAAATAATCAATAATGAATTGATCATTTTGCAGAGCAGCACAACTGCTCCTTATTCTTTACTGTCTAATAATAAGCCCTTTAGTTTATTTTTTAGTACAAATCCTGTGTAAAATCTGTTTTGTGTCAAATGTTGTCTTCAACTCATGCATAAAAGTGAGGGTTGGATTTATTTCCTGATATGTGCAAATTAAGAACTGAGAATGAGAGTAAGATCTCTGCACCATATCAATGTTCACAGACTCAACTCCCTTTTCACATGTGCAGAAGATTTGATGATGATGCTGAAGGTTCAGCATAGGAGGTGGAGAATTGTTTTATCTTTCAGGCTTTCCACCTCTTGGAACTCCTGGAGGTTCCAAGAGGTGGAACCTCTTGGTATACCATTGCAAAAACTTTTGGATTTGCAATATATTTTTTGTTTCAAACAAAAGAAAACTTATCTCAATCCAAAAAAATGAAACTGTGGTCAAAACTTTTTTAATTGTAATAATTAATTATCTTAACCCAAAAAATTGTTTAAAAAGTTATAAAGAAAAATTCAAATTAAAAAATTAAGATCACTCCTTTTTGTTTGATGAAGTGAAAACGTTATTTGCAGAACATAAACTTTTATTTGCTCATGTTAGAATCATTTGGTTGAGAGCCTAAGTTTTGATTGCGATTCTCAAAGTTTTGTTTGATGCTCCCTTTTTTTGGTTGAACTCAAAGAGTTTTGCTTGCGATTCTCACATTACTTTACTCTAAAACTAAACCTAATCCTAATCCTCACCTAAACCTAAACATAAACTCATACAGACCCTCGTCATAAACCTAAACAGCATTTCTTCTTTTGGGGCCCATATGGAGGAAAGAATCCTCACAATGTAGTATTTGTTGAAAAATATTCCTTCCACAAAAAAGGCCACACACACACACACTTTACTTGTATTTCTTTGTACTGATATCCACTTATTGAGGTAACCACATTTATGCTTAACCCTAACACTAACCATTACTATTCTGTTCCTAATCTAAAATCTAGTTCACTTTATATCTCTAAACCTAACTTGTGGAGCTCAAAAGAAAAAGTGAGAATCAGAATACTGTCCTCACTTCCCAAGAAGACCTCCCTCTGTTGGTTTTCTAAATGCAGCATGTGGATTTACACAAACAGTCAGACTTACTTCACGCTGCAGCTTCATGCAGCTCTAATCGCTGTGATCAGGACACTCATTGAGATGCTTTAGAGAAAGAAGATCTGTAACTTTAGCTGTAAAGGTGAGGACATGCCTAACCCATCAGTGTTGTGTTAACATTTTGTGTATGATACAGGTCCTTGTGCTGTTTCCATCTGTTTTTCCTGTGAACCTCATGACGTGAAGATGCAACCAAAAATTCATCAGAGTGCTTCAGAAAAAGAGCAGCTCTACATCTGGGCCTTCAGATGATTCACAGGCACATGTGGCCTGCAAACAATGGCTGCTTTTCATGCCTCTCCATCGCCATGGCAACCCTAGCCACTGACTCCACCCTGACCTTGAGGCATGGTGTGATGTCAGGCATCCTATGCAAGCTCATCATTTACAGAGACAAATAAAGAACAGCAGAGAGCAGCATTCCCTGGTCTCTGCACTGTAGGATCCCAGCCAAGGCAGCAGGAGATGAAGGAGAAGGAGGAAGAAGAAGAGGAGGAGGAGGAGGTAACCTACCCAAGAAGCTACTATCAGGTCAGGAAATTACATTTCTTTGAAGGAAGCTTAAATTCAGTTATGAATCACTTTTTTAATGCTCCATGCATTTCCTGTAATAACAATTCTAACCATGGAAGTGAATAATTGAAAACTTGTGATTTAGACATCATGTAACAGATGGTGGTGGCAGAATAGTTTTCTGTATCTGGAACAAAGAGACGAGTCAGAGCTGAGAAGAGCCCTAAAAATACAGTCAGAGCTGCAAATAATTGAAATAAGAGCCTGTTGATGTGATGCAGCCATTGAACGATTAAAGTCCAGTCCTAAATTCAACTGGGAATCTGTGACACAATGTATGAATTTCAAATGTTTTTCATGCTAACTCATAGTGCTGAAATTTTAGCTCTGAAGAAAATACTAACATATCTGCTGTATATTAGTGTAACAAGTGTATAAAAATGTTTATATTTTATGTCAAATCCCCTATCATTATCCACATGCAGTCATATCCATAAACGATCCCTCATGTTAATTTTATTTATGTATTTTTATTGTATATTAAGTAGAACATTTAAAGTCTAAACTATGTTCAGTGTTACAGTGGGTTGAGGTGCTTTTTTAACTTGATGGATGTTTGGGTAAAATATTTGGATGTTAAGATGTTAAAACAGTCAAGAGCTGCATCCTGCAACTTTTTAACGCATCCCTGCTCCAACACCTGAGTCAAAAGGCTCAATTCTCTCAGCAGTCATTTAGCTCTGCAGAGGTATGGTAATGAGCCATTTATTTGATACAGGTTAGAGCAGTAAAATAACAGGACATTCATAATAAGAATCTATTTGACTTTGCCAGCAAACTAATACGAGATCATTGTTAAGTCTATATAAAGCAGCCAAGTCAACACAGGATAAAATGCACATTTCATCACCATCACAGATCAGCCTCTGTCTTCTTTTGCTCTGGAGTGCCAGTCTATCACTCTTGAGTGATAGACTGGCACACCTGGTAATTTCTGCATCTTTGCAGTTAACAGTAGTAAACCCACTGTTGCCACTCAGTGACTTCCTCGCTACATTTAGCAACATTTCGGACAAAAAAATTTGGTATTGGCCAAAATTAAAATCAGCAGGTCAGGCTTTTTAAAGATCGGCAATTGGCCAGAAAACTGCAATTGCTGCAGCCCTAATTAAAATGGAATACATACACACATATTCATGACATTCTTTGAATAAATTCATTTCTCTTAGGTGTAATTACAATAGTTACATTTTTTATTTATACCAGGTGAGTCTTTCTCACCTGATTCTGAACCTTCAAATGATTTTAATTGGAGAAGTTTTATGTAACTCATACGTTGATGTAAAAATGTTTGTTTTATATATATATATGCTCAGCAGCAAACAACATATTGCCAACTCCAGCTTAGAGAAGCTCCTTGATGTATTAATGCACTATCCATGTAGCCTGATGTAAAAACATTTTGCTAGACAATGTCAAGCACTGAGAAGTTTTAATTATTAATGTCAACGTTATCAAACACGTTTTGAAGCCAAAAAACTTCCAAAAAACCATGAGAAGTTTAATAGCGGGAAAAAAAGTTAATATGTACACTCAGATGGAAATAGAATATACCTGATTCATCCCCAAGGGAAAATTGGTTAATAGTTGACAAGCTACTGAAGCATACTGAACCCAGTTGAACCCACATCCAGTTTGTGTTATCAACTGAACTCTTTGTGGGTTTTGATATCGTCAACAAACACTATAACCTTATTTCTGATGAAAGCTGCAGGGATATCATCAGCTGATTTATTGGGATATGATGGTACTATCAGTGTGCCCGGCAATCAAATGGCATCTGGTCATATTTGTATAGTGTAGTCATTCTCTCCAGACTGCTGTTAGAACTGTTACAATGCAGACCTGTTCTTCTTTGTGTGTCTTTGTGTGTGTGTGTGTGTGTGTGTGTGTGTTTTTTACATCAGAAGCTTCAACATGAATTACTAGATAGGACAGGTCTTCTTACTCCTGGAGCATTTTCATATTTGGTCACATCATCACTATTTCAGTTGGATTTTCTTACAAAAGACTGACAGAAAGTAGTACATTATTTTTTTTACAAATACTGTACAAAAAATGAGAACATAAAGTAAAGACAGCATCGTGAATACCAAGCAACACAACAGACAGGCCAGAGAGAAAGCTGTGGAGAAGTTTAGGATCTAAAGCATCTTACAGAGCTCTGTTCAGTCCATCATCTGAACATAGAGAAAAGTTGTTGGGTATTTAGCTGAAATTTGTTTGGTTAAAATGTATCTTATGTATCGTATGTATGTTAGCGATAATGCCAATTGCCTTGTTCCATTTATTATTGCTGATCAACAGAAGCTTTCCAAAAATTTGTAACTTTGAAGGAAATATAGAGAAAAATCTGCTGAAAGAACATGTATTGATTATACATATACACATAGAAAAGTAGTGAGATGATTAAATAGAAGTCTTATTTAAAATAATTCATGTAACAGGAAGGGTGGTAAAATGTGTTCTTGTCAGATGAAACCAAAACGGTACTTTCCGGCGTGCATGCAGAATGCTCTGCCTAGAGGAAAGCTAACTCTGCCCATCATACTGGACACAGTGTGATGGGCAATCAGACATTGCAGTTGCATCATGGTGTAGTGATGCTTTTAATCTGCTCAGAATTGATAGGGTGGGTCACATCATTCCATTTTTCTACACTGTCTTTACATTCAGTTTTAATTAATAAATTAAATGTGGTGCTTTTTATCTTGCTGTGTAATCTTTTTGGCTTTATTGAGTATCATTGTGGCGCTTTGTTGGTGTATGAATCTCTTTAAATACTATTGACAGAAATTTCCTGCAATAAAAAAACATGACGTTAAGCAGACATTTGCCGTGATCCATTTAGCACATTTTTATTACCTTTTGCGTATGTATATGTGCGTTAGACCATTCTCTCTCCAAATGTGCCATGGTTGATGAACATATGGATTGAATTTAAAGTTCACTGTTGTTTACTATCTTTCAAGGCTGTCAGACATTACAACCTGCATTGACTGACGTTGGCTGTGTTTGTCAGGAGTTCTTGGTAATCTATTGATAAGCTCATAGGGCAGAGTAAACAGAACATCCTGCACTTTGCATGGGGGGAATCTTTCTTGTTCCCAACAGCTGCTCTGATGTCACATTTCTCTTGAAAAGCTTTAGATTCTTTTTACAGTTTCTGACTTTTGTATGCTTTTTCAGTTTACTTACACTGCGTCCCTTTTTTCAGATTCTTTGCTTGATTCTGTCATTTCCCCCCGACTCCCGATATTCCTGAATCAATACAAAGCATGAAGCGCACTGCCAGGCACAGTAAATCACATGATGTCCAATCTACTACTTGCCATTTACATTTTACAAGGGAATTTTAAAAAGCATTAATTAATTGTTAATACTTTAAAACAGTGAGCAGCTGGTGCCGACTTACTGTCCACACCTGGATGGAGGCACATGAAGAAAAAAAGGTGCAGGAAATATTGGTGGGGATTGTCTCCCTCAGTCCAAATTTGGTGGGGACATGTCCACACCAGTCCTTCAGGAAGTTACGCCTATGCTTACACCTCACTCCTGTTAGAGTAGTAAGCTATTGCAATTCAATTTAATGAACCAGTGTCAGAGTTGGAAACAGAATCAGGTTCAGCGGTCAACAAGAGCAAACAGCTGTAGTTTCTAAGCTTCCAAGTCTCGACCTCACAGAGCAGGCCTCTTCCTCCGTAACTCACGGACTCAGCTCATGTAGACTAGCAGGCAGCAATTACTAAATACCTGGTGGACTGCAGAGCTCATCAGAGGAGCTACTTTTCAGTGCAAGGCTGGTAAAATGTATACAAAGGCCCTCTGTCTCTTTAAATATCAAGTCGTTGAAGTCATGGTTTGTGGTTGAAATGGTGAGGACAGAAGCGGAGGACCCAGGGTGTGGTGTGAAAATGGATGATTTATTCAAAGCTCTCGCAGGTAAACAGAAGTCCAGGCAGCACAGGTGGAGCAAAGAGACTATGAGCTCATACTCTGGTAAGCACTGGTCATATGACTTAGAGACAATGACAAATTGACGAGGTCCCAACGAGGAAACACAGACACAAATGGTTAACAGCAAGTTCAAATATGACACAAGAAAGGTTCTTTTTTTTTCTTTCTTTCTTTTTTTACATTTTTCTTGTTAGTCCTGCTTCCACCCCACACTGATGGGTTTTTTTTTTCTCCATGCCTGCAGACTATGTGCCTGGCCTTGGAAAGGCCCACCTCTACCTCTCACACCCCTCCTTATTTCAAGGTTCAACAACTTTTTGATTGATTTCAAGTTTATTAAATCAAGGAGAAGACAATAAACATAGTTAAATGTTTGCAAGCCCAGTTCTTGGTGGGAGATTTTTTTAAAGACATCGAAATTAAAATTAAATATTCTTGTCACACACGCACACCCACCCACACACATGCATATACACACATAAAGACACATACACTGAATTTCTGTGACTATAAACAAGAAAAACGAAATGCATATTAGAAAAAAGTAATTCTCCACAGGCAGGTTGGTATACAAGTATCTGACTTTTGCAGATATCCTGCAAAACCTACATCAGCATTCTCGCATATAAAGCCCATAATAATCGTACAAAAGAGATCTGATAGTTCCATATGTTCCTAAAAGAGCCGTTCACTCTCAGACTGCATCTTCACAGCTGGTTCCTACATGTTTTAGCAGTAGAATAGGAGGCACATCCTTTAGTTCTGAGGCTCCTCTCCTCTTTGCTTTAGACACTTGGCATTCTTTTAAGACCAGATTTAAAAATTAGAGTTCATAGTTGATAAAGTAGCTTAGGTCTGGCTGAGCTATCTCTGTAGTTATGCTGCTACAGGCTTAGACTGCTGGAGGGCATACTGACCACTTTCCTCACTCTGCTACACACATACTACTTGCCAATTTCACTTTACTTGCTTTTTTTGATGGGCTGCACAGTGGCGCAGTGGGTGGCGCTGTTGCCTTGCAGCAAGAAGCTCCTGGGTTCGATTCCCGGCCCGGGGTCTTTCTGCACGGAGTTTGCATGTTCTCCCTGTGCATGCTTGGGTTCTCTCCGGGTTCTCCGGCTTCCTCCCACAGTCCAAAAACATGACTGTCAGGTTAATTGGCCTTCCCAAATTCTCCCTAGGTGTGAGTGTGTGTGTGCATGGTTGTTTGTCCTGTTTGTCTCTCTGTGTTGCCCTGCGACAGACTGGCGACCTGTCCAGGGTGTACCCCGCCTCTCGCCCGGAACGCAGCTGGAGATAGGCACCAGCAACTCCCGACCCCGTTAGGGAGAAGGGTGACGGAAAATGGATGGATGGATGGATGGATGGATGGATGCTTTTTTGATTCAACTTCATATCTGCTTTTTTTTGTCTTTATAGAAGCTATACTGAGTCCCATTCTATTCCACTGAAGGTTTTTTCCTGTTAAAGGGGAGTGTTTCCCTCTACACTGTTGTTACTTGCATACTTGGTAGGGATTTCTGTAAAGTCAATTACACAATGAAAGCAGCTGTCCAGTGTTGCTTCCTGCTCGTCCAGGAGGAGTGAATATTAAAAATCAGTGGCTCTATGCAATTGGCTGGGTTCATTTAGATAGAAAACTGGGTAACACTTTATTTAAATGGGTGTACAGAAGATTGACATGACACTGTCATAAACATAACACAAAACCTTCATGAATATGAAGAAGTCTTCATTAATGCTTATGACTTGTTACGAAATGTCTTTCGGTGAATAAAAACACTTTTAATACAAAGTTGCATTATAAGTTGCATTAAAACTTGAAGTGTCATGTCAGTCTTATGCACACCCCTTCAAATAAAGTGTTACCAAAAACTGTTTAACAAACTAATATAATGAACTCCAATGTTTGAGGATCAGTTTTGGATGTAATTGACTTAGAATCTATCTGAAGGATTTAAATTACTTTTCTTATTTAGCTGTCATGATCTGTGTTTTTCTGTTGTGTTTATTTGAGTTTTCTGTGTCCTGAGTCTCCTTGTTGTCCTGTCTTCCCCTTGATTGCTCCCAGGTGTGTCTTGTTCCCTTGATTACCCTCAGTGTATTTAGTCCCTCCTGTGTCCTTTGTTCCTTGTCGGGTTCTTGTCTTTGTCACACGTTTGCATGTTTGTCAAACAGCCTGTATGACCAGTTGCTACCGGTGTTGAGCCCTGGCTTCCGCTCAGCCGTGCTGCCTGGCCGCGTGCTGTTTTCTGTTTGACTGTGTTGTTGGACTGCTTTTCATTATTAAATCATCACCATTCACCTACCTGGGCCTCCAGTGTCTGCCTCACCACCTCCAACCACACCACCTCATGAGATTAGCATCCTAAAATGAAGAACAATGAATTGGTACTAGATAAACTATTGGTTTGAAATTAAATCTTGATTGAAGAAAATTATGATGATAAATTAGATAGATGCCAAACCAAATTTCTAGATAAAATCTTTTATTCCAATAAATATTGTTTTAGATAGTTTCCAAACTTGGTCCTACCAAGTTCAAACTTTCAATTTGTTTCACAGGAGGACACAACTAAAAGTGATGGCATTGTTTTAAAAGAATAATTAATATTTTTGAGTAGGTATTTTGAATATCCAGGTTCCTTTTTGTTTTCATGACAACAGCAGCAACTGATTATTCATCTTCTTCTTATCTGTTTTAAGTCATTAAGTACAATATGGGAAAATCTATTAACCTCAAGCTGTTCATAATTTCCTTTTGTTGCACACTCACTAATAGTGATTCACACAACAAGGTTGCAAACTTTATTATTTTCTTTTTCTTTTTCTCCATTCCTCAGCTGTTCAGTATATGGTTGATTTCTTACTCATCCTGCCCCACTCTCAGTTCTGAATCATGCTGTCGTCTTCATGCGCGCGTCTGTCCTCTCTCCTTACATGCTTCCTGCCAAAGTCATAATCATGACAGCTGGCAAAGCCTGGCTCTGTTTGTGTTCTCTTGCTGCTTTCTTTTCTGTGCAGTTGTTCAGCCAAGCATTAGATGAGTAGAGAGTTAAAATCTTCCTCCAGAGGACTGATCCCACTTCCACTGTCAGGAGTAAATCCAAAATCGAAAACGGATATATTTGCTGCCTCTCCTGCTGTATTTTCTTGGGAAAAACACATAGAATTTATGTAGAGACAACACTTTGTTAGTGTCGTTTCTCCATAGAACAGCCTGTACTTTGCAGGAAAAACAAACCATTTAGAAAGCACTGAATTATGTTTGGACTTGTTTGCATGTTATTGTTACATAATATTTGAATGTATTGGATGTTGTGCATTAGATTCATGTCCTCTGCTCACTGCAGGGCAATGGAAAAATGTACATGCTGAAAGGAGCCATCTTGCTTCCCTGTAACATTTAACTCCCTGTCACCAGCTGCTTGCAGATTGGCTTTTGTTTCCGCTTCTACAGGCCTAATTGGAAAGTAGAGAACCAGCTAAGCCAGCATGTTCAGATGTGGGCAGTTTGTTCTTCGCCAATTGGTAATTGCAGTTCTGCCACACCACAACACACAAGGAAAACTGACTATGTATAAATTTAAAATTGTTATTTTCAATTCTTACTTTAGTTTTTAGACATGGATTTATAACCAGTCTGTGATAACATTTTGGCCACTGACAAACAAGTTGATTGATTATGTTATCATTATGCCATCTAGAAGTGATTGGGATATATTAATTTACTGAATGTTTAGTTGTTGGCAGCAGAATCTCAGACAGAGTGCCAGACCAGATTTAGCTTCTGTGGAGAGAAAAAAAAACTAAGGTCAATTGTTGAAATAGCTGGAAATAATATAAATTGGAGTGTAGTAGAAGAAGAAATTGTGATTTTAAAATGGACAGCCAAATTAGAGCTGTGGTTAAGTCCAGTTTTTATCATTTGAGGCGATTGGCATCAGTGAAATCTTTTCTTTCCAGGCAGCATTTTGAAACAGTGATCCACGCTTTTATTTCAACTCGATTGGATTACTGTAACTCTTTATATCTAGGAGTCAGTCAGTCACTGCTCTCACGTCTGCACGACTTTTAACAGGAACACGAAAGAGACCCCTGTCTTGGCCTCACTTCACTGGCTGCCTGTATATTTTAGGATCCGTTTTAAAATTCTTAAAATGTTTGTTTTCAAATCACTACATAATCTTGCCCCAGTTTACCTCACTGAGCTTCTTCACCCTTACATACCTTATCGGTCTCTCAGGTCTGCAGATCAGTTGCTCCTGGAGGTACCGAGATCTAGAAGGAAGCTCAGAGGGGACAGGGCTTTCTCTGTCGTGGGTCCTAAGTTATGGAATGACCTGCCTTTGTAGGTTAGAGAGGCCCCTTCACTGTCCACTTTTAAAGCTCATCTTAAAACACATCTATTTTACTTGGCTTTCAACTCCAGCGAGATCTAGTTTTACATTGTATGTTTGTTTGTTTTAAACTGTAAGAGTTTTTATTTGTGTTCATTGTGTACAGCACTTTCTATCAGCTGTGGTTGTCTTAAAGTGCTTTATAAATAAAGTATGGTATGGTATGGTAAGAAAGTTTTAGAGTGACTCATTCTAAGTTTGTCCACTTAGAATGAGGAGTAGGAAGCAGGTCTACACTGCATTCTCCCCGCCAGATCAGGCGGTACACTCTACCTACACCCCAAAACATTCAACAACTGGTCTGTTGAATATTGATCTTCATTGAGGAACACAGGAGTCAACACCTGGTGAAAGGTGTTTTTGGTGCACCTTTGGTCAGAAAGGTGCACCAAAAACAGCATCAGCCACTGGTTCCAGACTCTTCTGATTAAGTTTTTTACATTTTATTTTTGCCTCTGACAATCATCTTGAGCATCTGAGAACTCACTGTTCTCATAGTCAATTGGCAACACACCTGCACTTGATTGGATTAAATCACAATGAAACAGGTCAAAACAAACAACAAAATCTAAACAGAAACAAGACTAAGATCATTAATCTAATTTATAAACTCATCTACATAATTAAATGGTCTACAAAATAAACATTGTAATATAAGACCACTCAAAAAGTTACTTTAAAGAAAAAAACAAACAATTCACAAAAGAAAACTCTCTAATTGGCAGAACTCAGCAATGTAATCAATGACATCCAGTCATTTAAGAAGGAAATACTGGGCTTGCTACACCTGCCCTATTTATTAGTTCAACTACATAAGAAATGTTTTGTTCAATTTGTCTGGATTCCTGTTCATGTAAGTATAGAAGAAAATGAAGAAGTAGATATATCAGCTAAATAGGCCCTGAAATCAGATATTAACTTAAGTATTCCTTTCAGCAAAAGTGAGGGGAAATCTATTATTCAAAATAAAATCCCTAAGGTTTGGCAGGAACAATGGGATAATCATGATGCTGGCAGACATTTATATACACTGCTCAAAAAAATAAAGCGAACACTCAACACATCCTAGATTGAATGAATGAAATATTCTCATTGAATACTTTGTCCTGTACAAAGTTGAATGTGCTGACAACAAAATCATTGTTAATTGTCAAATAGTGTTGCTTCCTAAGTGGACAGTTTGATTTCACAGAAGTTTGATGTACTTGGAGTTACATTGCCTGGCCAAAATAAAAGTCGCCACCAAAAAATGGTCACACTCTCTAATATTTTGTTGGACCGCCTTTAGCTTTGATTACAGCCCGCATTCGCTGTGGCATTATTTCAATAAGCTTCTGCAGTGTCACAAGATTTATTTCCATCCAGTGTTGCATTAATTTTTCACCAAGATCTTGTATTGATGATGGGAGAGTCTGACCACTGCGCACAGCCTTCTCCAGCACATCCTAAAGATTCTCACTGGGGTTAAGGTCTGGACTCTATGGTGGCCAATCCATGTGTGAAAAAGATGTCTCATGCTCCCTGAACCACTCTTTCACAATTTTAGCCCGATGAATCCTGGCATTGCCATCTTGGAATATGCCCGTTCCATTTGGGAAGAAAAAATCCATTGATGGAATAACCTGGTCATTCAGTATATTCAGGTAGTCAGCTGACCTCATTCTTTAGGCACACAATGTTGCTGAACCTAGACCTGACCAACTGCAGCAACCCCAGATCATAATACTGCCCCCACAGGCTTGTACAGTAGGCACTAGGCATGATGGGTGCATCACTTCACCTGCCTCTCTTCTTACCCTGATGCGCCCATCACTCTGGAACAGGGTAGATCTGGACTCATCAGACCACATGACCCTCTTCCATTCCTCCAGAGTCCAATCTTTATGCTCCCTAGCAAACTGAACATGGCAATGATTTGACCCTTCTTGAACAGACTAATGTCTTTTCCACGACCACAGGATGTGTCTTTTGCCATGGTTGTTTAAGAAATGAGGAGTTACTCATTGCATCAGCTGGGGTTAAATAACTTGTTGCCAGCTGAAAGATAATCGCCTATGCAGTAATTATCCAATAGGAGGCGTGTACCTATTTGCTTAGTTAAATCCAGGTGGCGACTTTTATTTTGGCAAGGCAGTGTATATTGTGTTGTTTGAGTGTTTCCTTGATTTTTTTGAGCAGTATAAAATAAAATAAAAAAGCTGGGGGGAGTAATAGTTGTATGAATGGAAGGCAGAAAGAAATTTGCACTCTAGTGTGAACTCTATTGCTGCACATTAGAGTGCAGCAATTTAATCTCTTGAAGATACTGAACAAGAAAATTGTTTTGTTCTAAAAATTAGAAACATTTTTTTTTACAAGTTGTTGCAGCATAACCTGATGCAAAATATGTATGAAATTCCTCAGGTTTGGAGCACTCAATTAAAATAAGCTCAGATGTTATTAAAAACTGTCAGACAGGACAGGGATATGTGGAAGAACTGTTATTTTTGTGTTTCTGGATTCAACTTGAGTCTAGTTGTTTTGACTAGAAACCAGAGATCACACACTTTTTTAAATATTTGATCTAAACTTCAACACTATTGTTATTGCTATATTCTCTCTGGCTAGTGAGGGTTCTATCCCTAGCTTAACAGTTACTTGGTTTGTAATAAAACCCCATTTAGGGTCTGCATTAGTTTGATGTTTAAATGGCTAAAATAAGCTAAACAAAGCCTCTTGTTACTATAGCCTTTCCCACTGATATGAGATTTTTCTGCAAGAAGTAAGATAAATTTTAGTAACATTTGCTTTACAAAAAATAACCTAATAAGTCTAAACAAGGTCTGAGATCATGGAACAAAAAAAATTTTTACTGTGGCTGTATAGTGAAGCTTCGCGCAGACCTATGAATAGCCTTAATATCTATTATGGCTTGCAGTTAGATCTGTTATTATGAATCAATGGTATGCTGATACAGAATCAGTCATTAATATCAGAAAATTGGAGAAAATGTCCAAGCCCTCCCACAGCTCTAGCTTCCATTGGCTCTGCTATCAGTTACTATGCCATCAAAGGAGGACATGATTAGTAGTGGCCCTGTCAAAGTTAATGATCATGTAAGGACGACATATTGGACTTTCTGAGGTCATCTCTTCCACTCTTAATGTTGACTTGGAGGCAAAATCTCTGACATGGTACAATCAGAAGGTCCTTATTGGAACAGTCTATTGTCTTGATTGAGCTCAAGTTTCGCCAATGAGGCACCAGCAGGGGTCTGAGCTCTCTGGGGCTTTGGTGAAGTGGGAAGAAAATACAATAAAGTGTCAAGGCCAATTAAACCGTAAATGCATCACGCCTAGCTCAGTCCTTTGCTTATTTGATGCAAAGGATTTTAGCAAAGTGACTTTCACAGATTTTAAACATGCGTTTAAGAATTACATTTCTTGACTCATACACTAATTGTAAGCTGGAGTAGACATCTGTTTGGCTATTAATAACTTGCCTCTTACTAAAAGCTCCTATCAACAGCCAAACATTACTTTAACAACTTGCACAGTTCTCATCAAAATAAATCCATAAAGTACACATGAAAAGAAGAAATTAAACCAAATTACTATTGCTGGGATCAAATATTGATCAAAAATGGCAGTTGATGAGTTTGTATTTATGCAGGTTCACAGTTAAGTAATTGTTGTCTGTTTTAAATCTGCTGCAGTGATAACTCAGGACAATAAGAGGGAGTATGATGTAAGCTAAATGCTTTGTGCTTGACACATGACTGATCAGTTAGTTACATGGCTGACATAACCTAATGCTGAAAGAATATTAGCAGAGTGACGCTTGATTGATTCCTTGTATCGCATTAATCTGCTAATTCAACTCTGATGTTATCTGTTAGAAGGTGAAGGTGATTCAGTGAGCTGGATAGCTGCTAACACTCTGGTTGATATAAAGAATGATTTTTTATTAAGAGTCAGATTTTTTATTAACATGTATTAGTTTTGCCATAGAAAATTACTTACATAAACTGTGTGCCTACCATTCAAACACGGATGTTATTTTGTTGTGAATCATAAATTTAAAAGAATTATGGAAAATAATTTATTTGTATGGGAAAACAAAGGAAAATGCACTTTTGTCCAAACATGTTTCTTCTTCAGGAACAATGGAAGCTAGTTTTGGTTACAGATGCCCTTCACCATCTCACAACTACATCTCATAACTATAATTCAAACTATAATTCAAGTAATTTGTGTTCTTGATTTCAATTTTTTTGAGTATGAGATGAAGCCATTTTATCATGGGACAATTTGGACTCACCAAATCACTCACCAGTTACGGGGCCCATTTGGGAGTCTTCCTTCCAATCATCTAAAAACATGCATTATTATCTGGTCACTGCATGTGCTCCTTTTAGGTGTGTCCACAGTTAAAAAAAACTTTAACCCAACTTGAATTTTTCCAAAAAGAAAATAATATTTGCAGTGAAGATGTAAGCAAGTAAACCTTATATATAGCAAGTTTTCGTAAGTCAAAAATCAGAAAGAGCTTAAAAGGGCAACATTATGTATTTTCCAGGCACATACTGACAGTTTAACAAAAACTTCAATATTATGGAAAAGTTGTTTAATTCCCATAATTCCACTCAAAAAGTAAAGCTTGTATAGGCTATAGATTCAGGGCCTACTGTTTAAACAATTTCAAATATTTGATTGTTACATAAATTGAGCTTTTAGCTCATGAAACCCACAAAAACAGAAATTCAAAAAGTTTGAAAACTTTGGAGAAATCAGCCCAAACTACTCAGATTTGCAGAAAATTTTTTTTTATTGAAATATGGTACTTTAAAAACATTATGTCAGTGGGAATTCCTTTGCTTTAATCACTGCCTTGATGTGACGAGGCATTGAAGCAATCAGCCTGTGGCATTGCCTGGCAGCTATGGAAACCCAGATTTCCTTGACGCTTACTGTGAGCTCTTCTTTGTTGTTGAGTCTGGTGCCCCTTATTTTCCGCTTGATAATAAACCTGCAGATTCTCAATGGGGTTTAGGTGGTGATCACAAGGTCCAGCAAGTTGGCTGGCCAGTCAAGCACTGTAATGGCTCCAAGGATTTCTCAAACATGCATGAAAGAATCAAAGTAGCACTTCATATGTTCTTATGTTTTTGATGAGGGAATGATATTATAAGATGGTACAAAGATTTAAAAAAGAGTACATTTTACATATTACCCTGTCCCTCCCCTAAACAATAAAATGTGCACAAAACACCATTGAGAGGTGGCATTGTCTTTTACAAATTGATTTTATTGCAACATTTTGTTATTGCAACATTTGCTTAATGATTAGTAAAATACTGGCAAAATAAACAAAATTTAGTAAAAGCAGTGTTTAGCTTGCATTTCTGGTTATTCAGTCCTTGGTGTGTTTTGGCTGAAAGTGTATTTTTTTTCATCATCTGATCATCTGATGAGGGAAGTTCTATAATGCTTTTTAATATTGCCTTGGTTTAATAAAGCAGGATATTCTAAGTGCAGAGCATGCAGTACAAGGCTTAGCGATCCAGCACATTTGGAGGGCCTGGAGGTTGAAACATCAACTCTGAATGAGTGGTTTTCTTCTTTTCCACTTTAGATCTCTGTTGTTATGGAAACTAGTCTTGCCTTGACCACTGTGTTGTGAGTTTCAATGAGGTTTCTTGTAAATAAAGAAAAAGTATGAGTGCTCTGTTAATAATACAAAGTTGATGTAGGAGTATAGTAAATAAAAATTCCTCATTAAGCAGGGCTTTTTGTGTGTTATTCCTGCAAGGTTTCATATGTAATTTTAAGTGTTACTGTAAAGTAACCTTAAGTAGGTTTCTATCTGAAATGATAAACAGCTCCAAGGTTCATTTCCTACTTTATGGCATGTTTGTCACACTTAAGTGATTCGGAACATCAAGCTAATTTAAATATTGTTGAAACACAATAGTAAACACAAAATGAAGTTTTTAAGTGATTATTATTTTGGGAGAAATAAAATTCAAACGTCCATGGTCTTACTCATGTATGGATGATGAGAGTTCCAGGGGTAAGTAGGATTAATACACATAGCCGAGATTGACAGAAGTTCAGTGTTTGGTGAATCAATGAGCTTTCCTTCATATCGTAGTTGGGGAGCAGTGACGCATCATAGTACAGACAGACAGGTGGGCCAAGCAGAAGAATAGGCAGAGACCCAGGGAGCAGTTACATGAAGGGCCGACGGAGGAGCAGTGGAGGGGGGACAGGACTCTGGGTAGATGTTCTCCATGCAGACACTGCATGGAGCGGACATGGATGAAGCACATCTCTGGAGTCCAGAATTCAGACATCAACAGCAGTTGTGCTCCAATTACAAATGTGGACAAAACTTTGCCAATATTCCCCTAATGTCGAACAAGCACAATTTGACAATTGCAGTGTTTCCTTTAAATAAGAAATGCAATTAAAATCACATGAATAAGTTTGTTTCCTCGTTATTAAAAAAATGTCACACCATGAACCTTTTACCACTTCCTGTTATTTTTTTCTTTGTGGTTTGCACCTAAGTATCATCAGGGTGTTGATCATGTGACTTGTGTGATGTGAAAAAAAAAGTGTTTCCATTGCAGTTTTGCAAAATAAACCAATTTTGATACAGCCTAAAAAAACAACCTGCTACTGGGAAAACTTTTTATGGAAAAATGAAATTGGTGTGTTTCCACTGAGTAATGTTTTTTTTTCAAAATGTCAAATTGAGTCGCCATTTGGTCATGGTGATAAATGAAGCTGTTCATTTCATGTTGGTCACACTTCCAAATATTAAAGTAACATTAACAGTCGCCTCGTTCGGATCAGCACTTTTTCTTTTCAGAGAAGGATGGTTGCTTACTGTGCAAGGGATTTCCAATAAGCTTCATGCCATTGAATTGACCCATTACATACGTCACTCGCAAAATGTTAGCAATTGGGTAAAATTTAAAACCTCAACACAGTCTCGCCTCAATAAAGCAATGGTTTCTCAGCAGCCAAGAGCCCAGACCCTCTGTACGAAGCAAACTGTAGTACAAAGGACTGCTCTTAACCAAGTTAGTGCAGTTCTCTTTGTACAATCTTTTAATTAAAATTTTTAACATTATTTACTTTTTGATTAGATGCTGCAGTATGTCCTTTGCTGGATTTCTGCCTGTCACCCTGTTTTCCTTTTGTCTTCCTGCCTGTCATTGTAGTAAGAACTTTTGTCTCCTAGCTTGAATATTGTCAGATGCAAAAAGTAAAGACTTGGATAAACTTCATTAGATGTTGAAAAAAGCTGTTCATCTAGCAATAAATTGTACAGGACTTAATCGCCATTTCATTCTTAGTAAAACGTTGTAGCAGCTAATGTTGTAAGAACTTTTACCAAAAAAAGAGAAAAAGAAATAGAATTTTCTGTGCTGGGGAACTGAAATTACATTGCATTGTTGAAACCACAACAGGTGATTGCTTCAGTTCCTGAGAACTTCCAGCCTGCAGTTCAAAAGACAGATGATGCAACACACAAGTAAACATCTTTTAGAGATCAATTTGACCAAAATAGCTGAAACTAAACAATAAATAAGTAGAGATCATTTCTAATGCTCAATATTTGGCAGTTTTAGTGTTTCACTTATGGTAAATAATTGTGATTCAACACAGTTTTATCAGTTTTTACCTCACATGTCATCTGCATAGTTATGGAATAGTTAGGGAATTGCTGCTTCTCTTCTGGAATCGATATTAATAACATCGTCACATTTAGCCAAACCCTCTCACTGCTTTTTAATGTCACTACAACCAAAATCCTTTCTGAATCCAGAGCTTTGAAAGCTGATCCAGTAAGCTGTAGGAAAATCAAAGAAGTTTCTTATTTCAGTACTCAAAGAGGGACTTCATCACCCCATTTTGTATTGAGTTTAAAGTAGTAAAAATGTCTGAGTTGAACACTGAAAGAAGCACAAAACTGTGATACTTTCAACATCAGACAGCACATTCTTTTCTGTTCTAGCACCGAGCATGAAAGAAATTTGATTTTGACACTGAAAACATTTGCTTTTTCTTCCTGCACCTAAAGGCCACAAGATGAATACCAAAACAGCTCATGTTCTCATGTTGAGCTGTGGACTATGTTGTCAGATATGTGCAGGTATGTGGTTATTCTAATGATCCTACTTTCTCATTAGTTTCTCAGTGATTTGTAAACTAACAACAGTTAAAATCTATTCTTTGAGCTACAGGGAGCCAGTGGAGGGACTTTAAAACTGGTGTTATGTGCTCTATCTTCCTGGTTCTAGTGAGAACGCGAGCAGCAGCGTTCTGGATCAACTGCAGCTGTTTGATTGATTTGTTGGACAGGCCTGTGAAGACGCTGTTACAATAATCAATGCGACAAAAGATAAACGCATGAATGAGTTTCTCTAGATCTGGCTGAAACATTAGTCCTCTAATCCTGGAGATGTTCTTCAGGTGATAGAAGGCCGATTTTGTTACTGTCTTTATGTGGCTCTGGAGGTTCAAGTCCGAGTCCATCATTACTCCCAGATTTCGGGCCTGATCGCTAGTTTTTAGTTGTAATAACTGCAGCTGTGCATTGACTCTAGATCGTTCCTCTTTAGGTCCAAAAATAATGACTTCAGTTTTGTTTTTGTTCAGTTGGAGAAAGTTTTGGCACATCCACACATTTATCTGTTCTAAGCATTTATTCAGTGATTGGATGGGTTCAGAGTCACCTGGTGACATCGTAATGTAGAGCTGTGTGTCATCTGCATAGTTATGGTAGCTAATATTATTTCCTGTTATAACCTGAGCGAGTGGGAGAATATAAATATTAAATAAGAGGGGTCCTAGGACTGAACCTTGGGGTACCCCACATGTGACCTTTGACCTCTTTGATGAGAAGTTTCCAATTGAAACAAAGAAATCCCTGTTCTTTATGTAAGATTCAAACCAGTCGAGCATCGAACCGGAGAGTCCAACTCAACTCTCCAGTCGATTCAGTAATATGTCATGGTCGACAGTGTCAAAAGCTGCACTGAGGTCCAACAGAACCAACACCGTGGTTCTCCTACAGTCCGTATTTATATGGATGTCATTGAATACTTTTACGAGGGCAGTCTCCGTGCTGTGGTGAGCCCGAAAACCAGATTGGAAAGAGTCAAAGCAGTTGGTCATCATGAGGAAACTATTTAATTGTTTACACTCAGTTTTTTCAATAACTTTGCTGATGAATGGGAGGTTGAAGATTGGCCTGTAATTCTGCAGTAGTGATTTGTCCAGATTGTTCTTTTTTGTCAGTGGTTTGATAACTGCTGTTTTAAAAGCCTGGGGGAAAACGCCTGATGTGAGTGATGAGTTTACTATTTGGATCAGATCAGTAGCAATAACAGGCAGGACTTTCTTAAAGAAATGTGTGGGTAGGACATCCAGACAGCAGGAGCTTGAACATAATTGACTTATAATTTCTTCTAGGGTTTTATTATTAAGTGGTTGAAAGTGGGTCATTTTTCCTGTATTAGTTTTGTTTGGGTTCAGCAGTGGTTCTGGCTGTAGAGTTGATGTGCAGATTAATCCTCTGATTTTTTGAATTTTCTCTGAAAAGAAGCTTGAAAACTTGTTCCAGGCAGCATTAGATTGGAGTTCAGGTGGTAATGTCATAGGAGGGTTTGTGAGCCTGTCAACTTTTGCAAATAAAGCTCGAGCATTGTTAATGTTTTTGTTTATGACATCTGCAAAGAAAGCCTCCCTTGCATGTTTTAGTGTTAAGTGATAGTTACGTAGTATTTCTTTATAGATGTCTTGATGAATGTGAAGTTGAGTTTTACGCCATTTTCGTTCTGCCCTGCGGCAGAGTTGTCTTGCAGACCGAACTGTTTGTGCATTTCTCCATGGAGATTTATTCCTGCCAGTCACAACCTTTACTTTAATTGGGGCGATAGAATCAATGATATATGAAACTTTAGACTGAAAATCATCTACCAACTTATCTACATCATTACAGCTTAAGGGTGAGGAAGAAGAGTAGATTTGATTAAATGTTTCTGCTGTGTTTTCTGTAAAAGAAGGTTTTGTGACAGTAGCTGTTTGTCCAAGTGGGTCGAAGAAGAAAGAACTTTCAAAGATAACAGCAAAGTGATCCGACAGTGCGACATCAGTTACAGAGACATTGGAAATATTCACACCCTTACTGATAACCAGGTCCAGTGTGTGACCTTGAGTGTGTGTTGCTTGTTTGACATGTTGTGTTAAACCAAAATTTTCTAAAATATCAGAGAGCTTTTTTGCTCCTCTGTCTTGGGGTTTGTCCACATGAATGTTGAAATCACCAACAATTATTAAACAATCATAATCAATGCATATGAGAGATAGAAGATCATTCAAGTCAGTAAAGAAATTTTCCACGTATGTTGGAGTTTTGTATAAAGTTAGTGTCAAAGTTCGTTTGTAGCCTTTAACCTGAATTCCCAGATACTCAAAAGAGGTGAAATGACCCAAAGAGATTTTACTACAGTTTATGGTATTTTTAAATATAGAAGCCACGCCTCCTCCTTTTTTATGTTTTCTATTCTCACTTAAAAAATTGTAGTTAGGGACAATTTTTTAACCTCTGTGTTGCTTACCATAGGGACCAAAGTCCCTATGGTAACTGGGACCATAGGGACTGCTTACCACAGTCCCTATGGTAAGCAGTTTTCTGAAATGTGGGAAAGAAAACATGGCAGATTGCCATACCTTTTGACCTTTATTGGATATTGCTGTCAGTGCTGTTTGATGTTGTTCCTGTTTTGAAGTACAAGTAGATTAAAATGGCACCTTGTGTTGTAGTTTTGTTGATTCATGAAGCTTTGAATGTTTTTTAAAGTGAATTTGGGGATTAAAGGTTTTATTGGCTCTAGTGGCCTTTAGTTGATAGTGAATTGACAGGAAAGAGACCCATCCATCCATGCATCCATGCATCCATCCATCCATGCATCCATCCATCCATGCATCCATCCATCCATCCATCCATCCATCCATCCATCCATCCATCCATCCATCCATCCATCCATCCATCCATCCATCCGTCCATCCATCCATCCATCCATCCATTTTTTACACCCTTATACATTTAGGGTCAGCTAGAGATAAGCACCAGCTTATCTCCATTTGTCAATGGGCGAGAGGTGGGATCACCCTGGACAGCCCATTGCAGCAGACAAAAGTCTTCTCTTATGGCAGTCACGTGGTCAGCACACACACTGACTCTTGGAAATATACACAGCAAATCCAGCAGGCCCAGATGAGTTCTGTCAGACTTGATTTCAACACTTTTAAAGTGTGGGTCCACACCAGAAAGAGTTAAACTCTCCATTTAACTTTAACTCTTTTTGGAGAGTTTGTACCTTAACTCTAATTAAATGACAAATATCAAATCTGAAAAAGCAAAAAAAAGGTTGATAATTCTGACCAAAATTCATGTAAACATTCAAGACCATGATTATTACAGCTCTGTTTAGGTTACCCAAGAATTAGACTGAACGTTCACCTGCTAGATTGTTTTCAACACTATAGTTATACCCTGCCTGCCTGCAGACATCGAATTTTGCCGTGCTAAAATTAATTGGATCATAAAATGGCCACCCTGGATTTCAAACTTGTATTTTTAACAAGATATTCAAGTTCAGCAGATCTAAATAAGAATTACAGTTCATTGCATTTGAGTTGGTTTTGCAGTAGTAGTTTCATCTCTCCAGGTATATTCTCTGCCTGAAAACTCTCATACTTCCTGCCTGGACCAAGCAACGTTAGCAAAGATGGTATTTCACCACTTTCAGAAAAGATAAATGCAGCCAGTTAGAGAGATCCTGGATTATTTCTCCCCACAGTGATGATCTGAAACAAACAGTTAAGATTCCACCCAAGAGGCATATGGATCAACCAGAGCTTCGATTCATGAAAGTCATGGGGGATCTGACTTCTGAAGTTGGTTCAGAGACTCAATTTTCGTCAGTTAGGTTTATTTATATAGTGCCAATTCACAGCAAATGTCATTCCTACATTCCAATTGATCCTACTTATCAAACAGTACAATAACGTCGGAAATCATTCAAATAAATTAAAAAAGTTATCGTATTGTTTTGTCCCTATTTATTGTCCCTTTTGAAATATTTTTTCAAAATTCACTTATTTTGGGTTAAGACTTCTGTTTTTTGTACTTGTTTACCTTTTGTAATTTTTGACCTCATCACCTTGACCTTTGCACCTCTCCCCAGAGGAGTCTGGCATTGTTAGATGGCCAACACTTCCTCCCATTTTCTTGTCTCCTCATCTGCTCCCATACTCCATAGACCCCTTGGTAAATGTCCTTAGGGAAACCATTGTGAAGTTTAGCTTCCATCTTTAGCCTTTCACTTCATTTATGCCTTGCTAAGTGTAAGGAACTTTAGTTGAGGATTACAAATTATCTGCCACATAAATCCGAGGAGATTACATTTCTGAACAGTGCACTAGGTGTGAACGACTCTCAGGGCTAACACAAGTAGTTGAACCAACAGCATTTACACAGAGTGTTTGCAGCTTTTGAAATCAACATTATAACACTGAGCTGGGCAGGTGTCACATATCTATTGAATGTCCATATATTTGCTCGGGAAAAATCAATATGTGATTAAATATTTAAAGAAATATAAGAAATCCCATTATCTCACATGACGCACATTGCGGCTTGTCAACATATACACAGAATTAATTGATTTTCCTCTTTGATTATTTCCAGATTTTCTTTCATTTATATATTTAAGTATATTTTCACATTTTTTACATTTACTTAAAATATCAACAAGCAAAACCTGAAAATAGGATAAAACAACTCATAAATAGTAAATTCACTCTAACCTGGATTAAGTGAGTATAATGGATGTATGGGCTGCACAATGGCAAAGAATACAAAACTTGCTTTGCAGAAGAAACGGCCAGGATTTGAAACCTAGCCATTGGTCTTTCTGGGAGTTTGCATGTTCTCTCAGCATGTATTGACTCTTTCCTAAAGTATCCAAATTTCTAATTTGTACTTAGATATGTATGAGGGTTGTTTGTTCTGTGTGTCTCTGTGTTGCCATGCGATAGACTGTCAGCCTGTCCAGGGAGTACTCCTCCTCTTGCCCATTAACTGCTGTAAATAGCTGTTCCCCATAATAAGGGGGTTTAGTTGAGAATTGATGGAAGGAGGAACTTTATCTACTGTCTCCAATTAACCTTTGAGTCCATGTGCTTTAATGGAAATTTAATTTACTCTAAAATCAAAAAATTAAAGTAGAATGTTCGCTGAAGTAGGAATTTTGTTAGCAGTTCTTCACCAACTATGACCTTAAAATCCAAGATGGCAGTTGTCTCATTAAAAAGAATATCAACATAATTTAGAATTGTAGTTACCATGGTTTCTGTTCATAATGTTCAGGTGCATTTTTTGGTGCATTTTTTTCTATCACACTTTTTTCTTCCACTCTACAAATTCACTTGGATTCAGCTCTCTGTTGCAAGCAATTTCTTCATCAAAGACTTTGTGTGGCTTCCTGTAAATGTGGAGTGTGTTAGTGACTGTCTTCTGGACATCTGTCCAGAAGTTCAGCAGTCTTTCCCATGATTGTGCAGCTTATGGACCCACACTGAGAGACCGGGAACTATTGCAGGTGTTTTAAATTAACTGGCATATAAAATTTTTCTGAGACTATTTTGGATTTTTGTAATGTGAGGTCCACTAGATGGCATTCATGAACATATGTGACTGCATAAATGTAAAGAATAGGACAACAGAAGTAGAAAGTGATTTGTGACACACCTGTGTGAGCAGACAAGCAAGAGAGACTTTAATAAAAGTGTCTGAGCACAACAAGACGTCTGGTTCGTATCAAGCACGAATATAACAAAGACCTGCTTGTGCCCCTCAGCAATGATGTTTTGCTAACTATAATAATTTAGCAAAATAAACTAGTCTGGCCACCCTCAGTCTAATAATCACTCTCAGTTCCGGAGGCCCCTCCCAGCAGCTACTGAGTTTTCTATGCCTTGATATTCCAAGCACAATTCTAGATCTCAGTGGTGTTAACATCAAAAAATTATATGAAGTTAACCCCTTTGAGCTTTTTTGATCTATAAATCAGTCTGCAGCCAAGTTGTTCTAGGCCTCTAGGTTCTTAACCTGGGTTCGATCTTAACCTGGGTTCGATCACGTGACATTGCTTGGCCAATCAGTGCTGCAGGGAATTTAATACGCACAGTAGTCAATGGCTATCGTAGTTGTACGTAGTGTGGTTTCTTTCTCAATATTTTAATCCATACTAAACATGTCAAGTAAAAAAACAAATGTAGACACCCTTGTCTACATTTGTTCATGTAGACAAATATGTACTACATGGATTCACGTGTATCACAGAACGGGATGGGAGTCAGAGTCCCATCTGCATGATATGCAATGTTAAGTTGAGCAACTCTAGTCTCACACCGGCAAAACTAAGGGAACACTTCTTGAAGCTGCATGGAGATGGGGGAAAAATAAAAAAGTATTTTGTGGATTCAAAACAACAACAACAAAAAAGACAAATGTCAAATTGAAAAAAAATTTGTTATTTAAAAATGTTAAATTCCTTTAAAAAAATCCAAATGTATTTTTAATTAGTAAAATAGCAATATATATATATATATATATATATATATATATATATATATATATATATATACTGTATATAAATATATATATATAATTTTTTATTTATTTATTTTTTTAATTCAAGACATCTACCTATGTCTTGAATTTGGAAAAAAGATCATAATTTATTTATCACTAAAAAAGGGTTCAGTGAATGCACATATGAAACTTGTGGGTTCAGTACCTCAAAAAAGGTTAAGAACCATCCATCCATCCATCCATCCATCCATCCATCCATCCATCCATCCATCCATCCATCCATCTTCTGCCGCTTATCCGGGGTCAGGTCGCGGGGGTAGCAGCTTAAGAAGGGAGGCCCAGACTTCCCTCTCCCCAGCCACTTCCTCCAGCTCCTCCAGGGGAATCCCGAGGCATTCCCAAGCCAGCCGAGAGACATAGTTCCTCCAGCGTGTCCTGGGTCTTCCCCGGAGCCTCCTCCCGGTGGGACGTGCCCGAAACACCTCACCAGGGAGGCGTCCAGGAGGCATCCTGACCAGATGCAGCGGCTCTCTCTGAGTCCCTCCCGGATGACCGAGCTTCTCACCCTATCTCTAAGGGAGAGCCCAGCCACCCTACGGAGAAAACCCATTTCGGCCGCTTGTATCCGCGATCTCGTTCTTTCGGTCATTACCCAAAGCTCATGACCATAGATGAGGGTAGGAACGTAGATCGACTGGTAAATCGAGAGCTTCGCTTTTTGACTCAGCTCCCTCTTCACCACGACGGACCGGTACAGCGCCCGCTTCACGGCGGATGCTGCACCAATCCGCTTGTCGATCTCACGCTCCCTTATTCCCTCATTCGTGAACAAGATCCCGAGATACTTGAAGTCCTCCACTTGAGGCAGGACATCTCCCTCGACCCGGAGAAGGCACTCTACCCTTTTCCGACTCAAGACCATGGTCTCAGACTTGGAGGCACTGATCCTCATCCCGGCCGCTTCACACTCGGCTGCGAACCGCTCCAGCGAGAGCTGCAGATCACGTCCCAATGAAGCCAATAGGACCACATTGTCCGCAAAAAGCAGAGATGCAATCCTAAGGCCACCAAAATGGATCCCCTCAACACCCTGGCTGCGCCTAGAAATTCTGTCCATAAAAGTAATGAACAGAATCGGTGACAAAGGGCAGCCCTGGCAGAGTCCAACCCTCACTGGGAACGAGCCTGACTTATTGCCGGCAATGCGGACCAGACTCTGACACCGGTCATACAGGGACCTGACAGCCCGTATCAAAGGGCCCGGTACCCAATACTCCCGGAGAACCCCCCACAGGGCACCCCGAGGAACGCCTTCTCCAAGTCCACAAAGCACATGTAGAATGGTTGGGCGAACTCCCATGCACCCTCCAGGACCCTGCTGAGGGTGTAGAGCTGGTCCAGTGTTCCACGACCAGGACGAAAACCACACTGCTCTTCCAAAATCCGAGGTTCGACTATCCGACGGACCCTCCTCTCCAGTACCCCCGAATAGACCTTGCCAGGGAGGCTTAAGAGTGTGATCCCTCTATAATTGGAGCACACTCTCCGATCCCCCTTTTTAAACAGGGGGACCACCACCCCAGTCTGCGAGTCCAGGGGAACTGCCCCCGATGTCCATGCGATACTGCAGAGTCGCGTTAACCAACACAACCCTACAACATCCAGAGCCTTGAGATACTCCGGGCGAATCTCATCCACCCCCGGGGCCCTGCCACTGAGGAGCTTTTTAACTACCTCGGCGACCTCGTCCCCAGAGATTGGAGAGCCCAACCCAAAGTCCTCAGGCTCAGCTTCCTCAATGGAAGCCATTTTGGTGGGATTGAGGAGGTCTTCGAAGTAATCCGCCCACCGACCCACAATGTCCCGAGTCGAGGTCAGCAGCACACCACCCCCACTGTAAACAGTGTTGGTGCTACACTGCTTCCCCCTCCTGAGACGCCGGATGGTGGACCAGAATCGCCTCGAAGCCATACGGAAGTCTTTCTCCATGGTCTCTCTGAACTCCTCCCACGCCCGAGTTTTTGCCTCAGCAACCACCAGAGCTGCAAGCCGCTTCGCCCGCAGGTACCCATCAGCTGCTTCCGGAGTCCCACAGGCCAAAAAGGCCCAATAGGACTCCTTCTTCAGCCTGACAGCATCCCTCACCGAAGGTGTCCACCAACGGGTTCGAGGGTTGCCACCACGACAGGCACCGACAACCTTGCGACCACAGCTCCGATTAGCCGCCTCGACAATGGAGGCACGGAACATGGTCCACTCAGACTCAATGTCCCCCGCCTCCCCTGGGACGTGTTCGAAGCTCTGCCGGAGATGGGAGTTAAAGCTCCGTCTCACGGGGGACTCCGCCAGATGTTCCCAGAAGTCCCTCACAACACGTTTGGGCCTGCCAGGTCTGACCGGCATCCTCCCCCACCACCGGAGCCAACTCACCACCAGGTAGTGGTCAGTGGACAACTCTGCACCTCTCTTCACCCGAGTGTCCAAGACATACGGCCGCAGATCCGACGAAACAATGACAAAATCGATCATCGAACTGCGGCCTAGGGTGTCCTGGTGCCAAGTGCACATATGGACACCCTTATGCCTGAACATGGTGTTCGTTATGGACAATCTGTGACGAGCACAGAAGTCCAGCAACAGAACACCACTCGAGTTCAGATCGGAGGGAGCGTTCCTCCCAACCACGCCCCTCCAGGTCTCACTGTCATTGCCCACGTGAGCGTTGAAGTCCCCCAGCAGAACGAGGGAGTCCCCAGTAAGGGCGCTCTCCAGTACCCCCTCTAAGGACTCCAAAAAGGGTGGGTAGGCTGAGCTGTCATTTCGCCCGTAAGCACAAACAACAGTCAGAACCCATCCCCCCACCAGTAGGCAGAGGGAGGCTACCCTCTCGTTCACCGGGGTGAACCCCAGCGTACAGGCGCCGAGATGGGGAGCAACAAGTATGCCCACCCCTGCTCGACGCCTCTCACCGTAGGCAACTCCAGAGTGGAAGTACATCCAGCCCCTCTCAAGGAGACTGGTTCCAGAACCAGAGCCATGCGTCGAGGTGAGACCGACTATTTCTAGCCGGAACCTCTCAGCCTCACACACCAGCTCCGGCTCCTTCCCCACCAGAGAGGTGACATTCCACGTCCCAAGAGCCAATTTCTGTAACCGAGGATCGAACCGCCAGGACCCCCTCCCTCGGCCACCACCCATCTCACATTGCACCCGACCCCTGTGGCCCTTCCCATAGGTGGTGAGCCCATTGGAAGAGGGACTCAGGTTTCCTCTTTGGGCTGAGCCCGGCCAGGCTCCATGGGTAAAAGCCCGGCCACTAGGCGCTCGCCATCTTGCCCCACCTCCAGGCCTGGCTCCAGAGTGGGGCCCCGGTGACCCGCGTCTGGGCGAGGGAACACTAGGTCCAAAGTTTGTGTACATCATAGGGGTTAAGAACCACTGTTCTAAAATAATTAAAAAATAGCAACGTATTTGCATACAGCATGTGGACTGTGGCATGTAAAATCCACTATCAGTATATATTATGCTAGTATCAGACTTGGACTAAAGAAAGCTAGGCAGCTGCAAGCCTTTTATGGGTCAAATAGGCTCAAGAAATTCTAACAGCAGATGCGCAGGGGGGCGGGGTGGCAATTTATTTATTTTTGTCCTGGAGCCAAAGATTTCTGGCAGCGCCCCTGTCAATGGCAGCCGTTGAGAAAATATAGCTGTGCTCTTCAATCAGCTATTGTTCTGCCCACGCTCATCTATCGGCCAATCAGCAGCTCTGACACATAGCGTCGCGTGAATTCTTGACTTATCATAGCTCTCCTTTCAGTAGGAATCGAGCTCCGTGCTTGTAGCAGTGTGGTTGGTTTATAGCTGTGTTGCAGCCCAACACTAGAGCAACGACCTGACTGTCGTGCGTTGTACACGGCTTGTGTGTGCTGGAAATGCCCAGAAAGGAGACAGGACAACCTGGACGCTAAACGCTGGAGTCCTTGGAAGTTTTCTCGCTGGCTAACCTGGCTCTCTTGCGCCGTATCCGCAGCGTTTGGTAGGTTTTTTTTTTGGCGCCGTGCCGCTATTACGACCATCTCTCATCGCTCATCTCCCTAAGCGCGGAGCTAGTAGTATTGAATTCACATTTTAGACCGGAGGTTTATACAGCCGTTATATGTTATTTTACACTCACTCATACTGACTGGTAAACTGAGGTTACATAATTGCTGGAGGCGGGGGGAGGTCGGCATGTTCAGGGGAACAAGCTGGAAAATTACCCCTGTTGATACACGCACATATTGAGCTGTTGACAGAATCATACTTTAAAAGATGACAGTTATGCTGTTCTCACGAGGAAGTAGCGGGGAAGTAAACGTTTTTAATTCTCGGGGTAATGGACTGGTATCCTTTTAACAGGAATAAAGACATTTTCCGAGGAAAAAAGCCTATCCTGTAGACCAGTGTTTCATGCAGGTCTGTGTACCCTGGTCCTCAAGGTCCACTGACCTGCATTCAGATGGCTGCAATTCAGCAAAAGCCTGTTAACCAGTCATCAATTAAAATCAGTGTGACTTGAGAACCAGGGTCCTCAACCTCACACTGCTTTGGTGTTAACCATTTTAGTTTATTAAAAGATTTAATTAGCAATAACTTATTATTTCCAACATACATACATAGAAATGTTGCAGAAGTTTAATATCCTTGCTGAATTAACTACTAGATCAAAACCCATTGGACCTATGTTATCCCTTTGTCCAACTAAGCTCCTTTATTGATGACCTGAATCCTGATAAGTGGCAAACTGAGTTTGGTTATGAGCTGTCAAATGACATAAATAAATAATGGTATCTGTTAGGACTTCATTCTGAACCATCTGCCTCAGGCAATCACTATAATCATATTTAAGCTAAGTATCCATTGTGTATGAGATGTAGGAGCAGTCTGTTGACATGTAGAATATACACAAGGTATCAACCAAACACAAAACTAAATGAGCATTAGTAATATTTTATGTCCAGAACATCATAAAAATGATACATGACAGAAATACCAGAGGGCTGAGAAAACAGTATTCAATGTCAGGAGGAGCCAGGAGCACATCTGTTGCATGCAGGTGGTCTGGATATGAAAGAGAAGGACCAAGGTACAATACAGTATTTCTCAGTTCTAGCTGCTTTGACAGTCACAGCTGTGGAGCGCCAGCAGCTTATTTAAAGTTTTGTTTCCGTGTCTGAAAACCACCCACAGCCACATCACAGTTCTTAGTTTCAATGAAGCAGATTTATGGCTGCCCCTTCAACCAAGCTGCAGAGTAGGATGCTCTGCAGCCCCTCAAAGTAGTGCTTGCTTTCTTGGAAGTCGCCCACATTCATTAAGACCACCTGATGTCCTGCATGGCTTCTGCTGCAAAACCTTTGATCAATGAATCACAGTTTGTTTACAAGATGTGGTCAGCAGCTGCATGTGGAGAGGTTCACATATGCTGGTATTTCTTCTTCTCGGTTTCCTTAATGTGTAATCTCTTTGATTTTTCAACAGTTAAAGAGACCATTTTAGTAGACTATTTAGTCAAGTTTTATCCTTGACTGTCCTTACTTGATTATCTCCAAATTGGAAACTTCCAATATTTTATTGCAATCAGTGAATGCCTCCAAAGTCGTTCACAGAATTTATGAATGGCGCATCATAAGTGTAATAGTACCAAACATGTTTGTAATGTATCATCACAACAGAAACATCACACACTGACATATTCAGTTGGATGTTGAATACATCTGCCACAGGCGATCATTACTTTTATCAAAGAGAGGAGGTGCTCGTTTCTTCCTGTTCAATTATCCTTAATTGATTATCATCCTATATGGACAGGAATCAAAGAGTGGTCATCCCTCCCTTCACCATCTGTGATTGGTTTAGACCATGATGTGGCCCTAAAGTGTGTCTCTTGCTGAGCCACAGGGAAACTTTAAGTGTTTTTTTTTTTTAATTCTTGAATGACTCGTTTCCTTTTTATTTTGTTGCACCATTAAGAAAGGAGTAGGTTTTTACTGTACACTAAATGATGTTATCATTTTTTTAATCTCAATATTAATTTTTACACTAGTGTCAAAAAATCCATTGATATCACCATAAACAAGACAATATAGCACACCCCTAGAGACCAGACAAATAAAACAAGTCTCCTCAGATTGCTCTACATATTTCTGAGTGGCTGCAAGCAGCAGTGACGTGCTTGAACCGACATGTTTTGCAAAGCGGCTTGTAGCACTGAAGCAGATTAGGATCAGAAAAATGTCTGGACCTTGAACGTCAGTGTTACCAAGCTGACTGTCCAACAATTTTTAAAGAGTTTTTAACTCACTACTCACATGGCAGTTTTCAACTCTTTGAAAAAGTGTGAAAAAGAGCAAAGACTTTCCTGATGGGTTCTGACCGCAGTTGCATCACTCCTGTATATATGATTACCATTTATATTTACCTTTTCTTTTTTTTTTCTCATTAGTGCGTGTCTTCCTGTCTAAAATAATCAGCTTTAACGGCGCAATACAACACTAGCAGACACACTAGATTAACAACCCTCATAAAACTTCACATTGCAGTGTGTGCTGCCCCTTGATCTAACTACCAGTCAGATCAATGGAAGTAGCTACCCTCAATGTTGGTTTGCATGACTGGAAAATGGGACATCAAACCAATCAGCAGTGAAATTTGTAGGATTTGTAATTGGAATGTTTCCATGGTACTGAACAATCAAAATTAAAGAGTTTCCAGAGAGTTCCTTCTACAATGACAGCCAGATTGTCTCACTGCTGCACACAGAAGTTCTCTGGGTTGGAAGTTGTTGGAAGATTTTAGAAAGCCTATTTTGTTACATTTCACATGTCTTTAAACACAAATAAATTTTTAAGTTTTATTGTTTTATCCCATCACATCCACATATTGTGCTGGGAAATTTTGTTGCTAAAACAAAACTTAAGTAGTTACGTAATTAGTTTAAGTCATACTTAAAAATGTAGATGCACCATTAATTGATAATTTTATGGAAGAAACATTGGGAAGACCTAACAAACCAATCCGATTAACAGTTTTTAAAAAAGCTTTCAGTCCTAATGTCAAGTTGATTTACAATAGGACTGGACAATATGGTGGAAAAACGTATCACAATGTAAGCGTTTCATACCAATTGATATTGATAATTATTGATTAGTGGGGTTTTTTTTTGTTTCAGATACCTGAAATGCTGCCAAACTGGTGGCGTAATCTTTTCTGTTTACACAGTTTTCTCTTGCATAACAGATTTGTTTATTTTTAATCTGTTATGAGGCATGGTGATGAAAACTGCTGTTGCTGCTCAAGTCAATCAAAGGTTATTGGTTGGTAACCAAAGAATGAGTGCGTTGGTTGATGCCACCCATCTAAAGCCCAGTTGACACGACAGAATTTTTTGGCCCGATTTTGCACTTCAGAAAATCTTAGAACGTTCTGAGTTCTAAGATTGTCGCTTGCGACAATCGTAACCGATCAGCCTGGAGTGTGTGGTGTGTTAAGACTGATCGGGTCCAGTCGGTAGAACGTCGGGACCACTTTGATCTAAAATCGGGGATATTCAACATGCTTCATCGTCTTAGCTCGTTTACCGCATTGTCTTTGGTGTTCCCTACTGGGAACACCGCAGACACTGGGAGCGAGAAGGCAGCCTGGTGAATGTGACAAGTAGCCAATCAGAAAGTGCTGTGACGTAAACACGGTGGGAATCCCGAGAACAGCTGGCATGGCTCAACTCAGAGTCCGCTGGTCATCTGACCTGGAAGATTGTTTGGTCGAAATGTGGAAAGAACGCGAGTGTTTATTTAACATTTTGTCGAAAGCAGGGGTGTCAAACTCCAGTCCTCGAGGGCCGGTGTCCTGCAACTTTTAGATGTGCCTCTGCTGCACCAGACCTGAATAGAATAATTAGGTCATTAGCAAGGCTCTGGAGAACTAATCTACACAAGGAGGAGGTGATTAAGCCATTTCATTCCTGTGTTTTGTACCTGTTGCACATCAAAAAACTGCAGGACAGTGGCCCTGGAGGACTGGAGTTTGACACCCCTGGTCTAAAGAGTACCACAGCAGAAATGACAAAAAAAGAAGCTGGAGCAAAATTGCGATGGCAATCGATGTACCCGGTAACTCTTCTGCTACTCGATAGTGCTAGGATGAATGAAATGTGCTTTAGAGGTAATTAGATCTCGTAAAGCTTTATCCTTATTCGGAGCAGCATGCTATTAGATAGGTTTAAAAAAATAAAAAAAAAAAGACATAAAAATTATAATATTATTGCGCAGAGTACATCTGGTTCAGAAGCGCATTCTAACCTTTGGTTGAAATGGCGCATTTGGTTTCATTCTGTAGTAATAACACAACAGAGGAAAAATACAGAAATTGTTATGCTGTGTTAATCTATTTGTAGTCAATACAGGAGCAAATAGAGAAAAAGTTATAGGTAGAGAAAACTGACGAGCGCAGAGTGCTGCAAATATATTGTGCGGCTTCAGGAGCGATGCCAGAAAATGTACGATTAACTCCCCATGCGGGTTTCAATTAAAGGAGCTGGAATATGTTGACCTTTTGCGGTCAGGAAAAAAAGGATAACTGCCATCTGATTTTCTAAAAACGAATATGCAGGAATTGCTTTCTTCTAGTTTAAGCTACTCAAGGTTTTCATTCATTGAGTTTTCTGAAACAAGATCCAGTATATTGATATATTTTACAACAACGTCAACATGGCAAAAACATATAAAATTATAAGTAAATGGTAACGGTTAATTAAACGACAAAACCGAAAAAAAATTTGAAAATTAAAAACAGTATTTGTTATGAGAAAAAAAAAACTCGTCCATATTGTGGTGCAGCAAATACAGTTCTTGCATGTGATGTCTCCAGTTCTTAATCCAAAGCTTTGATTTTTGGTTATGTCCTTTTTGTGTTAAAATAATTCCACAAACTAAAGTTACCGCTTTAACATCGTCGTCCATGTTTGTTTACTCTAAATTCAGGTGTGCAGAATTTTATATCTGGACTTAAGTGAAACCTCACACTCTACGATCAAACCCGTCATACCTACGATTTTAAATCGGCTAGCGCGTGGTCTCTCACGTTTTGAGAATTGGCCGACAACTCTAATCGCTTTACGCAGCTCGCTGTGAGAGGCCGAACAGCTAAAGCCTTTCCTCTGCCTACATCTCCCAGAATGCTGAGCGCTTCTGGATTGGAGTTCAGTGAATATTCAGTTGAATATTCAATATTCTATCAGCTGTATTATCTTTTGATGTTTGTTATGTGTCTGTTGCGTTATCTATTGTCATTGATTTATTGTCTAGCAATGATTTTTAACTGATCATAGCCGTCTGCATCGAAATCAAATTAGGAAGTTATCTCAGATTTCCTTCTGTTTGGTTAACGTTTGGTTTACGTTCTAATGGAGGCATTATCGCGATACATTTAAGATATCTGTTTGTGGCAAACAGATATCTTAAATTTAAAAGCAAGGTAAGGTAAATGAAGGGAAATGAAAATATAAACATTTTGATATCCGCTTTTAATTTTGTTGTGGCCTATACAGCAACATCATATTTGCTATATATATTAGTTGTCTGCTAATTGTTTGTCCACCTATCATAATTGGCCGATTTCTGTGAAAAAGTGTATGATCATGATCGCCGATCAAGTAAAGCCTTGAAATGAGCATCCCTAATACTTATCATTTATAACTACATGAGGCATTTATTGAACATATTTGTGCGATGGGTCAATTATGCAAGCTCTGTTTATGGTGAAACTGACTGATATAAATAGTCCTCTGTCTTGTTCTTTTCGGTCACCTTTGCTTATTCAGGGTCTTTTCGGCCAATAACACTTGGGTCAGTGATGAATGGAGGCTAACTTCATGTCTGTGTTATGAAGGATGGGTCTATTTATCTATGCTGTCCATGTGCGGTGCAATGAAGTTGGAGGAAATATTCAGATTCTAGTGAAAGGGATAACCAGATACAAACACTGTGCTCTTCCTGTCTTAAACACTCAAATCAGAATTGGACCGTTCAGAGACATGAAAGTCTGTGGTTGAGGATATGGATCGCATATGTACAAAAAAAGTGGATTGGAACCTCATTGGCAGCTGTGTGAACATAGCCTAACTGCAATGTTTGACCAGAGGAACGAAGAACGATGAGCGTATGATAAACATCCTGACTGTAATGTTTGTCAGTAGATGGAACTCCTGCTGAGTTCCATCAGCAGGAGTCTTCTCTGATCATGTCAGAGAAGACATAATCATTCCAGCTGAGAGGGAGGAACCAATAGAACAGAAGCCAGTAAAGAGTATCTTAATCAACTAGGGGTATTCTTGTCCTGCCCAATAATGTTGTTTCTGATGGCGCTGCTGGACCTCAAGGGTTTCCTGTGTTGAATTTCTCCTCTTTTCTAAACTTTCCCTGAAGTTTAGACAAGTAATTGGGATCCAATTTACATTCACAATAATATTTTGATCCTTTCATAAATCCATTAAATATATCAATGATTACTAATGGTGTTATAGGTTTAAATGTTTAGATTCAGTATAACTGCTCAATTTCTAATTGAAATGTTAATAATGTAATTCTAAGAAAATATATTTCGTCATAAATTCCTTCCACTGCTTTGTGTAAAGTATGCCAGGAATCTTGGGTCCCATGACAAGAAATTAAACTGGGCCCCCCGTGCGCATCTGCTGTTACAATTTCCTGACTCTATTTGACACATAAAATTGCAACTTTAATTTCACTTAGGAGAAGATTGGTCAGGGGGGTTGTGGCAAACAGAAATCTTTAATTTAAAAGCAAGTTAAGGTAAAACTGTTCAGACTGTCTCCAGTCCAGAAAGGAGGCTGATTATTATTATTATTATTATTATTATTATTATTATTATTATTATTATTATTATTATCATCATTATTTTATAAAGGTTGTTTGGATTTCTGTCAATAATAAACATGTTATTATTTTTGCTGTGTAATTGTAACAGAGAAATTCTTAACGATATCCTGGAATGATGCTAACTAGATTGTCATTGAACACAATGTTGCTCACCTTTTACATTAGGACAGGGGTGAGGGTTATACTGGTATCAGGATTATTTATGGGCGTATGGGTGAGTTAAAAACTTTTTTGGGGGTCAGAAATCCACTCCATTTCTCACTCTAGCGGAGGAATATTGCGCAAGGCAGTACCGTAACCTGGAAAAAAGAAATAGCTAAAATGCTTATTTTTTGGTAAAGGCTAATATTAGTGCCTTTATATTATTAGGTAAAGGCACTAACCTTAGACTATTCTCTCAGGTTAGAATAGTCCTCTTAACTAAGAGGACTATTCAGGCTTTTATTTTGAAATTTTCAGTTAGCTTCATTTCCCATCTTTTCCACTTTCTTATCTGCTGTGAGAAATGTGAAGGCTTTTATTTTGGAGGGTATGTGATGCTCTCATTTCGACAGTCAAATGTAGTTGTCAGTTAAGGGGTATCAAGTTCCACAAGTCATGTGGTACTTATTCCCTTTGCTCTTTTGCCATCTTGTCTATATTAAGTTTTATAGTGTTCCCTTAAGGTGCTATTTCTATATTTCTACATGTCAGCTCTGCCCTCTGTAGTAACTCAGTGTTTTACCGTCACTGCAGTTCTTAACTGCCGACTCAGCCCTCCTATGTAGTAACTGAGTGTTCCACCATCTCTGTAGTCTGACATTCTGCCATCATTGTATTTCTAAAGGACAGCTCTGCTCTCTGCCAATTATCATGCGAGTGAGTCACAGAGGGGCAGACAAAATTCTGTCTATTTTGAGTCTGAGACAAATTAGGGTCAGTTAGAATTTTGTTTTAATTTCAATTTGGCTCGTTTTTTTGTTAATTTTGTTTTATTTCATATCATCCTGGTCTCAACAAATGGGTGGCGGAGCATACCGTTGATGTTTCTGTGTGTGACGAACAAAGGTGTCAAATCCCGTCCCTAACATAAACACGAAAACTATACTGCTCAAAAAAATAAAGGGAACACTCAAACAACACAATATAACTCCAAGTACATCAAACTTCTGTGAAATCAAACTGTCCCTTTAGGAAGCAACACTGATTGACAATCAACAATGATTTTGTTGTCAGCACATTCAATTTTGAATGAGAATATTTCATTCATTCAGATCTAGGATGTGTTATTTGAGTGTTCCCTTTATTTTTTTGAGCAGTGTATAAATGTTTGGGCAAGGTGAGAGTTCATCTATTAAATTGACTGAAGATGAATACATAAACAAAAAGTTGGAATATTGACCTTTTTTTTTATCAGCGTATTTGTGAGCTTGCCTCTTTATTATTAAATTTTATATAATTTCAGATTTTTGTATAACCTCGGCTGCGCAGTGGGTAGCGCTGTTGCCTTGCAGCAAGAAGGTCCTGGGTTCGATTCCCGGCCCGGGGTCTTTCTGCACGGAGTTTGCATGTTCTCCCTGTGCATGCATGGGTTCTCTCCGGGTTCTCCGGCTTCCTCCCACAGTCCAAAAACATGACTCTCAGGTTAATTGGCCTTCCCAAATTCTCCTTAGGTGTGAGTGTGTGTGTGCATGGTTGTTTGTCCTTTTTGTCTCTCTGTGTTGCCCTGCGACAGACTGGCGACCTGTCCAGGGTGTATCCCGCCTCTCGCCCGGAACGCAGCTGGAGATAGGCACCAGCAACTCCCGACCCCGTTAGGGAGAAGGGTGACGGAAAATGGATGGTTGGATGGATGGATGGATGTATAACCTTTCTTCAGGTTGACTTAGAAAGTGAGCTATTGTTGTTACAGGTTAATTTTCTAAACTACAGAAAAGTTATTGTTAGGGAAGCTCAAATGTCATGATATCCAATTGATGTTGATATCCAATAGTAATACTACTGTTAGATTTATAAATGTTTTATTTTAGCTTTTTGTACTCCTGTTAATCGGAACAATAATTGATAGATTACTGGCGACGAGTAATCGTTTTAGTACATGATTACAGAAATATTCATTTACAACAGCCCTAATAGGAAGCGGCAGTTATTTTGAGGTGCAGAATAATGGATGCCTCTTCCCCTTGTTTTGCTTCTGCAGTGGCACCAATTCATTGGCGATGAAATCGCATATAAAAATACAGGGTATGTTTTATTGAAGTATTCAAATCGCTTTTTATCTGCTAGTGATTGTTGTTCCATTGATATCTGTTGTGTGAGAATATGTAGCCATTGTGAAGTTCAGATTTTCTTTCTACTTTTCTAGATAAACGGTACGATACATAATGTTTTAACATCACAAGATATTTTTGCATCTCTATCGTCTGCAGTTTTAATAGATGTTCAGCTCATTGTAACTCTGTGTCTCATCACTCAACATCATCTGAGAAGCTTGACTTAAAAATGGAGCTTGAAACAGCCCAGTTAATGGATCTTGTGTACCAGTACACAAGATCGATAGAACTTTTATTTCTATGGAACTGGTGTAATATAATACCAGAGGAAGCCATCTCTAACCACTTTAGCGTATGTATTATTTTTTTTTTTTTCTGGTTTTGAGGATCTGCACTGTCTTAAGAGAACACTAAAGGACAAATTACACTAACCACCTACTGTGTTGATTAATGAAACTCCTTCGTGGTGATCTGGGTAATGTATATGACACAAATGCCTATTAATGTGGTAAATTCTTTGTACAATTTCTTCCACAATTTACCAAATATATGTCCAAAATATGCCCAGATTACACTTCAGTCTTATTATTCTCAGAGTTAATTAAAACTCTTCAGTATTACAGTGTCTATCTGAATTCATTCTGGCAGACTGATGCTGCAGTTGTTCCTTGTTTGATAAGAAGTGAAATAACACAGTGGACAATTATAGAAGATGGCTTGATGGCTACTCTTTCTATAAAATCAGTTTCTATAAAATTGAGACAAGAGCCTAAGTAATGAGCTCTTGTCTCAATTTATGTTTGTGTAACCTGGTTGTGTTTTGCAGATTAATCTCAATGTGGTTTTAAATGTCTAAATAAGGGAAATAAGATAAATAAATTATTCCTGGATGTATATTTAGTTAGTCCAGATTCTTTGTCTTGCAATCAATGTTTTGAGAAAAATAATTCAGTAAGTTAGCCTTATGGAACTCAATCAACTTTAACTTGATTGACTGGACAATCACATGCAGGTCTAATGTTGAGGTAATTATTATTTCTTACTCAGTAAATGCATCAAAATAAAGAAATTCCATCATCTGTTACATCAACCATCAGGACAGTTAAATGTACTTTAGTGACCACATTTTAAAGCTTCATATAATATTTAGTGACATGTCTTTTGATTAATGCATGGGGATCATTTTTGAAGGCCTTCACAAAACAAACTATGATTGCATTTGTGTGAACTTGTCCAAATCGGAATCTACAGGTCAGACCTCAAGAAAAACTGTAAATTGGCTGCAGCCTGGGCAAGTAATGAGATCTTGTCTCAATGAACCGCTATCAATATCCATCCATCCATCCATCCATCCATCCATCCATCCATCCATCCATCCATCCATCCATCCATCCAACCATCCAACCAACCAACCAACACCCTTGTTCCTAGTGGGGTTTGCGGGTGCTGGTGCCTATCTCCAGCTAACGTTCTGGGCGAGTGGCGGGATACACCCTGGACAGATTGCCAGTCTGTCAAAGAATATCCACAACTGTACCTTAATATAGAACCGTCCATCATTCCAAGCATTATCTACATCCAGTTTAATTTCATTTCATGCTTCATTCAAGCATGAAATGAAAGTCGGAATTCCTGGACTTGTGTGTTTTGTCTTGCTTCTACTAGTTTGTCCTTTGATTAATGAATAGAAATTAAAAAAAAAAGTCAACAGATTTTCTTTGATAGTCTTTAGATAAAGGTAAAAGAACTTCATTAGAAGAAAGGGTCACTGTTTAAAACAGTTATGTATATGTATATATGTGTGTGTGTATATATATATATATATGTATGTATATAAACTATATTATAGTTGGAGACATTAGCCTAATCAGAACATCATGTCATCATGTCAATTTGTGAGTTTTTACATGTAGGGTTGTTTTCTTCTTCAGCATCTACTGTACAATGGAACATTTTATTGAGGAAATTTTATTGCTGTTATAATTGTTTAATATGTGTAATTCAGAAGAGATGATATCTTGGTTTTCCGCTAGATTCTTTTTTTACACCCTTCCACAAATATATCAAGGTGTGAGGCGAGAAGTCCTTCTCATTATAGTGTGCTTTACCATGGCTTCACTTCTCCGGCTGGTCCTGGGAGAGAAGCATCCACTTCCCTTTCCCCCAACAGATCAATGGGAAAATGTCATGATATGGATATGGGGAGCAGCAGAGAAGAGGTTCGATTAATTTAACAGTAACACATTTCAGCACCGGTGTGAGGTAGAACATAATGTTCTGTTTCTAAATCACCACCAGTTTATCAGCCAAAGCATTTTAATGTTTCACACTGAGTGGACGCCATTTTTTATAAGGTAATCTATCACCATCTTTCTCACCTTACTCTGCATGCTAAGTTTTTTTGCTCTGCAGCATGACTTCCCTTCCTATCATGCTCTGTGCATCTTACTTGAGTTTCTATGTAGCTTCTTTTATCTGTTCTTTTCCACTTGCCTTTTCAAGGAGCTCTTCATTAAAAATATCAAGTACATTGGAAATTACCCAGAAAGCATTTAAAATTTTAAAGCTTGAATAGGTAAGTCTCTAGATGTGAGAACACAGCAGGAGCCTTTTATGCTTGTTCTGACTTAGAGGTGTCGGCTGTCTGCTAGATGTAGTGGTTGTCTCTTTACTTTAACACAGAGACACCAAGGAAAGATATGTGAGAATGTGTGGGTGGCTTGAAAAGACAAAGCCCAACAACAGGAAAAGAGAATGAGTTACACATCAGATGGTGCTCTGTCAGAATTATTCTCCAATAATCTGTTCTCTTCTAAAGTCACTGCATTACAGGAATACTTCAACTGCAGCTTAGAGTTGCAGTAGCTCCTTCTCACACAGAGGTCAATGACAGCTGTGATGTTGTGTTGTGAACCACTTTCTAGCAATATAAGTAGGTGTTTACAGAAAACTGTTGCTTGAAAACAACAGTCAAATGGGTCATTAGGCATGTTGCGCCCTGCTGAGGAGTTGATAGCACGTTGTTAAGAGAGGAAGCAGATGGTAAAGTGATAACTGGTGCCTCGCAGCCTGGCGGCACAGGTTCTGAGACGCTGTAAGACAGATTGGCATGTTTCATTTTATGGGATACAGCATTGTTTCAGTGTACTTAATTATCAGATTAATTTTTATGGGTTAGTGGTAGAATATATTATGGGATAGAGTTTAGTGGAATATTTTCAGTTAAACGTTTATTTCTGGTTATCAAGCAAGATATTGCTTGCATGTGAGGAAGAAGGTCATGTTGATCTTTCAGGTCAGAGTCTGAAGTCCTAATTAAAAATCACAGTGTAGGTAAATACTTCATTAATTGGTTTACTGGATCAAAATTTATATCTCAAGGCTAAACCTAGACACTTTGCGTCAGAATTGATTATTTTGTTCTGAAACTACAAATAAGTATTGTTATGTTCAATTGAACTCTAGTTTGTGTGCCTATAAAATCCAGGAACTTTGGGGAGATGTGAATGTGTAATTGAACTGTGGTGCTGACCAATTTTGGCTTCAATTGGAAGCTAAAATCACATTTTGGTTTCCAGTTGAACAAAGTGTATCAGGCGGAAAAACACTTCAAGTTGATGATGAGCCAGCTGCTGCATCTACATAAGGTGTTTCAGGATTCTGAAGTAAACAAAATAAGTTTGCTTAACACCATCCAGGTCAGTTACAGTAAAATGGAAAAGGACTGAACTTGAAGGCTTTTTCTTGTCATAGCGAACATCAAAAAGTGTCTTGCCCAACATTCCCAAGGGGATATTGACTTATAGTAGTGGTTTCCATAAGCTGGAATCTTATTTGTATTCCTCTTACCCATCAAACCTGACTGTGCCACAACACAAGATAGAAATTCTGTGGGAAAGTTAGTTTCAACATGTGCACTGTGATGTGTAGACCACTGGCTGTGTGTGCTCTGTGCAAGCACATTGTTTTGTTTCCATAGAAAAAGGTTGGCATGCTCAACAAGATCATGATTATTAAAAGAGACATATAAGATATAATAAATGTGCAAGCAGAGAATCTATTCCAAAGAACTGTTTGCTTTATCATTCATTGTATAATTCTTTATACTAACTAACCTTTTGTCGTTTGACAATATTAGGTTTTTAAATGATTTTTTTATTTTTTTTTTTCTCCGGTAAGATATGATCTCATTTTAAATCAGAGATTTATTGAGATCTCTGTTCTCTGGTTTTTGCTCTAAAGTTGTTGTTTTCCCATCAGGAACCATTTTTAGCATTCCTGTTTTGAGGGGATCAATAAATTTGTGATATTACAACCTGGGAGAGCAGTTCATGTAATGCTGGTATTTTCCAAATTGCAACAAAGACCAGGTCATTACAGAGTTGTGGCAATTGGCATATTTAATACTGCTATTATTACTACATATGTAGGCCTGTCCATCCATCCATCATCCATCCATCTTCTGCCGCTTATCCGGAGTCAGGTCGCGGGGGTAGCAGCTTTAGAAGGGAGGCCCAGACTTCCCTCTCCCCAGCCACTTCCTCCAGCTCCTCCGGGGGAATCCCGAGGCGTTCCCAAGCCAGCCGAGAGACGTAGTCCCTCCAGCGTGTCCTGGGTCTTCCCCGGGGCCTCCTCCCAGTGGGGCATGCCCGAAACACCTCACCAGGGAGGCGTCCAGGAGGCATCCTGACCAGATACCCGAGCCACCTCTATAGGCCTGTCACAATAACAAATTTTGCTGGATGATTAATTGTCCCAGAACGTATTGCGTTAAGCAGTAACATTGTTTTGAGAACATTTTCAAGTAATTTAATTGTATTAATGGCATAAAAATGTGAGAACACATTCTCAAAGTTCAACAAACTTTAAGTTTATTAAAGCTTAAAGTGTTTAAATGTTCTGTTGAACATTTATCCCAGATTAATGTTAAAATAAAGAAAACAACAAATGAAATAAATTATGAAATCTCTGTAAACAAAATTATCATTCAAAAATAGGGATGGTTGAGACCAAAGTACCAGATTGAACACTTTTATCATTCAATTTGTGGCAAAAGTAGAGGGAAAAAAAAAAAGAGAAAAACGATAAATCAAGCAAATGAAATTGATTAAGTTTCTTTTAATTTATCATACAATTAATTTATTGTTTATTCTGACATGCCTTTACAGATACATATAAGTTTGAGGGGGGTGAACTTCTTAGCTTGGCGATCATGCTGGACGAAAACCATCCAGCACTCTTAGTGCAGCAGTCAGAAATTTCATGTAGAAGCTATATGGGAGTCCCATCTTCCTGAAAAGAAACAACTCATAAAAGTACACATGATGTCAGTATGACCCTGCTGGGACCATGCACGAGGTAAAAAGCTCACGGGGTCAAATGGACTCCGTCCTTAAGAATTGTGTGAGTGTTTAACACTTTACTGATGGTAAAACCAACCAAGGTGAATATTTTTTTCTGCAGGAACAATTTCCACATGTTGCGTTTGTTGTTTGTGTGACCTGGTAGTGCTCAAGTGTCAATCACCGGTCAGAGCCAATTAGGCTTCAAATCAGCTGATTCAAGTCAATATCTTGCGTCTCAGTGTTTTTAGTTCCTTGTTAGCATGTGAATTCTTTGACTATGAACTCCAAACTAATGGTGGTTTTTATGTTGTGCTACACCACAGGCCTCATGGAGCTGGGGACTCATCACCTGCTGTGGACCGAGGATCTTCATCCATGCTGGCTTCCAAGCAGACGGCCATAAAGGGTGGAAAACTTAGCTACCCTGCAGTTGTTTTTCCTCTGCCCTTTTCCTAAGTCACCCCCTTCCTTCCCCAAGGTGAAACCACTCCACTGTGTTGGAGAGTAACGACATGATCGGCAAGCTGAAACAGAACCTGCTGGTGGCCTGCCTGGTCATCAGCTCGGTCACCGTCTTTTACCTTGGCCGGCATGCGATGGAGTGTCACCATCGCTCTGAAGAGCACAGCCATCCAGGAGGAGTCTTGCCTCTGTCCGCACTGGGAGGCAGCATGCGGACCACTTTACGGACAGGCCAGAATCTCAGCACACCGTTTGTTTACAACAAAGACATGCCACTGATTTTTATAGGGGGTGTGCCCAGAAGCGGTACCACACTGATGAGAGCAATGTTAGATGCTCACCCTGAGGTGCGCTGTGGAGAGGAGACGCGCGTCATTCCCCGCATCCTGGCCATGAAACAGATGTGGAGCCGTTCAGGACGGGAGAAGATGCGCCTGGATGAGGCTGGTGTAACAGATGAGGTGCTGGACGCTGCCATGCAGGCCTTCCTACTGGAAATCATTGTCAAACACGGCGAGCCGGCAAACTTCCTCTGCAATAAGGACCCGTTTGCACTGAAGTCGCTGTCCTACCTGGCCAAGATTTTCCCACGTGCCAAGTTTGTGCTCATGATTCGCGATGGGAGGGCATCAGTTCACTCCATGATCTCACGGAAAGTGACTATTGCAGGATTTGACCTTGGCAGCTATCGTGACTGCTTGACCAAGTGGAATCGAGCGATAGAAACTATGTACACTCAGTGCTTGGAGGCAGTGGACAAGTGCCTACCTATGCACTATGAACAGTTGGTCCTCCATCCTGAGAAATGGATGCAGACCTTATTGAAGTTCCTAGAAGTTCCTTGGAATGATGCTGTCCTTCACCATGAGGAGCTTATTGGGAAAGTAGGGGGAGTTTCCCTTTCCAGGTAAGTTCTACCAGCCAGCTTTTAGTTTAGTCTAATGTCACCTCTGATGCCATATTAAATGTTTATATGGTTCCCTAGACTTCAGTTTTGAAGAAATGAAGCCTAGGGAAGGTTGTTGGTTTCTTGGTGATGGCAGCGGTTTAAAATCGAGGTAGACAGGTTAGCAGCAGTTGCTCTCTTTTACAAATTTCATCTTTTGGCTCTAGCCACTGAATCGTCATTTAACCATTACTAATTTCTCTTCACTTTTTCTCTGTGGACATTTTGTTACGTGATCTGTTTGGAATGCAGCTCTGGAAGCCAACTACTGTGGCTACACATCAATTCAACAGCTTTCACTTTTAACTAATCTAGATGAGTCTAGATTTAGTCCCAACTAAATCTAGATCATTTAGTTGGGACTAAATCAGCCCAACTGATTTAGATGACTAAATATAAATCAGATTAGATTTAGATTTAATCTGAAGTGCTGTACAGCAAAAACAGACAAAAACAACAGCAATTAAAACATTAAAACCAACATCTCAAGCTGAGTCAAAAACGAAGGAGAAAAAAATGGTACTTTAGGAAAAGATTTAAAAACAGGAAGTGAACGAGCTTGTCTGATTTTCAAAGGCAGATTGTTCCAGTTTAGGGGCAATGCCTGAAAATGCTTGGTCACCTTTCAAACGATTTTGGAACCACCAGCAGGAAGTGATTTGCTAGTGTGATAGAGTGTGAGGGAACATGGAACTGGAATACGTCAGACTTACTGCTGGGCAAGACCATGAAAACATTTACAAACAAATGAAAGAAGTTTAAAATTAATCCGGAAATGGACAATTGATTAATTAACCGGACTAAACTGCCTCAAAAAAAGGCCATTTGCTAGAAGAACATCATAAATCAATCACTAATTAAGTAAAAACTGTAAAAATATTAAAGATAATATACATGATATATGTATAAAAAAGCCTTTATCTTTAAATAAAGGCTATGCTCATCCAGAAGTCCTTAGTAGCAGTTACCTTACGTGTGTGTTTTCCGAGACCCACCTGAACTTCCATCATTTGATTTAAGTTGGAAGTGAGCCGTCCTGTCGAGAGAAGCCTAGTCATTACTGACCTGAAACGTATAGTTTTTTGTAAGCACTGCTGTTCTATAAGCAGGATCTCCTCTCGGGATGGCTTCAGGAGGTCACACTCTGGAAATTGTTGACACACTGAAAGGGGTTCAATCTTGTTTCTTTTCCACCCCTTCCAGAAACACCCTTTTCCTGCAACGAAGCACTAGAAAAATCACACATAGCCTTCGGAGACATTTGGTTTGCATTTTTATACTGTGCAGATGAAAACAGACGGTTTTTATTAAAATCTGCTGCACCCATTCATTGCTTTTCCCTCTGAGTGACTCTGCCAATAACTGCAACTCCTGAGTAAATCCGTCACTTATCTCGTAAAAATAATTATACACATGCATAATTCGTTGAGCTAATTATTATGAACTATTGTTTTATTTAACTGTGAGTTAAATATTTTGGCTGTTAAGACAGTGTTAGATTTTCCAGAAAATTTGAGGAAAAATTAAATATTCTGTCTGACTTCAATGGTTTTGTAGATCTCTCTTTTTGGCTGCTTGTGGGAAGTGGTCTTGGTGATAGATGGAGCTAAATGGTTCATTTAATTAGAACTCATCTCTTCATTCGCTGAACAGAAAAGGGAGGCGACTTCCTGTCACAAATGAACAACTGAAGAATATTTTCCTCAATACCACTACTTCAGTAAAAAATGTCTGTCTAGTCACACTGTTTCAGTCTAATGATCTAGGCAGCACTACTTACCTGGAAGCTTCTTGACTATAAGTGATTTAATGTTCATTATCTGCTGAAACCAGTTTCCTATTGCCTAAAGTTGCTAAATATACAGTTCCTCAAAGTGCAGAACATTAATCTCATGCATATGGTTAACACATTTGCTGAAGCTGTCAAGTTTGTTTTTCAGAGATCAGATATAGTTCCAATAGAGAGTTTTACTAAATCAGCATTCATTGTATTTTTTTCTATGAAAAAAATACAACGTGGCTCCTCACATTTACTCCTTTACAGTGTGCACAATAGTAAAAATTTTATTTCACACCTTAAAGCTGCAGAAGGTAACTTTTGCAAAGATATAATATGTGACGTTTCATCGATGTACACATGCGCATTACCACAAGGTAGGACAGATTGATGGATAGCACAGATGGGAGTAAAGTTGTAGTAATACGAGGATAAAATCAAAATTTTATGATAATTCAAAGAGGGCATCTCACTGCCCGTGAGGCGCTCTCAAATAAAGTGCCCCACTATTTATTCTGGGCTACAGAGAGGATACACATGTACTGATAATAAATGAACATGTTTGTGTAATAATCAGTTGAATGCAAAGAGCATGTGTTGTGGCCCTTGCGCTTGACGTAGTATAATGGCTCTTCAATGCTCTGCGCCCACACTACTTTAAGAATAGGCAGTTTTGCCTGCAAATAGGTTTTTGAAAGGCTCTTTTTTCGCATCGTCTTTATGTCCTGGATGTTTCCAGTCAATAGGACACAACCTGCAGTGGTCATGTTTCAGTGAAAACAATAGGACCCAAGCACTTGCATGGCATGCATTATTAATTCCTCTTTGATATTTGGGCTGAATGGAACATTGCAAAAATCAAGAATGTTATTTTTGCATGATTTAGTTTCTGAGAAAAATGTTCACATGTAATGACATTCGTTTTAAGAGACAACAGTGACAGAGACCACGGTGTCACAATTGAATTATGAAATCCAAAGCTTTTTCTTTAGTGTCTGTTCACAGTAACATTTTTTTTCTGAGTTAAAAAACACAATGATACATAGTAGTTTTGCCTATTTGAGCAATATGGCTAATTCAAAGTACTGCAACAGGCATGTCCCTAAAAAAGTAAATTGCATTGCTGCTTTTCTAAGCAGTTAATTTCACTTTCTGATTATGTTGTAAAACTTTAAACGTATAATTTATAGTCCAAGTCTACTTCAACCATTTTCCCCCTTTGGGATCATGCGTATACCTATGTGTGAATGGCTTTGTAAGAATTTAAACCTGCCTGTAAAGCCCAGTTCACGCGACATGATTTTAGAATTGTTGGCCGATTCTCAAAACATGAGAAACCACACACTAGCTGATTTAAAATCGTAGGTATAAAGGGTTATTTCGTAGAGTGTGAGGTTTCACTCGAAGACATTCCAATTCCAGATACAAAATCCCTTAAAATTCTGCGCTACCACACCTGAACTTAGAGTGAACAAACATGGACAAGGACGTTGAAGCGCTCCCTTAATTGAACCTGCATGGGGAGTTAATTGTAAATTTTCTGGCATCCCTCCTGAAGCCGCGCAATATTTTGCGCTTGTCAGTTTTCTGTACTTATATCTTTTTTCTCTATTTACTCCTGTATTGACTACAAATAGAATAACACAGCATAACATTTTCAGCATTTTTCCTCTGTTGTGTTATTACTACAGAATGAAATCAAATGCGTCATTTCAACCAAAGGTCAGAATGCGCTTCTAAACCAGATGTATTCTGTGCAATAATTTTATAATTTTTCTGTCGTTTTTTTTTTTTTTTTAAAAACAATGCAATAGCATGCCGCTCCGAATAAGGATAAACCTTTATGAGATCTAATTACCTCTAAAGCACATTTCCTTCATCGTTGCATTCAGAGTAGCAGAAGAGTTACCGGGTTCATCAATTGCCGTCGCAATTTCACTCCAGCTTCCTTCTGTGTCATTTCTGTTGTGATACTCTTTAGATGAAATGTTAAATAAACATTTGCGTTCTTTCCAAATTTCGACCAAACAATCTTCCAGGTCAGAAGTCCAGCGGACTCTCAGTTGCACCAGCCCAGCTGTTCTTGGGATTCCCACCATGCTTATGTCATAGCATAGCGCTTTCTGATTGGCTACCTGTCACATTTAGCAGGCTGCCTTCTCACTCCCAGTCAGGGGAACAGCACAGACACTGCGCTAAACGAGCCAAGACGATCAAACATGTTGAATATCTCCAATTTTAGATCAAAGCGGTCCAGACGTTCCACCGACTGGACCCGATCAGTCATTACACACCACACACTACAGGCTGACCTGTTACGTAGAACTCAGAACGTTATAAGATTGTCGTAAGAGCAAAATCGGGGTAAAAAATTGTGTAGTGTGAACCGGGCTTGCAAATAACACTGCACTCAAATTTTTTCTGATCTTTTGCTGTGCACCTCATTGCATTTTTCAAGTTTGCCATATTTGACACATGGGCATAATTTACCCTCAGAAAGCACGGAGGGGAATCTGTGCTTTCTGATTGGCTACTTGTCATATTCAACAGGCTGTGTCATCACTCCCAGTCGGGGAAATCCTGATTTTGATCGGAGCCACAATGATCCACCTTAACACACCACACACTACAGGATGATTGGTTACAAAATAGCAAGCGACAATCTTTGGACGCCCAATGTTGTAAGATTGTCGTAAGGGGAAAATCGGGGCAAAAAATTGTGTAGTGTGAACTATTGCATCAGGTAGTTGGATGTGCCCATCTTCTCTATTTAAATCTAATGATTACTGAAGAAGTGCAATACAGTATGCAGACTTCATAATCTGCACTCTTTTGATTGAATGCAGTATTTAGTTCCACTTTGTCTTTATGTTTAGTTTTTATTCAAGTACATTTTTGTTAATGGAGACTGAGAATCCATTTTATTTTTGTTTTTGGTTGTTTTATTTATTTTGTTTATCAGTTCCAGTGTTAAGTGTTATTTTGAAAATAAAGTGTATCTTTGGCAGGAAATCTCATGCATTATTACATCATTCCCATTAAATTAGTGTAAAAAAGGTCTTCAAACAATATTAGCTTTTATCGCAATATTTTTTGTGACAATTAATCGCTCAGGAAAATTTGTTATAGTGACAGTCCTAATGTGAACTTTGGGGTATGTTATCAGCCATATTGGCTCTAACCTGTAATGTGCTCTACTCTACCACTACCACTATGTGGTAGTATAACAACCTCTCATGTGGATGCCATGCCCAACGTGGAGCAAAAATTTGCATTGTGGACTAGACAACCCAAAATGTGACGCCCACAAATGTGGTTGCCAGGAGGTTAAGACTAGACAGCTTTGCCTACAAGTAGGTTTTTGAAAGGCTCTCCTTTTGCATCTTCTTTATGTCCTGGATGTTTCCAGGACACAACTTGCAATGGTTTCACTGGACACAAACTATCTCAGCTTATTTGTGAAACCAACCATAGCATGTCACAAGACTTTCAGTGAAAGGAAAACATAAGGTCAAAACAGCAAAAAAAATTGAATAAAATATCTGTCAGGGGAGAAAGAATAAGAGCTTTTCTGTGGCCATTTAGTACACCAGTCTTCTCTCCACAAATTGATTCCCATCAAATATTAATGAACTGGGACTTAAACCAGAGGGCGGAAGATCAGAATGGAGAGGCTGCCTTGCAATGTCCTCAACTGTTTGTGTTGTCTGAATGTTGGCAAAACAGAAATTTAAGAGTACAATAAAATTCTTTACTTCTCACCAAGGGACAAGATATAGAGTACAACCTAAGGATTGTATAATGCAGAGAAACATTAACTTAATATGCATAACTTTCAGGCTGGGGATGTGCAATAGCATCGGCTGTATAGTAACATCAACTGATCTTAGTCATTTCTTAACATTCCAGTATCAATCTGATAAATAAAACTGGCCTGATGGTAGCAACCGATACTTATTTCCATCTTGTTGCTGTTGGATTTGGGAGGACAGGGGGGAAGATGTTGATCATGTGATTTTTGTTTAGTCAAGTGATTGTGATGCAGCAAAGGATTGTAGGGAGTTCACCTGAAGTAGAAAAGGGTAGTGCAGTATGAGTAAATATTGGTTATTGGCCGTAATTGCAATGTTTCTATTTTAATTTTCCAAGTATTTTGTGTGGGAAGAAGAGAACCCTCATAAAGAGAAGCCCAGCTGGGATTCAGCTGTCTTACATTTATCCCTATCACGATAACACAACAGAAACGACATATAAAATAAATTATGAACAAAATTGTTCTTCAACAAAAGAGACCAAAATTTTTTTTTTGGTAGAAGAGAGAAAAGAGGAAAAAGATAAATTATGAAAATTCTTGAACTTATTTTAATTTATCAAGTAATTAATTGAATTATTGTGACAGGCCTACTCACAATGTTTTTATTCTGCTTTTATATTTCAGATCAGTAATGTCCTAACTAAATTTAATTCTTGCAAATAAGTTATTAAAAAGCATGCAGTGTTTTAATAATAGAAGGACCAAGACACTGCTTCTGTATGAATGCTGCGATATAGGCATTTCAAAAGGGAAATGGTTTTAAAACTACAGAATCTCCTGTCAGATGCCTAGCGAATGAACAGACCATGGAGAAGATGGGTGGAGTCCGAGACTACCTAAGTTGCTCTGGCTAAGCAGCGTCTGTGTGCAATTGTATGGATAGGGGGGAGTGGAGACCCAATGATCCTCTCCACTGTCTTCACCACTCTTCGCAGAGACTTCCAGTCTGAGGCCTTGCAGCTCCCAGACCAGATGGAGGTACTGCTGATCAGCAGGCTCTACATGGTTCCTCTGTAGAAGGTGGAGAGGATGGGAGGTGGGAGGGAAGCCCTTCTCATTCATCTCAGAAAGACTGCCGTGTCTTTTTCACCAGTGAAGTTATGTGAGTTGTCCAGCTTCTTTACACCCTAGAATCACCAGTGCTCCTGCTCTGTATGTTTTGGGTCTCTATCCAGATGAAGATCTCTCTCAGTGGGAGGTCTGGCCCCACTGTAGGACCTTGCCTCAGCATTAACAGCAATTACCTAGCCTTGATTTAATGGACAACCTGTCTAGCTGAGAATCCTGCTTCATTACTGTCCCCTGAAGAGGCAGCATTTCAATCTTTAACTCCACCGTCTTTGGGATCTTAATGTCTTTGTGTGATTCTCTTATTTATCCCTTATCAGCTATGGTTACTGCAGAACACAATGCTGTGTCAATGGAGGCCAGCAATAAATAGTTCACACACTGAAGGCGATTAAAAGCATCAATATGAGGAAAACTGGCATCGTTTTCTTTTCTTTCTTTTTTTTTTCTTTTCCAAAGCCAAGAAGAGAGAGTGTTAAAGGCAGATGGCTAAAATATTCTCTATTTGAATTTTGTGCTTAGTTACAGCGTTGACTATGTCTGCCGCAGAGGTTGCACTAGATTGTTATTGTTGTCTGTCATTTTGACCGACTGGCTCAAAAACAATCCCATCATAATTATTTGTATGATGGTCAAATTTTAAAAGGACAATAATCAAATGCATTTAAAGAGGCGGTTAGAGTGAAGTACAGTTGGGTCAAGCTGGGTAGGGTAGAGTCAAGAAGAGAAGAAGAAAGTTATGTCAAACCACGTAGGGTAAAATAGAGCCAGGTTGAGTTTTCGCTACCTCTTGTTATTTTTAAGCAGTTAAGTCACAGTGACAAAACCTGAAACAGCTTCTCGGCAGGTTATGCAGACTGTTGATAGTGTTGGTGTGCCAATTGATCGACCACCAATCATAATCGGCTGATTTCCTTGAAAAAGTGTATGAACGGTGATCGCTGATCACTGTCTCTTGTTGCTGATCATAAAATCGATCACCTGCATCTCATTTTACACCCTGCAACAGCCAGTTTGCAGTATATCTCGCTCTTTAATTCACACTTCGCAGGCACAGCAACAAATCTAAGCAATGTCGTGTGGAACTTTAACACTCTGAGAGTAAATGGGAAAATTTGCATCTTGCGACAGAAAAAGACATGCTTTGGGGGTGAAGCATGTCAAAATGTATCAACACAAGGAGTCAAATAGTATTAGTTTTTCAAAAACAAGCATTTGAAGGAGTATAGTGAGTCATAATTGCCAAGCAAATAACCTGGAAAATTATTGAAGTCATCGGGCTAGCGGTGGAAGACGCTGGGTTCTGCTCTCTTTGTTCAATCGCTGCTACGCGCTACTGAGGAGTGATATTTTACAGACATAGTAAAATATGTCAGAGACATTGGCAGAAAACACCTGCCAATGTTTTCTCACATCAAACACCTGCTTAGAGCTGCAGCACATAACTTAAAAAAATAAAGTTTTAACATACTGTATGTATTAAAATGTTTGCTGTCGTAACGTGAGACAGATAATCTGTGATGAAGCTTCTCTGCCTTCTCCCTGTGTTCTGCAGAATTACACCGCTCAGTCAGAAACAACCAATCAGAAACAGCACAAAACACTTCGCCATGCTCTCAGGCAGTTTTGATTTAGTAACATGGGATTGTTTATTTTAATGCAACCTGCATTTGACTTAAAATATTTGATATAGGCAATGTTGTGAGATTTATCTGATTTTATGTATAATTCAGGCTGTTGAGAAGCCTTAGAGTTAAATATTGTATTGCCAAGGTTTCCCCCAGAAAACTTTCTAAGCCCAGTAGTTGAGGCAGTCCAGTTTTTACAAAAAGATGCTAAGTGGACAGGAAATGTAAAAATATTAGAGTAATTATGTTACGGGAAAATATCGCCAGTGAAACACTATCTAAACCCACAACTAGTCTTAAAAACACCAAATCAAAAAAATACAATAAAAATTAATATAAATTATTTGCACTTCTGTTTAATTCAAATTAAGTCAGTGGCTCCATAAGTCCCCCAGGCTTTGAGGGACCCAGTAAATGCCAATATTTTAACACAGACCACAGATACATAAATGCAACATTTATTTATTGAGATTAACAATGTGGCTAAATTTGATTTAATGGTTTCAACATACATAAATGACAATATTTTCAATTGTTTAACATTTAAGTGTAAGATTTTAAGGAGCTGGCAAGTTTACCTCAAAGAACGGTCTTAATAGTTATTGTTTTGTTACGATAACAAAACTATATGGTATAATCTGAAGCTCTGAGTTTAGTCTTTGAGTTTGAGCTCTGTTTGTTCACAAATACAAATTGGTAAACTGCAATTATCTGGCAAAAATGTTTGTAAAGCCATTGTTGATCACTGCACAACTTCTTCTTTTGAGCAGTTTTGTTTCCTTACAGTTACCATCTCTTGCTAGCAGATACAAAACCCTTCAAAATACAAAACCCTTCAGTGACAAAGATGTTTTCTACATTTTCAAGGCAGTTTGAATGATTTGCATGATTCCATGTTAGACAACAGTTCTCTGAGTGTCACAAACGTTTTGCTGCTCTGCATGGAAGGATGCCTGCAACTAACAGCATGGATAAGCTGTGCTCAGGAGCCTCTTGGGCCTTTATGGACTTACCTAAAGTGATTCTCTCTCCATTTATTGGAGAGTGAATGTTTGGATCATAGCCCACCTTTCAGAATGCATCTACACCATTCTCCTGAGATGACAAAACCAACTCCCTCTATTAATCATGCAGGAGACTATAACCCATACAGTGTAAAGATTCAATTGCAAAGTAAATGAATTAGAGGAAAGTGAATTGTTGTATTGAAGTATGGAGCCAACCAGGAAACACAGGAGCAGAGGGGAGGAGAGCAACTTGATATAACTAGTTTCAGCCTATGAGGGATCAATAACTGTTTGGATTTACAGAAGTACAGGAACACTGTGAATGTGAAATTGAATTTTAATGCAAACCAAAAGAGCGAACCCTGATCCACCTAAAAACCTCGGTCTCAGTTTGAATGCAAGCAGACCGGAGACCACTCCAAAAGTAGGAAACTAACTGTAGCGCAGGTCAGTATATTACTCCCTGTTCTTGGGGTTAGCGGAGATGCTGTCAGTTGTCATGGCAATAGTTGACCCAGAGTGATTAGGAAAAGTAGAATATAAGTGGTTTAAAGTTTTTACACCGTTTCTCGCTTAATTTTTACTGTGCTGAGGCTCACTTTAGCGACTAATATTTAAACCGTCTTTAAACGACAAAAACTGAATGGTTTACCTCGTTTCTAGAACATGGTGGTATTCATAACAATCATCAAATCGGATGAAATATTAAATAAAGTAAAGAAGCCATGGTTTGTTGAATTATACCCAGCTAATTTTAACAGTGGCAATTATGTAAAATTAAATGACTAGCTGTAACATCCAATTTTTTCTGAGGGGATTTTATTGAGTGATGATAATGTCTGGGTTTTGTCTGGTCTGGTGGCCAGTTCAGAGCAAACGAGAAGAGCATTGCACATGTATTTACACTGGTGAGCAGATAGACTGAGCACAGCAGGCTGCTGTGCTGTAGTTGATGCTTGTTGTCAGTAACTTTACAGATGAACCACAAAATGAATTTACCACCATCCCGGTCAAAATAAATGGGTGGTGGAGCGCATTGTGGCAGTACAATGTTTTTTGTGTTTTTGTATTTGACGAAGGAGCCAAATCCCATCATTAACATGAAGACAAACACTATAAATGGCTAGTTGAAGTGAGAGTTCATCTGTTAAATGGACTGAAGCACTTCTGCCCAACTGACATTTGCCGTGCTCCTCCTGAGCATCCCGCTAAGTCGGCGGGTGGCGTTAGAAATGGGATCCTTTGGACCCAGTGAGCTTTACCTTTTGTGGCATCCCAGCAGAGGTTGCACTGATCCCATGTGCGGATTTAACCCTTGATTCCCTACTCTCTGACTGTGATATGTATTACTTATAGTGACTGTCACTACTACTGACTGATATCTGCCGTGGTCATCCGGAGTGCTGGTTTAACCAGCACAGACCTAGGTAAGCCTGAACCACGTCCAGATAATTCACCTATCTTTTTGACTAGCTCTTATGCGGTTGGCCATGTTACTTCCCACTTGCTCTTCATTGATGCCAATTGGTTACGTCATCAACAAGCACTATCATGTTTAGCCAGCAGACTGCAGATCTCCATCGTAAGCCAAATTCATATTGTTATTACTGTATACCGTATATATCGCACATTCCTGCAATAGTGTCTTCACAGGTCTGCCTAAAAAATCAGACAGCTGCAGTTGATCCAGAAATTTTCTGCTCGCGTTCTCACTTAAACCAGGTAGATGGAGAACATCACCCGAGTTCTAAAGTCCATTGTTGGGCTCCCTGGAACTCAGAGAAGAGACTTTAAAATATTGTTGTTAGTTTATAAACCACGGAACGGTTTAGCTCCACAATACATTAAAGATCTGCTGCTGTTGTATCAAAATTCCAGACCTCTCAGGTCTTCTGGTTCTGGTCTGCTTTGAACCAGAACTAGAACCAAACATGGAGAAGTGGCATTCAGCTATTTTGCACCACAAATCTGGAATAAACTTCCAGAATGTATTAATGAGTGCCTTTTAAATCTAGACTAAAAGCCCACGTGTTTAGAGGTTCTTTTTAAACATCATTAATAAAACTTTATTCAACATTCTTATGTGTAATGACGGCACTTGACAAAATATAATGTTGTAATTGTTGACTATGTATTGTTCCATGACTATATTTTTGTGTTTTTATGATGTAAAGCTTCAGAACTTAAAATGTGTGAAATAAACTTGAACTTAAACTTCCCTACAAGCATTATCTTATAACTCTAGACTTGTAGATTTGGACCTCAGCATGTATTTGTTTTAAAAGCTGGAGATAAGAGTAAAGCCATGTTTTTTCACTACATTGAATATTTTCAAAGCTTTTCCTCTGCTGGATCTGTCTTTTGCCTTTTCTGAGTTTTAAATTTTTGATGTTCAGTGGTACTAAATCTGTTTGTGTTCCTTTGTTGCTGCTACAAAGTAAAAAAATAAATAAATAGATAAAACATGTTACTTTTACTACACAGTACATAGCCTATTTATTGCCAGATAACCTCAGATTAAAGTCTGTGATTCTCAACTATAATACTATAATTTGTATTTTTTTGTTTTAGGGTGGAGAGGTCCACAGACCAAGTCATTAAGCCAGTAAACGTGGAAGCCTTGTCTAAATGGGTGGGAAAGATCCCACCCGATGTGGTGAGGGACATGGCAGTCATCGCTCCCATGCTTTCCAGACTGGGTTATGACCCGCACGCCAACCCTCCAAACTACGGGCAGCCGGACCCCAGAGTATTGGACAACACCAGGAGGGTGAGTGCAAAGCTGTTGCTTTGAGAATAATTTACTGTCAATTGGGATTTTGTAAGAAGAAAGATTAATAAAATTAAGTCTTACACAATATTTTTAAGATACCATTTAGCAAAGCAGCAATAAGAATTTTGTAGACAAGTTGTATTCTCAGGTTTTTAAAACTACCTCTTTATCCAATTGTTGTCTTTTGAATTTATGTACAAGAAAAGCTATTAAATTTAATTTCTTAGCCTTTCTGCAATGAGTGACCATTGTATTAGGGGTGACAATTATATATTAGGAGTGGTAATTATATATTTCATTGAGCATACCACCTACGGCTGTGTGATATAGCCTCATAATGTTTTTTATACCAAATCTGCTCACCAGATTTACTTATATTTTTAATAATAATTTTCCTTTCTTAAAAATAAATAACAAATGACAGAAAATTATTTTCAAAAACTCATTTTTATTTCAGTCATCTATTCCGGAAGTTGACCTGGGTTTGAAACAAGATGGTAGCCACTGGGAAGGCTGACAACTCTCTGAAATATGACAACCCAAAGAATGCATTGATAAAAATAAAAAATCCAAAATAAACTGTCTAAATAGGTTAATGAGGGTTCTACATTTATGTTTCTGTGCAAATTTTGACCCTTAAGTTTTGTCCAATTAGTTTGCCTAAAACCATCTCACTATTGACCCTTTATTCAAACGATTGAATTTTCCTAGCAATATGGTGTGGTACAACTTTGTCACAAACCTGCGTTTTTAGATAAAAGCACAGAGCTCCTTCCTCTCCTATTCCCTGCCTGGTGGTCAGGAGTTGGAGTTATGAGCATTGCCATGGCGACTGGTGAGCGTTGATTGATAGTGTTATTCAGCTTTAGAAATATGTGATTTATTTGCAATGTGGACACAGAGTGGAATGAGTCTACTCTGATCTGACTATTGGGAAAGTATGGTGGTGAACTGATGGCTGTGTCAGACTGACTGTAGTGTTGAGGAAGCAGGAGAAGCCAATTGCCACTCTCGCTGCTCTCTTGAGGACAGACAGTTAGGCTGTCTGCAACCAAGCTGCAGAAAGCCATCACCATAAAAGTTTACATCTGCACAGAATAATAATTGTTAGATTTATCAGTAGTTTTGAAAAAAGTAACTCGAGTCCGAAAATCAATAAATACAGCAAAAAAGCACTGTGCTTTTTTCATCCTGATCACAGACCCATTCACCCCTTCTGCTCATCCCCAAACTTGGTTGTGTCTCTTGGCTCTGCCCACTTTGCTGCAATTTTTTAACATTTAACAGTGGCGAGTTTAGCTTTCAGAGCAGGGTTAGTTGCAATTTAAAACATTGTTCAGAAATACCTCAGCTGAGCTGGTGAACCACACGTCTTCTTTGAAGCTGTTGGGGTTTGGTGGAAAGATGTTGGATCCTGGTTTGAGCAGTCGGTCTTATAGCTGTAAAGCAGGGTAAAATGGAATGGAAATGAAAGCTGCTGTTTGGTGGTTTATGACTCATGCTGTGTATTACCCAACTCGATTAGGCATTTCTTTTTCCTGAAACAGTAATGTTGGCTTTAAAAAAAAACAAAACAAACAAAAAAAAACTGTCAGCCTTCTATTTCAAGACAATCTTCCTCTGAGTGAACAGAACTCCTTTGCGCTGAGTAAGAGTTCTGTTCACCCAGAACAGAACTGAGTGAACAGAACTCAGTTCTGATTTGAGCCCCGAGAAAAAAAGATCTCGCTCAAATCAGGTCGGCCACATTCATAGGCATCTCCTTGGTGTTGTAAAACATCTCGATGTCTCGAAGAATCTTCTTGTCCTCCTTGTAGTAACCTCTGTATTTCTGTGGGGAAGAGGAAGATGAAACAAAACTTCCAGTTGCTCTCTAACCTTGACTGAAACTAAATTTGACCTCAAAATATCACTATGACTTGATAATCTGTAAAAACAAACAAACAAAAAAATCAAGCTCCTCTGCCTTTTCTCTGTGGTCCTACTACTACCTGCAGACATACACCGGTTGGTCAGACACATCCAGTCACAGCCAGAGGTAGGGTCTTTGTGCTGTCAGTCATGCTCATGTATGTGCTGCTCATTAAGCTAATGGTGAAGAAGCAACTTATAGTATTGTAAACAGAAGAACTGAACTATCTGATGTTAGCCAGTGCCATGCTAACTAGCCTTAGCATTTACCATAGGCTCCAGTGTGGGGAACTAGTTGTAGTGAAGTAGAGAAGAGGGGGATTGGTTGACAGAGCTAAGACCCTCTCCTGGTTGTGATTGGTTGTTTCTGACTGAGCTATGTTTTGACATTGACAGTTGTAACAAATATGTAAAAAAAACAAAAAAACATAGTGTTTATAAAAGTTGCATACTGTAGCTTTAAGAAAACAGACTGCTGTTTCCATTGAGTGTAACACCATCCAGTAAAGTCTTACTAGTAAAAAGGTGCAGGATTAGAGCCACTGCAGAGACTGGAAATGTGGAAAATGCAGGACTCTGTTCTTTTAAGAGACTTTTGCAGCTCTTTGTGTGCTACACACACACACACACGCACACGTGCGCACACACACACACACACAGTGTCTTCCCAGTGACTGTTTTTCATAGTTTTACCTCTCCCCCACTGGAGCACTGTCCAAACATTTTTTACTCCTAGGCAGGAACTCCAAAACTCTCTCCAGATATCTGGATTTAATCCTGAAAAGTCCTGTCCGTGTAGCCAAGGAGTCTTTTATGTTCCACATTAAATACTTGTTTTTCCAGCAAACGTGACAGACAAGATGTCTTAGTTCTCAAAGATATTACCTCAATAAAAGCCGGTGCCCAGTGTGTGAACCTTGAAGTCTGTGTTTATCTCTGTTCAGCCAGCGCTGGAACTTTTATCTTGTTGAGTTCAGGGATGTTGCTGGAGTGTGTTCTGTGTGAACCGGTTTCATTACTCACAGCTACAAAGCCAGCCCATGGTCATGTTGTTCCATGAGTCTACTCTCCTTTATGTTATTTCAGAGAAATAAATGAATAAGCTAAACAAGGGACATTCTTGACCTCACCCACATCAGGGGATTTACAAAACACTAGTTTCAGTGGCAGTTTCAGTTTCCACACTTTAAAATGGGTGAAGTGTTTTTAGTATTTAAGAAGAGATGTACGCAATAGATAAAGAATTTCTTTCTACTTATGATTTTATTATATGAGCGGGTAATAACACTGCCATTCAGAAATGAACTTGCCTTATGGTTTAGATTATTGCCATGCTGTGTAAATGAAATAATTTGATGCAAACCCAGAATTTCCTCCCAGTGATCAGAAGATATGAGTCCATCCGTTACATGTTATCCAGGTGCTAAGGCACAACAGCAATCCCAAATCATCAAAATGTAGATAAGATGCCGTTTTTCCTCAAATGCAATATTAGTTTTACAGCAAACGGAGCAGGATATACACTTTCTGTCAAGGTGTCTCATTAATCCACAGAATATTTTCCCAAGTCTTGGAGATCGTTTCGATGTGTTTTTTTTTTTAATCTTTTGCTTGCCTTTATGTTCAGCTGTGGTTTTTGCCTAGGAACTCTTCCATGGAATCTACTTTGTCTTTCTGATTGATAAATATTGAAAACTGATTTAGGTCCTATTATTTACACAGGGCTGATTTTCAGTGAAACCATAACATTTTAGTCACAATCCAGTTGCTTACACCACTTCAGTGATTAGAGTCTCTGACACTAGCACTGTGGAAACTAGGTCTCAGAGTGAAATGTCTCTGGAAGTACCCTACAAGGGTGAAAGCGCACATGTGCAGAACGCATGGCTGTAGGGTTTATTCAACACATGTGCAGGCAGATAATAATAATTTGAAAAAAATAGTATCAGCTTCATTAATTTGTTTGGTTTAACAGAACTTCTGATACAGAAAATATATGTATTTCATGAGTACTTGGTTTATCGATGATGGAGGAGCACTGTTGCAGATACTGAACAGACCCATGAGGCAATAAGAATTGCTACGACATGTTAAACTCACAGCGCCATATTGTGGCTTGGCATGAGAACTACAGTGAATTCTAAACATTGTTGTCTAACTGTGGAACTTTTCCCCAGTCGATATCCAAAAATGCTGAACGTTTCTGAACAGATCTGGTCACTGGTGTAAACAAAGCGTGGGATTTTCCCAGGCTTTGTTGAGTCATTGTGCTATGCTGGTCCCTCCGTGGGACCGGCCTAACTGGCACCGCAACGACAGAAATGACTGCAACATGTCATTGACTTTCTCTAATCCTGACCCTGTTTATTAATTTCTTTAGAACACATCATGATGTTTTACTTTTTGATATCTTTTGACCTACTTCATGTTACCAGGTTTGATTAAAGTGGTTTGGTAATTTTTACAAAACAATTAACATACCACTATGGAAAAAAAAGTCAAATCTTTCTTGCAGATCATTTTGATTCAGCAAGGATGTTCCTGCACAACATTTTCTTACTCCCTACAGCAGCAGCACAGTCTCTCACTGGCCTTATGAAACAGACAGTTTTACATCATGAGAAGAGTAAAACATCTAAGGGCCAGATTCTGCACTCTCAGCAGAGCTTAATAAGCCACAGCAGAGTATTAACTGTGGGGGAAGGACTTTATACCACATAACAGTGGTCTATTCTTTGTTTTTTGTTCTGAAGAGGAATACTTACATCTGAGTTTACAGTTGCATATCCTTAAAGTGGTGGTTTTGAAATCTGCTACCCAGCTACAGTTGGATAAAATTTTTCCATTATGATAGAGCCATCCTGATGAGGAATAATGACTCTCTTACTGGAGTTTTGACTGCTTTTCCATTTGTTGAAATTAAAGAAACACTGAACTTAACAGATTATTTTTTCCCAGTGGTGACTTAGATAGAAAGTATGTGGAATTTAAAGAAACAGGAGGAATCTTTTGTTTGTTTAGATTACATTTTAGAGAAAATATCTGGCCACAAAAAATGGAGAAAGCTGTAACAACCCCTCCACTTTGCTACAGGGAGAAGAGATGCTCTGATTGCCTTTTCTCTTGGTTCCAACCAACCAAGAGAAAAGGCAAATCTATCTACAACTTTAGATTCAAGTTAAATTAAAACTACCAAAAAGCTTTCATTTTTGTTTTATAGAAAACCTAGATTTTGCCCAACACAGGCTTTCTTTAATGTAGAAAAAGTGTTTTGTTTTAGTTTTTCTCCAAAACAGGAGCAGTTAAAAACTTGGATCATCAGTTTAAGTGACAGCTGGTGAATTCATGAAAAAGCTTTGTTTTGATTTTACTAAGTGGTACAGTAAAGCTTCCCACCAAATGGAAAAGTTAAGAACATTACAGAATTTTCCAGATCTGGATAAGTGTGAGAAGAGAAAGTAGTTCAGGAAATACAGGAAAAATGTTGTCTCTTTTCTGTTAATAATGACATTTATAGAATTTAGTGACGCCTTGGTGATATTGCTTCCCACAACGTCAGCTGTAAAACTTAAATGTTGTCTTCTTGTTTGAACTCCAAAGCTGCCACTGTGATTGTACTAGCAACTTCACAAATGTACCTGCATTTGGAAAGTGATCGGTGCTAATATCCAGCCCCAATTTTGTGATTGACATCGACAGACAGTAATGAGAATAATAGCATTAAAATAAACACTACTACTAGCGGCTTTACTTTTTAAGTCACAAGAAATTAAATAAAGTACTTCTTCCATCGTCACAAAGCTGTTCCTGTCAATAAAAAGCAATATCCTATTTTAATTCAGAACCCAGAAGGTTGAAGCAGATCTGACCAGGGGAACAGTAACGGTGCTGCTGATCGGTTGAGGAAGTAGTCATTACAAGCCTCTGGTCACAAGAGGTTAGCATCAACAGTGTTGATCCTAGCATCAACACTGTTGAGGCTAGCAACAGGCTACACCTGCTAGCCTCAACAGCACAAACCCAGCTGAGGTTTATACAAGCAGATGTGCCGGCACTGTCCCAGCAGTTTGGTTTCACTGATAAATTACAGTCACTTGTGGACAGTTTCCTGCTTGTCATTCTGTCTATTTAGTTCATTTATTGATTAAGTTTTATGACAAAGATTTCAACATATAGTCATATCCAGAACCATTATTGGCACAACTTCATTTTTTGTATAGCTGAATGAATATCTTCAGAAATAAATGGAAATGTTCAAAATTTATATCAGCAGGATCTTTCAATTTGAGGTCCAAAGAAATTTAACAAAGACAGTTGCTATTTTAGCATAAATATTTTAATCCCAAAGGACAAAACAGAAAATTAGCATGAATTATCAATATTGATACAACTCCTTAATATTTGGTTGCACACCCTTTGGCAGCAAAGACAACCTCCAAATGTTTCTTATATTATTCTAAGCTCTCTGGTGGCATTTTCTGCAACAATTCCTTTGCAATATGCTCAAACTCTTGAGCATTTGCAGGGTTACTTTCTCCAATGGCAGATTTCAGCTCCACCCAAAGAATTTGAACTGGATTGAGATCAGGACTCATTGCTGGCCTCAGGATGTTAAAACAGTCAATTTTTTCCCTTTTAACCATGTTTGCTTCCTTTTGGAGGTGTGCTTTCGGTCTTTATTTTGCTGGAAGACCCAGGATCTTTGCCTCAGACCAAGTTTCCTTACACTGGGCAAAATATTTTGCTCTTGAATTGCTTAATAATAAGCTTCTGATTTGATAATCCCTGTGATACAGTCAAGGCCTCCATACCAGATGCTGCAAAGCAGAACCAGACCGATATGGATCCTCCACCATGCTTGATTGTTGATGTGGTGTTCATTTCCTTAAAGGCTTCATTGCGCTCCCTGTAAGCATACTGTTTGTGTGAATTATTAAAATGTTCCACTTTTGTTTCATCTGTCCATAAAACATTGTTCCAGAAGGCTGGAGATTTGTTCAGATTCTCTTTCGGTCTTCCTTGGCCTCTGCCCATAAAGTGGATGTTTAGTGTACGGTGTATGGTACTTGTTGAAACAATTGCACCAGACTGTTCCAGGTTGGTCTTCAGGTGTTTAGATGTTGATGTGGTGTTTTCCCACCATTCGCACCAACCATCGAAAACTTTGTCATCAATTTTTCTCATCCCTCATGTCCATGGAGGTTCTTGACAGTTCCATGCCTGGAAAACTTCTTAATAACATTAAGCACTGTTGAAACAGGAATACCAACGGCCTTGGCGATGGCTTTATACCTTTTATGCCCTCTTGTTTTTGCAAATAATAGCATTTGTGGTGTCCTCAGACAGCTCCTTTGTCTTTACCATTGTCGCACATGAAGAGGGTGGCTTTTAAAATATCAACATGATCAATCATCAATTCATATGTCACATTGGTGGAGGCAGTTCATCATAGGTGATCCTTATTTGTGATTTGGAACAGGTGAGGATTTTCATACTAATTTGCAGCAAAGGGTACCAATACTATTGACATGGTAAACATTATGTTTTTCTGTTTTCCTCATAATATTAATCTTTTTAAAAGTTCTTTATCATTTGGCGTTTTGGATCAAACACAACCTATTTGTAGTAAAATGTTTCACTTGATGAATTTTCTTGTGTTAAATATTCCGTGATACGTACTTACACTTCATGGGTGCCAGTAATTGTGAGCAGGACTGTAAATTTCAAAGTTCTACTAAGAAGGGATCCAGAATGATTTTACATATTTACAATTTTTTTTAATCAAATTTTATGTCAAATATACATATCAATAGTCACATTGACATGTGTGTGCATAAATAATTTATCACAACCCAGCACTGACATCATTTTTAAGCGGCTGTTGTTGATCAATAGTAGCATTGTGTTCATGTGTGAAATTATAATGTCTCTATTGTGAAATGAGCTAATTTTTTCTAGTGTGGTGTTGCTCCTTTAAAACCACGCTGCTGCACTGGCCACATTTCTGTCCAGGCTACCATATGTGAGGCTACCAGGCTACCACTGAGAGTGCTGCTCCAGTTCCCTCCTCGGTGTCACAGTCTTGCGTGTTAATTCGTCTTGTTTACATTTTTCACATGCTGTGATTATGTGTGTGTGCTTGGTCTGCCTCTGCTCTGTGCAACACTCAGTTCTGTTTGCGTGGCATGTTGACAGCATGTGCATGTTGAAGTCTGTTTGCTAGATTTATGCTGTATACATCTGCAGCCTATGAGTGTCATTTTCTATTCTCCTATGTCAATGTGCAGGTTTTTGGTTTGAGCTGCTTAAAGTTTGAGTTACTCTTAATTTGACAATAGGTAATACATGAAAAGCACATGAGCAAACAAACAATCTGGAGAAGGCTAAAGAAATGTGGGTTTTTTGGGGTTTGCTTTTTTTAACTCGGCATACAGCACATTTTTTTTGTCAAAAAGCAATCCATGACAATAATTCTAGGTCTGGTTTGCTTTGTGAATAGAGAGAGATTGTCTGTAAACACAGCGGATGCACGTGCAGCCTGTCTGCAGAAAGAGCCGGGCTGGCCTTTCAATGCTCACTGGTTACCATGGCTACTCACACTGATCTTGCTGTATTAACATTAGCTAGCATGTTGTCAGCATACTACAACTGTTTATCACAGTGTGATAAAATAAGTTATTCTACCAAATTAATATTAGTGAATGAGATGCATCTTAATGACTCATAAGTGTTAAATGCAGTGAGTCAATAAATGATGAGAAAATGGCCCAAACGTCTCGCATATTAGTTTGCAATAATAAAGCAATTTGTCCAAAGTAAAATGATCAGTTCTCAATTAAATAAGTTGAGTCCCTCTAAATAAGAAAAACATATACATGGTGAACAATAGGAGGGCTCACACTCTTATGCCTCCCTGGAAAGATCTATTCAGGGGTCCTGGAGAAGAGAGCCCGTCGGATTCAAACCTCGGATTCAGGAAAACCAGTGTGGTTTTTATCCTGGTTGTGGAACCCTGGACGACCCTCAGCAGGGTCCTGGAGGGTGTGTGGGAGTTCGCCCAACAGGTCTACATGTGTTTTGAGGACTTGGTGAGGGCGTTTGACCATGTCCCTCAGGGAACCCTCTAGGGGGTTCTCCAGGATTATGGGTTACCGGGACCTTTGTTACAGGCTGTTAGATCCCTGCATGACCGGTGTCAGAGTCTAGTCTGCATTGCTGGCAGTAAGTCGGGCTCGTTTCCGGTGAGGATTGGACTCCGCCAAGGCTGTCACCGATTCTGTTAATTACTTTCATGGATAGAATTTATAGGTGCAGTCAAGGTGATGAGGGGATCCGTTTTGGTGGCCTTGCAGCTGCGTTTTGCGGATAATGTGGTCCTGTTGGCTTCATCAGGTTGTGATCTGCAGCTCTCACTGGAGCAGTTTGTAGCCAAGTGTGAAGTGGCCGGGATGAGGCTCAGTGCCTCCAAATCATAGGCCATGGTCTAGAGCCGGAAAAAGGTAGAGTGCCTTCTCCCGGTCCTTAAACTCCTCCCCAGATGGAGGAGTTTAAGTATCTTGGGATCTTGTTCACGAATGATGGAAGAAGGGAGCTGGAGATCAACAGATGGATTGGCTTCACTGCAGCATCTGCAGAAACAGATGAATGACGGTTCATCTGTTTCTGCATGGCTGTTGACAAAGTAGATGCATTGATTTCTGAAGAGTTAAGCCCAGGGGATTTCTGCAAAGTCAATGGCTTGATGCAGTTGACTGGGCTTCCCAACATGAATGACTTGACCAGTTGACATTGTAAACTCAATTGGACTTTCTTGTGTTAAACTAGGACAAAATGAAATGAGGCTGTTGAAAACACTGTCTCACAATACTGTCTATAATAAATAATGTCAAGTTAAAAAAGAAATATTCAAAGTCAAATGCAGGTTACATTCAAATAAACTATCATAAGTTATTAAATCAAAACAGCTAGCTGATTATTTGACTTTTGTTTTTTGTGGTGGTGGTTTCAAGATGCATCCTGCAGCTACATTGTGCCTGCATATTATTATTGTCTAAATTGGATCATTTTTACGGTTCCACTTTGCCAGATCACATAGCATTTATACTTGGGGGAAAATTAACAGCCAATCCAGGTGATCAGTATCAGTGATTGGCTGGGATCGGCCTCATGGATGATCACTTTTGGAATCAGCAGGAAAAAAAGTGATTGGAGCATCCCTAGTTCTCATTGATGTAGACACATGAAAAATTGCATTATTTTGTTCGCAAAACGAGAGGCTTCCAGCTGGCGAAATATTATAGGTGAAATATTAATTAATTGGGATAGAAGAAATACATTCATATAGTCCAAATTTATATGAATGTATATAAAGGCTGAGTAACAGTACTTAAGTGTTGGCAATTAAGTACTGTCTGACTTTTTTTTATCTGCAGTGAGCCTCAATAACTCACCATTCTCCGTTAAGTGCTTGCTTTCTTAAATGTCATATTAAATTCATGGTGTTAATGCAGTTTGACATGGGTGTCTCACCCCTGAGGTATTTTTACATCACAATACACAAACTTCATGTCACACTCGGAGTGCAACAGTTCCTCTCGACATTGCTCAGGATTTGATCCGGCGCAACTACACAGTGTGAAGGAATTAGTCCTTAGTCCTCGACGCGGCCGTCACAGGTTCAATTCCTGGCCTGGTGACCAATTAATTGATTAGACTTCCCCCTTCTCTCATTACCCACTTTCCTGCCAATTCACTATCAAATAAAGGCCACTAGAGACAATAAAACTTTTAACAGAAAGTGAATGAATGGGGGTGATACAAGGCACACAGGGCAGGCTGCAAAGTACAAGATACAGGAGATTGGTTTTTGTGATCAACAACAATAGACATTAATTGGCAAACACCAGTCACACGTTTTCATGGAGATTCGTCAATAATTATCAGTGGCCGATCGATCAACACGCAACTAATTGCGATATTTGTTTTGCAACGTCTTGATTCCGTCCCGTCTCAGAAGTGTGCACTGCAGCCAGAAAGGTGGGGGGAAATAAGCATTCATGCATAGAATGTTTCTTCTTTATTACTGTACTATTTAAAAAGAACAAATAGTGCAAATCTCCATCTGAACTAAATGAGGAAGACTTGATCAATTAATCTCTCAATAAAATGTCCTAATTTATCCTTCTTTTTCCCATCATCATATTGATGGTTGATAAAGAGGAAATGTTTGAGGAAAGCAGAGAAATGACTGATCAATATCATATGATTAGCGAGCACATTACTTAGTGCTCAGGTCCAGCTGTGGAAGCCAAACACAATCTGCTGGATGAAGAACTGCAGAGATATTTTTGTATCATTCCTCCACGCCTTTCAACTCATCTCATTATTACCTCTGTGGAGTAGCTGGGAATTTATTGATCCCAATATTCATTTCTCACTAGGGATCAGAACAACTCCAAAGTCACTTAGAGCTATTGATTGTGGTTTCCAAAGTCAAGTGTGATGATTTTCAAGTAGATCAAAGCCTGAAGGAACACTGCTAACCAATAGCTTTTTTTGTACAAAGTTGATAATAAATGCCTATTTACAAAGTCATCTCAGAAGATGCAATTTTGCTTATTATTTCTTTGTTTTAATTTGCAATGTGCAAGATGGAAAGTGCAGAAAACGCCTCCACCACACTCCTGATCTTTTGCTTACTCCAGTGGCAAACAGTTGTCAGACCAGATGATCCCACGGTATCATCTCAAATCTTGTCTGTCTCTTAAAAAAATAAAATCCCACCCTTCTGACTAAATCTCTTCATAAATAATCTGCTGGTCATCTTCACTAAACAATTAAGCCACTTGTGAACTGGTGTCTATTGCATCGTTTTTCTAGCAGTACCTGAAAAAAGGTAAAACTAAACCTCAAAAGTAGTTCAGAAATGTCAGGTTTCACACATTTGGCTCTTTCTTTCAGTGTTTAACCACTGGCCAGGTATTAATTGCTTCTATTTAGATATGTTTTCTCTACTAGATGAAGCTGCTAAAGGAGCTACTGTTGCCATTAACTTTTTATTTTTCTTTTAACGTAGAAAGTACACCTGGATCCGTGCTTTTGCTTTTTTGTGTGTATAATCTGTCTTCTCAAACTCCCAGTCTGTCCTGCCAGATGGTTGTTCATAATGAGCCAGGTCTGGTTCTTCTGGAATTTTCTTCTTGTTAAAAAGGTAGTTTTTTCTCTCCATGCATGCATAATATGAGGGATTGCTGCAAAGTCAACAACCCAATGCAAGTGACCATCCACAGGCACAAAGATCCAGTTCCTTTCAATTATTCAGGTATACAAGATGAATAATATCCATTCCAATTAGATGGAATCCTAATCAAATTTAGGCTTTGGAGAACTTATTAAATATTCTATTACTGATATCAGGTTTTTCAGTTGTCCTTTTGTTTGAACACTTGCTGCATTGTGCTTGCAAGATTTTTGTATGTTTTGTCTAAATTAGGGTGGTTTTATATCTCCTTTTTGTCAGATTATATAGCCAGTAGAATTTCTACCTAAACCAAAAAATAAGCCAGTCCTTATGAAAGGTATCTGTGATCGGCCCTCATGAGGGATCAGTATCAATTGCAAAAAAAAAAACAAAAAAACTGATGGGATGCATCCCTAATCAAAATCAAATGAGTTCATAATGCATTTTATAAATGTTTGATTTTTGATGCCAGGATCAAGACAAACATATAATAAGCATCAATTTATTGTATTTTTTGGAAGTTTTGATTATCACTTAAAAAATATGTATCTTTTAGCATAATTATACTTAAGTCTAGTGGAACTTCCTTCTCCCTCCTGTTTCTATCTGAAATCAGAATAGTTAAATTGTGTTCACTGTGCTTTTAAAATAAAATCAGTTTGTTTAATGTCTCCTTTCCAAGTTCCCTCCCACAGAGGATGGAAGCAGAGTAGTGTGTACCTGGTTGGAAGTCGACTCTGGCAGCTTTTCCAATGCACTGGGCTGTTGGCACGATGTTCCCTCCTGAGTCTGAAGCTGAGTCACTGGCACTGCAGAGGCTGAAGCTTTAGTTTACTTATTCTCGTACTATGTGAAGGTTCTGATCCACACAGCTAAGAGATTTAGGATAATTTTGAAATACTTAAGTCAGTAATTTCAATTCAGTAGTACTTGCTCTTGGATTTCCTTTTTCTGTTTGAGAAAAACGGCTATCTTGGGGGAGGAAATTGTTCCCAAAACCTTGTTTTTATGTTTGCGTCTTTACACATAGTGTGAGCAGAAAATGGAGGTTATCATAACCGCAGTTTGTTTAGCATGCAGGCTGATGCATAAATCAACATTATTGACCAAAGCAGCTAATGCTGACCTGAACCTTGATTCGCAAGCTTAAATTGACTGATTTGGTCAAATTTCTAAAGATCTTCATTAAATGAGCTGTCTTGTGTATTTTTTTAGCTTTAAATCATGTGATGTTTTTCTCTCATCAAAAAAAAAGGTATGGTACATCCACATGTTCTAAGCATCTGTTCAGTGGCTTAATGGGTTCAGAGTCACATGATGACATCATAATGTAGAGCTGTATATTATTCGCATATTTATGGTAGTTGTTTGTTTCCTGTTATAGCCTCAGCCAGTGGAAGCATATTTTTATTAAATAAGAGGGGTCCTAGGATTGAACATTGGGGTACTGTCTACTTCGATTAGACATTACCTATTCACACAAAGAAATCCCTTCTTTCTGCAAGAGTCGAACCTGTTGAGTCCTGAGTCCGGAGAGTCCTACCCAACTCTCCAGTTCTTTCAGTAATATACCGGTCAACAGAGTCATATTCTGCACTGAGGTCCAACAGAACCAGCACTCTGGTTCTTCCACAGTCTATATTTATATGGATGTCATTGAACACTTTAAAGACATTTAAAACAAAGCCTGAAAAATCAGATTTTTAAAAAAATATTTACAAATAAAAATGGAAATGTTTGTACAGCATTTATTATCACTCTTCTTGTACCTCTGAATAAAATGCAGAACAGAACATTGTGCCATTTCTGCATGGCAAATGCCTCTACGGAAAAGTGGCCAGTTTCACCTTGACCCCAAAGACCTGCAACTGTAAAATGAGTTTTGAATTTCAAGGTGACATAATGTAATAAAAGTAATGAATACTTTTGCAACACATTTAAAAAATAATTTTTCCACTTTTTTTCAACCACATAGCACCAGTATTGTTCAGGCTGACCATAAAGATGCACCGATCCGATGTAGGTATCTGACCTGAGTGAAGTTGGCCCCCCCCACCTTCTTCAAATCAGACAAAATTGGTGTCAAACGTTTGTGCTGCATTTGTGCTGGTTTGTGCAGCAAAAATTTTCGTTTGTGCTGGTATCATTCTGAAGATATTAAGAAAAATGTTCTCCAGGGGTCATCAGAGGTCAACCACTCCCCTGGCCCTGCTCACATTTGCAAATAATAAATACATTTGGTGTCAATCAACTGTCCTATGTTTGTGCTGGTTTGTACAAAGTGAAAAGTGATTTTTTTTTTCTAGGCCACATCAGAACAATGTCTTTAAAGGGGTGGTTTCACCATTAATTTAGTACTGCAACTTTATTAAACTTCTACATCAGATATTTCAATACTGATTTCCTATATTAGAGCTTACTCCCAATAGCATTGCATGTCATGACAGCTCTGGCTACTTAGCATAGCCACTGATGACTGCAAGTAAACCATTGTTCTTCTGCCATTATCACAGCGTTGAGATAATCTCCTGACTGAGTGGTTGTTAAGGGGTACACTTCTGCAGATTACAATAGCAGGAGGAGAAGCCTGAGTATTATTATTTTTTGGCACAGATGAGCTGTCTTACATCATACTGTACTAAAAACAGTTAATGTTTTGGAAAATGTGTAAAAATACATTGCTTTTATGAATCTTGCATACTGCAAGCGCAAGTGGACAAACTTACCTTGATGCACTGCGATGAAGTATTGAAAAGAAGTGTTGATGATTGCTGTCGATAATAAGATTGACCTCAAAAAGGCTGAGTAGATCCCAAGCACATGTTTTATTCTTATTTTTTGTATTTCAAAAGTACAGTTTGTCTAATAGCGCCCTCTAGTGATCAAAAGCTAAGATACAGGTCACCGAGATTGTTTTGGGAGGTGATGTACCAACCTATTCATTTTAGATGAGACCTAATTTGAATTGAATTTCTTCCATGTTAAAATGTAATTATTTATGTTCATATGTTAGCAACTTACACGGCAGTTTAAATGAAATTGATAGTTTCAGCATGAACAGATGTTCATTGACCTTTGATAACCTCTGGACACTTTTCTTTTAATATCTTTAAAATGATAGCTGCATAAAGGAACAGTTTTGCTGAACAAATGTAGTCAAGTCAATTGACAACCATTTTACCCTATTTGAAGAAGGTGGGGGAGCTAGTTGACCTTTGATGACCTTGTTATTTATATAACTAATAACAGTTTGCAGTGCTATCATTTGTAATAGCAATATAAATGAAAAAAATTTTCTGCACAAACCAGCACAAACGTAGGACAGTTGACTGACACCAAATGTATTTATTTTTGCAAATGTGAGCAGGGCCAGGGGAGTGGTTGACCTCTGATGACCCCTGGAGAACATTTTTCTTAATATCTTAATGATACCAGCACAAACGAAAATTTGGTCTGATTCGAAGAAGGTGGGGGGCTGGTTGACCTTTGATGACCTCTAAAAACATTCCTTTATATCTTGAAAACGGTAGCGGCACAAACGAAAATTTTTGCTGCACAAACAGCACAAACGCATCAGAAACGTTTGACACCAATTTTGTCTGATTTGAAGAAGGTGGGGGGGCCAACTTCACTCAGGTTAGAATCTGTATTGTTCCAATATTGAAAAATATTCTAAATCGGGTATCAGGGACAATGTGCAATCTGTTCTGAAAGCACAATTCGTACCTTTGGCTCATTTGTCCATTCGCTGAAGAAATACTTCCAGATTATTCTTAAAATGTACATCAACAAAGTGTAACCTATTTATTTATATTAATTAAAATACTACATGGTATAAGATTACCTATTTTTCTAGACAGTATTATAATGCTCTGTAACATTTTATTTGAAGGTGTGTGCATAAGACTGACATGACACTATCTTAAACATAACATCTGTTATAAATCTTGATTGCTGTCATAAATCTTTGACTGCTGTAATTAGTTGTAATTCGGTAAATGACAATTTTAATACGAAGTTGACATTGTTTAAAATGTATTTGTAAAGACATTAACCAAGACAATTTTTTTTTTATTTCTTTTTTTTTTGTTTGCTTGTTTTTTGTCTTGGGGTCATTTATGTCTGGCACACAATCAAAGTTATTGAGAAATCAACAAAATAGAGTGTTGGTACACTCTGTTATGGCTTTAAAAAAATAACTGGTTTGACCCAAAAAAAAAAGAAAGAAACAATGCCAGGACAACTTATATGGCTGAAGGAACTCATAACTGGAATGAATATTATTTAGTCTTTCTGAGTGGGTTGCCAAAGTTCTATTGTTTTTAGAACACTATTGTGTTTAGAACACTATTGTGTTTAGAACACTATTGTGTTCTAAAAACAATAGATCATGCACCCAGCTCTAGGTCTGCATGATCTGGGTTGGCACTGCTGCAGCTGTGCTGAGTGCAATGTGACAGTGACGAGGCACTGAGCAGTGGTGGGCACCATGTTCACTAACTGCTTCTGTAACATCTGAAATAAAAGAATTATGTTGGATTTTCACCAGGGTGAAAGAAAACATTGCCTGACATGTGTTTATTATTTTCTTCTAGTTATTTGAGTAAATTCCAAGCCGTTCCCCGGTCAGCTAACGACACAGCCTTGTTGGACAAATAAACAAAAATTGAAAAAAATTGTATTTCTAACTAGATTACTCATACCTGTTGAGAGTAGTGATGTGACGTTCAGGTGCCATTCAGTTCTGTTGAATGATTTTATGCCATGAAAGGTAGGACTTAATTCTTAATTCAGTTAGTTAGAGCTGTTCTTTTGTTTTTTTTATTACTTAACTTGCTTATGATGCTCTGCATACATCAACAGCTATTTTTATTTTTATTTAATTTAAAATAATTTAATCAGGAATAAATGCAACAGCTAAATTTAATTGATAGAAATGGGTCTGTATTTAAAAAATAAATGTTTCATCACAACGTATCAGTATTGGCTGTGATCAAAAGTCAGGTTCGAAAGTAAAAAAAGTAGATCGGTGCATCCCTAACCTACTTTTGTTACTGATTTCGTTTTAGTTCAAAACAAGAAAAATCTGAACCAACCAGTCAATGTTAAAAAGAATAAAAATAAGTCAAAATATACCATTTTATTTTTAACAGTAAAGCACACAAAATGTTTCTATTTTTGAGTTGAGGTCCAAACTAAGAGAAAGGGGCTGGATTGTGCTGCCTTTCCATCAGGAGAGCAGAGCTTCTGTGGTTCTTCACCAGTGGCAAGATGAGGGAAAAAAAAAAGACTATGCAACATTTGTGTCTGCAGGGTGGGGACTGAGTCAACCTATGCAGTCTGAAAATCAGCTTGTTTTCTGTCCATCAATACAAGAAACCACATATTACCACCTGATTAATATCCCTCTTTCAGAACTATTTATAGTGCATCTTTCAGTAGTAATGGATCCAGAGGTCAGAGCCTGCAGGAAAGAGGAAACCTGGTTTTATGTTACATGATCCCATGCAACAGATGTAACATCAGGCCTTTGATCTGCATCTTTGGTTCTGGAGAATTCTTCTGAACCCAAACTGATCCAGTGCTTCATTAGACCTGGTTCACCAGAAGATGTCTGTCATTTGTGTGTGTGTGTTGCACCAGGAGTAGAAAATGAACACTGAGGCATACAATAATTATTGAAAATGGGACTACAGTGCAATCACACATCGCTGATTAAACTAAATCAGTGGCTAATCCTCCTGCGTGCTGTGTTGCTGGCTTGGATCTTGGCCTGGAAGTGCCCAGAAGAGGAACAGAATCTGATTCTCAAGATTCAAGGAGGAGGAGAAATGTAAACATGTTTCTGATTTTTTTTTTTTTTTTTTTTCCCCTGGGGGCCATTTTTCATCTGCAGGCCAGACTGCTCTGAGCAGTGAGGGCTACAGCTCTCAACACGCACACGCATACACACACACACACACACACACACACACACACACACACACACACACACACACACACACACACACGCACACACTAAACCTGTTTCATGATTGTGCTTTTTTCTTGTATTATCAAGTGCAGTTTGTTTTAAACATTTTCATTGCTTTTTCTCTTAGAAATTAGGCTTCAGCAAGATGTGCTGACATCCTGTAAAAGTGCTAGAACTAGTAAAGGCCAGCATATGTGTAAGGGAGCTACTCCTGTTCTGAGAAAATTCAAACATAAACAATGTTTTTGATGTTTGAGTTACTTCAGATAGTTTCATAACTCTATAAGAACATTTTTATTGTATAGATTTTTTTAAAATGAATTTGGTCATGTCCTGATTTGAGGACATGACAGTGCTGGATAACCTTTGTCATAGAACTTGCTAACAAGACAAAGTGCTTTATTTTTTGGTTATGTCATTTTTGTCAATTTTCAAAATTATTTTTTGATAAATGGGAGATGGTGTGCCATGTTGTCTCCAAACGGTTTCAGAAGTAATTTAAAGCAGCAGTATAAGATGCTGCATTTAGTGCTGCAGCTTCTAGAAATCTGGAAGGGAGAAAACAAGATTTTAATCTCCAGGAAGATATAGAGACGTCCTGTGGGATGTGGACTGTCTCTGCCACATCGAGTCCAGATTCCTTGTTTCTTTTAAGCCTCTTTTTGCTCCAGAGTCATTGTTGAAGTTGGCAAAGAATAGACAACCTACTAAATATGTCACTGTTTTCTGTGGAGTCTCATTACATATCACTAGTCCAATTCAGAGTTGATCATCCTGTGAAGTTCTAAAGCCAGCCCTTTGTTTTCCAGGTGTATAAAGGTGAATTTCAGCTCCCAGATTTCCTAAAAGAGCAATCACAGGTACAGTAACACTTCTGCCTGTTGCTGAGCTATTTGTCTCTTTTGTTGTCGTTGTTGTTTCTTGTCACAGATTCATTTATTATTTTATTGTCAGAGCCTAATTTTAATTAGACCATGTGGCTGTGTGGAAGATCAGTTTTAATGTTTCCATCTGCTTCCAGTTATTCAGCTCTCCACTCTGTCACCATCTATTGTGGCCTGTTGCTCATTTGTGGTGTCAACTCCATGACTTCTTCTACTCTGTGTTAAGCTTAGGATTTATTTACCTGTTATGTTATATTTTGGTTTTAGAACTTGTCTAACCCCTGCTGGTGGTTTGATGATGGTGTTTTGTTTCAAACTGCCTTTTTTGCTTGTTTGTTTGTTTGTTTGTTTGCAACTCAACTGTTTGAATGTGAGTGTGGTGTTGCATCATGCTGCTGGTTGCATTTCCCTCACTGAGAGCTGATCTGGCGCTCAAAGCTGAGCAGCTCTTTGTTCTTCTACACAGATGCAGAAGTCTGCAGAGAGACCCAACTCCAGTTAGAAGCTAAGGAACAGCTGGACGACAGCACATAGGTACAGTTTCACATCTGCCAACATGATCCTAATGATGAAAGATGCTGCAATGTTTGCAAACACAGATCTGACTTTTAACACACTGTAACTTCTTTACTTCAAAGTTATTTTAAAAATATCATTAAGAATATGTTGTCTTATACTGATGACATCATAGTCTGGAGCTCAAGGAGTTTAGTTTTATTGCTTATTTGTAAATTCATAAAAAATTATTTTAAAGTAATATATGCCTTGTCCCTAGGACAATTTGGAGAGATGGTTGTTTGGTTGTTTGTCCTATGTGTATGGTTGTTTGTCCTATCTGTCTCTGTGTTGCCCTGCACAAGAACAGCAGATTCATCTTATTGTGCAACATGCTTCATGTTTTCCAAAGTCTCTCTCTGATTGGCTGATCAGCTCTTATGATTATTGCTTTTCTGAAACTGATGACTTCCAAGAGTTGCGTTCTGAGAGTTCCCATCCACAGGATGCTCCTTCTGCTGGCAGCTTCTCATTAAAGAAAAGACAGTTTTAAGAGAAAGTTCTTAAAACTGTCACTATGTTGTGACTGTGTAATATGAGACAGATCATCTCTGAAAAATTATCTGACATACCGCTTACGTTTCAATGGTGTTCTCAACATTTCTTACAACAGTAAGAAACATTGAAACGTAAGCAAAAACTGTTTATCGGTGGCCATGCAACCTACACTAAGCATTCACTACAGACTGTGCTAGCTGCAGCTTAGCAGAGAGCAAGGAGAAGCAGAAGAGCGAGGATGAACAGTTCAATCCTACATTTTGATTGACAGAATCAAAATCTAATGTTGCATTGGCCCAGTGCAACACTAGATTGCACAGCCTCCTGATTGGTTGTTTCTAGTTAGTACTGTGAGGGGTTCCATCTTTTTCTCAAAATTTTCTGCCTCAATAAATATGTAAAAAAAAACAAAAAACCCTTATATAAGCTACATACTGCAGCTCTAAAGGGGCAGTATTGCATGAAATAAACCTTTTTGAGCTTAGTATTGTGCTATCGTTTCATTATAAAACAACTGGAGTGTTGCTTTGATTCTTTCATGCATGTTTGAGAAATCCTTTAATCTCCATGGCAACCACTGGACTTAAACACTTGCTCTCAGAAAGTACTTCCTATTTTCACAAAGCTCCTGTTGGAGCTTCAGTCTCCATCCAAGCTTCTGCCTCACGGAGCAACCTGTCCCCACTCAGCTTCTCCAGACTAGCGCAAGTCCTAGGCCAATATTTAATCAGAGGACAACTCTGAACACTTGCTTGCTTGAATGCCGGAAACATGGAGATTTCACTGAACTCCTCTCAGTCTAGTCAGCAACGCCCTCTGCTGGGCAGACAGTAAAAATAATCTTTAGAATTTCAAATTTTATGTCATCAGTCTGAAAGCAACTCAGAATAATGAGCACTGACAGATGAGGTCAGCTGAGTCACCCTCTGCAGTTTACATACACAGAAAGACTCCTACAGCTCTGGGTCTGTGTAGCTCCAATTTTTATTGGTGGAGTAAATTAGAGTTTTACCAAACTGTCCAGCTCACTCTGTTCCTGTGTTTCTGGCCAGAACTGGGTGGATCCAGGCTAAAAGCCACCTCTCCATCTGCGCTGGACTTTGGACAAGCGCTCTCCTCTGGTTCCTCTTCCTGTGGGCGACTCTCCATGCTCCGCTTCAGGAGGATCTTTGACCTTCAATGTTGTACCTTAACATGAAAAGATGTGCCGCTTCTCAGCACCATGGAATGTCTGCTGATTGTTATTTTGTGTCACATTACACTCATCAAGTTTGTAGGAACGACCTCTGGATGTTTAGAGAAAAAACTGTGATTCTGTTGTAAGAAACTGCAGTGATCTAAAATCAAATCAGTATATATGAATGGGGCGATTAGCTTTCAGAAGCTGCAATACTTATTTTAATGTTTCATTTTTGTTTCAATGCCTTTTTATTGTGCAATGCCATGGGTACTGTTTAGTGTTTGCTTTTTTTTAATATTGAAGATTATCAACTTTTTTTTTTGTTATATCACAATATGCAAGAAAATATGTGATGTGATGAAATACAATTTAAGCACAAAACTGTTCTCTTGACAGTGACATTTATGTGGCCACAGAGAAACTTATGGAGCCCTAGATTTTGCCCCCATAGCTTTAGTTTGACTCACATACCCTACTCCTTTGGGTTTGTTCATATTTTTATAGTGAGCTTACATAGCTGGTCAGAGAGAGCAACCTTTCCATTTAAAGAGCCCTTTTGGTCCTGCTGTTACAAAATAAAACTCACATAGCCACAAAAGACAATTTTCTAAATTGTAAGGCATAAAATATTTTATTATGAAAGCAAAGAAAAACTAATTTACCTATTATATTTTAAAATAAACTCTGGTACAAAAGAGAAAAAACTATTTTGTAAAATGAGGTGAGTCTTTTTTAATTAAGTTGAAAATAAAGAAAGATTGGTTGCTTAGTTTGAAGCTTAGTTTAAAAATATGTTGCAGATATTGCATTAGAATTTAAAAACCCCTAGAATGACCATTTCTTGTTGCAGGCATGAGCATAATCATTTCCATTTTTGTTTTGTAAGAGCCAGTGTAGGGCCACAGGTTGCAGAATCCCAGCCTATTAATGCTGCCTGTGAACTCCCACTTGGCAGCAGCATTTACAAGCACAACTCTTTCTAGAAGAATCAGGGTAAGCACTCTATATATCATACTTAAACCAAAGTGTTCCACCCCAGCAGTGTGGGCTTTGCCTCTATGATAAAACTCAACATATTGAGCAGGCTCACATTGCAATTAGTGAAGATTAGCCATTATCATTATGAGATGGGATACAGATAACCTCTCCCGTTTCTTCCTGCCATCAAGTAATCTCTCATCTCTTGTTTGTGCCTTTCTGTCATTGTGCATTTTACAAATTAGTGCTCTGCTGGAAGGACGTGGAGGAGCTTGGCTTCTTTTTTCAGCTCTTTTTTATACTGTCAGGACATAGACGGTTCTAACACATATGTAGAAAAAAACCCTTAAAAATAATAATAAAATTTAAATTGCAGCTTTAGCCCGAGTACTTAATCCTGAGTATTAAGTACTCGGGCTAAAGCTGCAATTTTAATTTTATTATTTTTTAAGGGTTTTTTTTTTTCTACATATTTGTTAAAACAAGTTTTAATTAGACAAGAAAAAACTGCCAGCTTGAGATTCATAAAATATTTTGTCATTGTTGAAAAGTTTAGCATTTTAAATGCTTTTTTTGGTTTTGGAGTTGCCTCAGACAAAGAGGTGCAGTAACTGCTGCAGACGAGTCTCACCTTGGGTATCCTCTAGAAGCCCCACTAAAATTGAAGAAGTCATTTCAACTTTTTTATTGTTAAATATCCACAATCTACAAAAAAAAAAAAAAAAAAAGGTTGATGGAAACACAGCTTGTGTTTGGAAGAATGGAATGGAGTAGACAAAAGAAGGCCCAGAGTTGGCTTATTGACTGTTTTTAAAATCCAAGATAAGCCAACTCTGCAATCAAATGCATCATACATACAACTCACACAGTCTACTTTTATGTTTGTGTTGAAATATTAGTTTCATTCTCACTTTTTGCAATATTGTGTAAGCTGTGTCCAACACCCTTCTTTTTATGAACAGCTTTGCTGAAAATATGTATCTGTCTTATAATGAATAAATCAATCAGAACATATTTAATGCAGTTAGTTCACATTCCTTAAAACACCAAACAGTTTTGTTTGTTTTCCATTACTGCAGCATCGTTTCAGGCTTTTTTGAAATAAAAGAACAGCAAACTAAATGAACCACCTCTTCTTTAATAACACATTACATTCAAGGCAAATGATACATCCTGACCAATATATATTTGGCAATGCAGTCATTGTTAGTTCTCTAAATAATTATAAATCTTAAAGTGAGTGCACAACATTGACAGAGAACACTTAACAGTCAACGTATAACACAGTCTGCACACATTCTGCATCTCTGCACAATACACACCTCCGATTAGTGCTGTTAGAACACAACAGAAAAATAGATCTGAAAATAAGTTATAGATTTATATATTTATTTATATATGTTCAGTTTGAATACAAATAATTGGGCTTTTGGTTCATATGTATGTACAAGCAATATAGACTTTGATGAGATTCCCAAACAACATAAATTACACAGTAGTTAAGAATTCAAGAACACTATTTCCAAAAATATTTTACACACATAGTAAACAGTCAGTCTTCAAGATGCAGTATGAAATTGCACATTGTCATCATGCCACAGAGGGGGCTGTTTCAAGGCTTTGGTACACAATGTCCTGAATGGAAGAAGTTCTGCCACAGACGCCCGTTTCCACCCTCCCCCAACCTGAACCCCAGTCTCCATGAGGGAGAGGGAACAGGCGCTGTGGCATGGTACATCCACACCACCACCTGTTCTTGGGATCAGACTAATATCAGAGAGCCAGATGACTACAGTACATTTCAGGGTTTGGGGAAGACTCTTGGCACTTGAATCACAGGTGGAGGTCCATGCTGGATGACCAGAAAAATGCAGCCATGTTGGACATGTTGAGAAGGGTGACACTGATGGTGCGGAGAAGAAACCGTATCAAAAAGGCCCCCTGGTTTACTCCAGAGCCAGAAAAAAATGTGCTCAAACTAGCCTCCTACAACACTGAGCCACCAGATGCAGAGGAAATTACACCTTCTCTGGAATTTTAAGATCTGAATCAAACTGTGTTTTTGTTTGTGTTTTTTTTTTTTTTTTTTTTTTTTTTTTGGCTTTTTTATTAAGGCTGGTTATCAAATTCCAACTGAACAATTGCAGCCACTTTTTCCAGACAGGATTGTTGATGCAGCAAGTTTAATAGCAGCATGGTGTCTTCAGATCACAGCACTATTCTTCCCACTTTAAAACTTAAAAGTATAGAGTTCCCCTTCCTTTCAACTCCTGTTGTTACGCTTCATTAAAGTTAGAAAATACTAATTTTCTCCAGATATTTCTGACACTAAGTGACTGTTGTCCTTTGAAAGCAGCAACAAATTTGGACAAAAAATGGCAAGTCCAGTATTTAGAAGTGATGCTACAATGAATAGCTGCGTTGTTTGTGCCTTAAAACAGCTGGTGTAGTTTAAATATTTTTTTTGCATACCCATGTAAACCTGGTTAGTGGAGCAGGGCTGAAGCCTGACCCAGCAGTGACTGGGTGAGAGGCGGGATCAACCTGAACAGGTAGCAGGACCATCACAGAGCCAGTTCAGGAACAACCACACACTCCCTCACACTGGAGAGCAGAGTAGTCGCCCAGTAACCTACCTCGGATGTTTAGGGGATTATGGGAGGAAACAAGAGTACCTGAACTCAGAAAGTCATATGCGAAGCAGACATTACATGTTGTCACTGGTACAATCCATGAAGATGAATACAGAAAGTTGGAGAATGGTGGCACAGCATGTTTTTTAATGACTTCCTGAGTAAACAAACCTATTCAAGTGGGATTTTAATTGTGCTTATTTAATTGAAACAGCAATTGCACAATTGTGTTTTTTTTATATTAGTGAGCATTGACAAAAGTTTTGTGTAAATTTGTAATGGAAATGCAGCTTATGACAGACTGGTCGAATCATAAAATAATTTAAATTGTGTTCTGATCAAGGAGCTGCATGTGGAGCAGGGGAAAACATAGCCTGGGGTCTTTCTGTGTGGAGTTTGCATGTCCTCCATGTGAACGTATGGGTTTTATCCGACTTCCTTCGACAGTCCAAAAAAATAGTTTAATTAACTGTCCTCTCTATATTGCCCTTTGAGATGGATGTGTGTTTGCTCTGTGTCTAAGTTAACCTGCAATGCTGTGGCAACCTGTCCAGGGTGGACCACACCTCTTGACCAAAGACCACTGAACTCATCCTGTCAGTTGTGGAAATTGTATCATTATGTTCATCCTAACTCATCCCCAACCCCTTTTAGCAATCCACCAGAGAAATTAAGTCTGTGTGCTTTTCCCTTTATGGTTGTGCTGTTCTGGTTTGTTCCACACATGCTTTAAACACATAACGCCATGTTTAGGAAAACTGGCTGCAATTCATCCACTGCCGCTTCGTGCCTCCGGCAAGTTGGATGCAGCCTTCATAAGCACCACTAAGGATACTCTTAGAGAAAAGTGCATCTAAGTACCTTGGGCTATCAATAAAAGGCAACATTTGTGGATACAATGAAAGAAACGTTAAAAAGGTGGCAAACAGCTAAAAACACACATGCTTGTAGAAAGCATTCGAGAAAAGGTAGTTGGCACAGTTCATTTGGTCACTGATGAAAGCATCTTCGTGGCAAAGTCTTCTGCTCCTCCAATAATGTGTGTAAATCCTATTCTCTTGTGGCCTCCTATGGCGCTGCACTGAGGAACGTGTTAGGCAAACGGACAGAGCTTCAATTTTCCTTGCTGGCTTCCTAAATGGGGAGGTCCAGAGTCAGTAAAAGGAGGAGACTCTGGGAGAAGAGTCAGAACGATGTGTGTGTTCTCATGCACACACACTGTAAGACTGGGGGGCTGAAGAATTCATTCACAGTGTGTTTTAACTCACTAGCATGCAGACAAATCCAAATGTCTGAACAGACACCATGTGCATTCCAGGTGAAGGTACATGTAAACAGAACGCAAGAGCCAAGCAGTCATGTGACGCTCCCCATCTTCCACTGGACCCCCACTGGAACCTTTACTGGCACCCCCACTGGAGCTCCCCCTTGGACCCTCACAGGGACTTTCACTAGGACCTCCAATAGGATCTCCTTTGGGATTTTCATTTGGACCCCCATAGCCAGCTCTGGATGTCTGGAGGGCAGGAAACTGTCTCTAACACCAGGCCACACACTCACTCCCAGTCCTCCCTGTTATCCCTTGTAGAGTTATTTGTTGTCCATCAGAGACTGGACTTTGTGCACCAGCTCACGTGCCATCCGCAAGATAAGCTGCACATCGTGACGTTCAGCCATCTCTGCCAAAGAAGACACATGTAAACATCCTGTGCAGCTGGTTCAAGCAACAGCAGTTCTGACAACATCCCTACTGTACTCACTTCCAAAACCAATTTTATCATGTTGTCATGCGACAACCAGAAATTCCAATGTAATTTATGTGATGGACCAGCATAGCGAAATTATGAGGAAAAATGATATACGGTTTTCCCAAATTGTTAGGATTTAAAATATCAAAAAGGTGTGTTGGGTATTTATATTCAACCTGTTTAGAAAAAAAAATTGCAACTGTTAGCCCTAAATCTGCAGTATGTAACTTTTTAAAGATTATTTTTTAGACATTTGTTGAAACTGTCACTATCTCATAATAGTGACAGAAACATAATCTGTGAAAACCAATCGAGCTCCTTCACCTCCTCCCACTGCTAATTTGAGACAAGCAATCAGAGCCAGGTCTTAGTGTTGTTAATCACTTCACGTGGCACTGCTCACCGCCTCTCCCGTTTGTTCACTGCTTTGCTGCAGCTAGCAGAGACTGTTGCGAATGCTAACACTAGTTAGCATGGCCACCAATGATGACTGATCAACAGTTTTTCTGTAATTGTAAATTGTTTTTCTCACTATTTGCACATATAGCAGTGTGTACATAATGACTCTAAACATACAGACATAGCTTCACTAGAAAGGTTTAGATTCAACTACATTAATATCTATGAATCCTACTGAAATTCTATGGCAAGACTTTTAAAGGGCTCTCCATCCAACCCAGCTGAGATTATATGGTTTTACAAAGGTTAGAAATTATTTTAATCTTTATACCTATAGGCATAGTAGTGAAACACACCACATTACAGCAAAACGTGGTTCTATAAGGTATTAACTTATGCTCCAGAACTTATGAACTTATCACCTTCTCTGACTCTATAGTAGCAGACTGCTGCTTCTTAACATTTTTTTGGTTATCCCAACAAACTCAATACGTGTTTACATCCATGCTGGTATCTGTACATCTTTTCTGTTCACAGTTTTTTTATTGACACTTATTGTAAATTTAATGTTCAGACATGTACATTTCATAAATTCTTTAATTAACAGATTCAGTTGCAGATTTCTCAGGACTGGAGTATGTTGTTTAATATCTACACTGTAGCCTTTAAGTGAGGTTTTTGACTTTGTCCAAAGAGCATTGTACTCTATAGTAATATTAACAGAAATATAAAAAATACATTCCCTGATTAAAGAAATGTGAATAACATGTACCGTTAAAGAACTTGATGATGTCAGTGAAGTCCATGTTGTTGTCTATGATGATCTCACGGTACACCGTAACCAGCGCCAGGGCCAGGAAGAGGACGAAGTGGCGAGACGAGATCCTGGGAGCCACCCAGATCACCTCCCATACCGCAAAAACATCCTCATACAGAAGCTCTATGCACACACACACACACACGCACATGCACGCACACACACACACACACACACACACGCACACACACACACACACGCACGCACGCACAGGTTGGACAATTGGGCAAATTCAATCCTTCAGTTGTTTTTCTTAAGAGCTTTTTATTTTTCCTGATAGACTAATTTCAGTAATAACTTCAATGAAGCCAAAAGACGCAGCCCAAAGAAAAATACATTAAATTACCAGTGGTCCAGAAGCGTTTAGAAGGTAATATATGTATATTTTTTCCCAAAACGTACATACCTTACCTTTCAAATCAAATTTCTCTCTGAGATCGCAAACCAACTTTTATAGTCTTTTATACTTTTATAGTCACAGTTCATTTGCATTTGCCATTGAGAGACATTTACATGTAAGGAGCTCTGTGTCCATGTTGGGCTGTTCACTGAAATACAAAAAGTAAACGTGTTTCCACTCAATACTGAGCAAAAAGTCTTAATACTTATGACAATGTGATAGTTTTTCTTTAGTAAATTTGCAAAAAAAATTCAACATTTCCGTTTTTTTCTGTCAAGATGGGATGCTGAGTGTACATTCATGAGAAATAATGTAAACTTTTTTGATTTTAGCAAATGGCTGCAATGAAAAAAAGAATTAAACATTTAAAGTATACACTTACAGTGTATACTTTCTGTATACACTGTAAGTATATACAGTATAAATTTCCCTCCTATTGATGACATATGCGTACCACAGATGTTTATCTGCACTGGATAAAAGTAGAGGCCTTTTTTCATCCTGTCAGTTATAAAATACATAGTCATGAAACGTATTCCGCTTTTGATCAATTAATTCACAACATGTGATGTAAATAAAATAAAAACAAAAACAATGTGAGGGTTTATTTTAAGGGACTCTTCAAACATAACTCTCCCTTGTCAGCCTTTCATACAGTCTCTGTGTAATCATCTGGTATCAGCCTTTCGGGAGAAGAGTCCCCCTCTGTGAGCTAAAGCAGGCAGTGACGTGGAGCCTTTACCTCGTTTGAAGTCCAGCAGGAACCAGCGGTAGCAGAAGTAGAAGTGTGTGTAGTCTCCATTCTGCTGCATCAGCTCAAACAGCTCAGAGTCCAGGATCTGACAGCAGGAGGGACAGCAGAGTTTACACACTTGATCTCATGGAAACACCAAAGTTACCCTGAAAGAGTAACTTGATTAATTGATTTTTAAACTAATCAAACTAATAAAGTTGTTTGACTACAAGTGATTTTATTAGTTACATTCAAAAGCTACCGGCAACTACCCCCGCCATCTCAACATAAAAATAAAATTGAAGCTGGATAGTTTAGAACGTTCGAAGATTATCATCTCCTCAGGGCAAGAAGAAAAGATTACATTCATGTTGAGAGATTAATTGTTTGTAAACACAGTGGATGTACGTGAAACTTGACTGCAGGAAGAACCTGATCAGCCCTTATTCACTCACTGGTTGCCATGGTTACCCACATTTATCTTCAGAATCAGAATTCCTTTTAGTGTCATTGTACATGAATAAAACACAATGAAATTGACAAAATAGCATCTCTTGAAGAAACACAGAACAACTGGGATGTTAAGAATAAATAAATTACTTACTTAATTAATTACTTAGTTAATTAATGAATTAAATAAACAAATAAATATGATCAGGTTTTAGATGGATTAGCTATGTTCAAAGCATCAGCAGCTCTTGTGAAGAAACTGTTTTTCAGTCTGTTCTTGACCTTTATTGCCCCGAAGTCCCTCCCTGAGGGCAGGAGTTAGAGCTGCTCTCTTCCAGCTTATTTTTGTGCAGATTAAAAACTAAGTATGGATAATGGTAAATATTGAGACTTTTTTATTATGTAAATAACAAATAATACAACTTCTTCTGACCTCTAGATGTGTTTTTTGGCTTCCTTTGAATTATTTTTTTTTATTAAAATCTAAGACAGAATTTGGTCTAAGTTTTAAAATTCTCTAATGACATGAGACTGTGACTGTACTGTTATTAGTTTATAAATCACTGAACAGCTTAGCACCGCAAACATCAGATGACTCTGAGGTCAACTGGTTCTGGTCTGCTCAGCATCCCCAGAACCACAACCAAACGAGGAAAAGCAATATTCAGCTACTATACACCACAAATGTGGAATAAACTTGAAGAAAACTGCAAAACAGCTGAAATACTGAATGCCTTTAAATGTAGACTAAAAATCCCCCTGTTTAGAGTAACTTTTGAAACAATTAACGGCATTTGAATGTTTCAAATGTTGACTATGACTTTGTATTTTTGTGTTTTTATGATGTAAAGCACTTTGAAAGGCCTTGTTGCTGTAATGTACTGTATAAACACAATTTGATTTGATAAACTGAAACAACTAAAAAATTAAACAAATTTGTGTGTATTTTTCCCTAAACAAAGTGCAGACAAGTTATCATTTGACAACAAATCAAAACAAAACTATAGAAAAACTACAAAATAAAATCAAATTTCAGGATGAACTATGTAACCATTGCATCAATTTCACCACAATAGTGTTGAAATATAAAAATGTTTGATCAATCCACCCGTGTCTACAGAAAACTACAGAGCTGTTGTGTTCCAGGATTCCTTGTTTTCTTTGTGGATTTCTTTTCTTTTAGCCTTTCTTATGGTGGCCATCATACTTTCTGCTTTAATATAAGGTTATGTGAGGTTTTTCCATGAATGTTAATATCTCTTTGTGAAATATCTGAAGTTTTATATCTTTTCCTTTAGGATGAAAAGGCATCAAAAACCTATTATATAAACAGAAACGTTCTGTAAGTAGGAAATAAAAATACATCCTAATTTGGATTATTTCTGAGTTATTATCGCTGGTAATAAGTCATCTGATAGTTTTGATTGTGTCTGTTGTGTTCGTATTCTGAATAGTTTAAAGTGCTGCTTTCAGTGCCGTTCCATCTTAAACATGCAGTAAATAAATCAATTTTCAATCAGTGTTTTGCACCAAAGAGTTAATAATAAACACATTTTCACCAAGGCTCCTTAAGAGCCATATGAATTAAATAAGTACTTATTGATATGAAAGCAGCACACTGCTTTGACACGGATGGTGGGTGTGTCGATGTGGACGTGACGTCATCAAGTATGAATGGGAAGGTGAGATTCCCCGAGTTAACCCATGTGCAGCCCTCAACCACCCACCATCATTTGCCATGTTTTATAATAATAAAACGTGTCTTTGGTGCTAAAAACTGATTAAAAATCGATTTACTCACTGCCTGTTTATTGTCTGTTAAGATTGAGATGGAACTAAACATGAAAACGGCTCTTTAAACCATCCAGACAACCAGCACAACAGAGACAATCAAAACTGTCAGATGACTGATTACTCCGCGATAATAACTCAGAAATAATCCAAATTAGGATGTATTTTTATTTATTTCCTACTTACGGAACGTTTCTGTTTATGTCATAGGTTTGTGGTGCCCTTCTATTCTAAAGAAAAAGATATAAAACTTCAGATATTTCACAAAGAGATATTAAGATTCATGGAAAAACCTCACATAACCTTATATTTAAGCAGAAAGTACAGCAGTCACCGTAAGAAAGGCTTACAGTATTCAATTATGCAGCATAACTGATCAGTATAGTATTGTGAGGGAACGCAAAAGTTTTGCAAGGTAACGCAAAAGGTTTTACAAGATAACGCAAAAGAAAAAAAATTCCCCATTTCCCCTAGTGGGCTCCGTAGAAAACAACTTTTTTTTTCTGTCTGCTCCCTATTTTGTCCGAGTTTAAGAACAGCACTTTGTCACCAGCACAGGGGGAACAACAAAACCTTAATATTCTCATCTGTAGCTGACACAAACTCAATAAAGGCTTTTATTTCTAGTTAAAAAACACAATTCCCTCCACCCTCCATTGTTTATGTTTCTGTCACTGCCTGGTAATTAAATATGAGACCTAACTCCCCAAAACTCAGGAAAGAAAGCTTTCTACTAAATAAAATGACAAAAATAGCTCAGTGACTTGAATAAGTGACTTTAATCTGATGACTGGATTGGAAGTAGCAACATGATAGATTACTGGTTACTGAATAAAAGGTTGGTGTCTTTTTTCAAATCCAGAAGCTGAATTCAAATGTGCCACTTTGTGATATTCCGCTAATGTAGAAAGAACACAATTTCACAACTGCGGCATTTTCATTAAATAAGAAATGCAATCGGAATCGCATGTGAATAAGTTTGGTCTTGCAATAAATCATAAAAAAAATCATGCCACATCATCACCTCCTACCACTTTATGTTGTTGTCATTGTCTCTTCTGTCAGGAGTAACATCTGGTTGTTGATCACATGACTTGTGTGAAAAAGTGCACTGCAGTTTTGAGAAATGCAGTAATTCTGATATGGCCTTTTTCACTGTACCACCTTATCCGAGGACTGAATCTTTTTACTGAAAAATATGAGTTTCTCAAAATAGATGTGGGAGGACAGATGATGCAAAATCCGATTTTTTAGCCATTAAATACATTTTTGTGGACTTTGAGTGTCTTGGAGATTATGGCTCCAACATGTAAGGTTGGATGAACAAGTCTTCTGTTGACGTTTTAATAAACTTAGGAATAAGACGTTTCTCTGTTGGTAGATAATTGTATCACTGCTATCAAACTACAAAAATGGTGAGAGAGGATGGAATGAAATGCTCTGTGCCCTGGAATGGGGGCGGGCCACGAAATGTTTCATTCACATGAAAAAAAGAAAAACACAGCAAAACAAGTTGTTCTAAAATGCCTCAGAACAGGGGTAAAGACCTACAATAACCAGGAAGGATTGCAATTCTGCTTTATATAGACCATAACTGGATGATTTACATGTGAAAAGAAATCATTGAAAAGTATGACATGTCCACTATAGGCACATTTATTTTCAGAATTCCAAATCGGCCTACTGTTACACATGAGACAATTCTCCCCAAGACGCAAATAACAGTAAAGTAAAATGACAAAAATAGTAAGTAAAGCTCTTAACCTTAATTCTTCAGGTTGGAACTGATGACCTGTCATAATCTGATTACTGGACTGGAAATGACATTGCATTCAATTACTTGCTACTGAAAAAAGGCATTGGATACTAACAAGTTACTGTCATCACTGGTGAATACACACACAATCACAGTTCTTTTCACCTGGATCAGTGACCTCATGTTGGCAAAGTGTGTGTCCATGGCTCCACCATTAGGGAAGTTCTGACTCATCCTCTTCATCAGCTGAGTGAAGCAGCTGTATGCCAGGCTCTCTGAAACACACACAGGACAACATGGTACTATAGCCTGCACAGGTGCAAAACACACCATCAGTCCAGACATATGAATTCAAATGAAAGATGAAATGAAAAACATGTCATCATCAGTAACCGCTGAGTTACAGCACATCCGTATGATCTGTTTACACTGACAGCAACCACAGAGAGTCTACAGAGAGAGTCTTCTCACCGTCGTCCAGGATGACCATGAGCGGCGCCAGCAGGTCACACATGCCTTGCACGTAGCCCATCTCTAGATGCTCCCACACGTAGCTGCAGGCAAACACACACACACACACAGGCAGACACACACACCCGCACACACACAGGAGCTCATTACGTCACAAAATGCCACTGCCCTTTGACCTTTCACTACAGAAGGAAACAGCAACACTGCATTTATAATATTGCTTGAGAAATATGTATTATTAAAAGCTTGTATGTACATGGAATTAAAGCAGAGTAGTTAATCTTTTTGAATCATGTATATGGTTTGTCAGTGACACTTTAAATTGAGTTGATCATTTCTGTATTTTATATTTAATATTATGTTTTTATGCAACTTTGCAAATCCCAAAACATCAGAAAATATATTTTCATCGCCAAAATATTCCCACAAAACCAGCTACAAGGTGGAACTTTTTGTTTCATATTCAGATATCCAGATCTTTTAGGGATATGACATGATGGTGGAAGCATTCGGCTGAGTAGAGCTGCACAAATTGCTCATTGCCATTGCAGTCAATGGAATATATTAATCACAAAGAACTGATTGGATGCAATATCTGTTAAGTGTTGGACATTGATAATACTTGGTCATATGGATGGATTTGCTGCCCTTTATGCCTACAAGCAGCTGTACATGTGGAAAAAGAAAGTTCTACCGCATATTGACTTAGCTGGGTTGAAATCAAATACATCAGTTCAATCCTAAATGAAATACTCTGATGTTTGTGGTTGAAGTTCAAGAGGCTTGAATAGTTTTTCACCACACATTAAAAGAGGCTTACATTCCTGCTCCTTTATTTAAGCTCTTGCATTTTAAACCAGGGGTCTATAACCGACAGATCTTTAACAATGGCTCTTAGTAACTGACTAAACAAACCAACCAATGCTTTCAAATACAGATATTTTTTTTTAAAAATGCAAGTTTTAACAAATTGCATGTGTGAATTGCATTTCCACAACAGAATGATATTAATATTTTTTGGTCATTAGGCTGGAAACAATGTATTTCTGTTTTGTTTTTTTATTGTTGTTGTTGGTTTTGTTTTGTTTTGTTTACATCACTTCCAACAGATGTCAACATCTTATAGAGAAAAATGTTTCCATCCCCTGCTTTTCCAAAGGTATTCTATTTTTCTTTATTTTAAAACCTAAAATAGAAATAAATTCTAGTTCTTTAAAAATGACAAGCAACCTTTAACCTATAATAAAAACCATATAGATTGTCCCTTTTTCAAAAGGTTCCAGCTCCAAATAATCTTTATTTGGATTAAAGGCAAAAATAGTTCTTTAGATTGCAAAGATTGCAGAACCCTGCTTTAAACTCCAAGAAAATCAGAAAATTGCAACTAATTACCTCTTAGCTGTGAAAGTAGTTTATTTCATGCAAATATCTTAAGAATATTTGCTGGATTTTGTACTTTCAGCTGGAATTTATTTTCCACTGAATGAAAATGCATGTCGTTAGAAGCACAGAAAGCAGGACTCCAGCATTGCGAGGTCACAGCTGTCTCTACCTGCACATGATGTTGCGTAGTTTCTCTAGGTTGGCTGTGGTAAAGTAATAATAGTTGCGGTCACAGCGCTGCACATCTTTGTCTATCCTGTGGAGGTTGAGGGCGACTATGTCCAGAAGCTCGATCTGAATGGAGAAATAATACAGTCAACATCACTGGGAGTCTTGCTTATGCTAAACTGAGACGTGATTGGAGCTGATCTGAGACCGGCGATTGAGGAAACTGAAGATCTCAACTTTTTCTGACCAGTGAATGAACCATATCTACGCAACATCAAATTCTAGTGATCAGTGTGGATGGTGGGTAGACAGTATAGAGGCTCCTCGCTCATACATGGTGAACCAATGTTGTTGCCATGAATACCTGCTGTGGAAAGGAAGGCTAGAAATCATTGTAAATGCTGTATTTAGGTTCTGATACTCTAGTTGTGAAAAACTAATTGTGACTGGCTGGAATCAGTCAGAACTTTACAGAAAACAGAAAATCAGACATAAAATCCTGATTGGTGTACAGCGGCATGTTGTATATAGAAAAAAAGGTAGGAAATTTCCACCAAAAAATTCAGAAATCTTTAGATGAGTCTAATACATTTTCTCAGGCAATTCTGAGTTTAAAATTTCCCAGAAAATTTCAGAAGCTTGAAAAGATTTTTTCCTAGAAAATTTCCTAGAGTTTTTTGGCTGAATTGTATTCCTTTTTTCTGTTTACAATATCCCTAATAAGTCATTGTATTGGTGTATCTAAAGACAAGCAGAATAAAATTAAAGTAGAATTGAGATAAACATATTAAATAAACACATTCTAGTTCAGTTTTGTTCTTTTTGCAGTCAGATTAAACAAACAGAAAAGTCTACAAGGCTACGCACTGTGTAAGAGGAGAGCGAGGCTGAGATGGCCTCGGTGGCAGCTCCACTCATCACCAGTTTGTCCAGCTGACTGCAGAGCCTGTCCTCAGTAAAAGAGTCCTGATGCCCCCCTACTGGAGTCCTGCCTTCCTCCCTACCCCCACTTTCCTCCTCAGTGCTCTGACCATCGTCTATGCTGGACAGGATCTGAGAGTGAGCAGAAGTCACAGAGTAGTTCCTGGAGGAAGGGAGACCTGAGTCGGGGGAGTCAAACTCTACCAGAGGATGCTCCTCTGGGGGCACAGCAGCAGGTGGGGCCAGGGTGGTCATGACAGGAGTGCTGTCCTCACCACTAGGGGTCTCCTGACTCCCTGCATCTGGCTCATCCACAGACATGAATACCTGAGAATGGAGGAGAGGTCAGAGAGCATTGTCTGATGAAAACAGGAGGACGTACAAGAAATTCAAATCCATCAGCTGGGTTAAATGCTACTATCGTTTTTGGTGCTTGAATTCAGAAACATTGTTAGTCTGTCAAACCCAGACTGTTTTCTTGGAAAAGCAACAAATTTCTTATATTCTTAATATGCACAGTAATGTCAAAGCATTAGCTGCCTTTCAGATTTCTTCTCTTTCTGATGTTTTGCAACACTTGAAGCTGTAATATGTAAATTTATTATTTTTTTTTTTTACATATGTCTTATATCTGTTACCATGACAACTAGATTGTGTGTATGAAACAGATTGTGTGTGGAAAAATCGAGCTCCTGTGCCTCACTGGTCACCCTAGCAGAAATACGCCACTTGGTCAGAATAAACCAATCAGATCCAGGAGGAAGGTCTTACCACTGTCAATCAGACTTCTGTACACACTGCTCAATGCACTAATGGCAGAGATACAACTCACAGTAACAGGAAAGCTATAACTGTACTAAATAGTTTTAGCTTTCAGGACAGGCTCTTTTTCTGAACCGGCTGTAGCATGGCACAGAGAAAAATGGGAGATGTGAGCACCCTGTACACAAGGGTGATTTACAGAGTTAAGACCCTCCTGTCTTTTATTGGTTGTTTCTCTCTTAGCTGTGTATTTGTGCAAATGGCAGCAGGACCACAGGGAAGAAACAGAGGAGCTTGATTTTTTTTCATTGACTTTTGCATAGCCATTTGTAAACATGTCGTTGTTCAGAGGTCTGCAGATAAGCGAATGGTTTCTTGTAAGTGTTATGTTACTGTCTCTTATTTTACTGTCACCACATAGTGAAAAACCTTTTTAATATAAAGGTTTATGCCATGTAGTTAAACCAAAAATAAAAATTTTAAATGATTACTTTAATTAAAAAATAAAATTGATAAAAAAATTTATTATCGTTATGTTACAATTATGAATTAATGAATATTAACCGCAATATGTGGTTAACTAACTTTGAACTTTGAACCTAAATGTGTTGAGTTTGTGAACAATAAACTTACAGTCGTAAGTTACAGTTAACTTTTTGTGTGTTAACTTTTTTATTAATTTTGTCAAACCTCTAGCAGCATGTTTTTGTATCATGTTGCTGTATGAGTGAGATGGAAATGTGTTACATTTATCTGACTCTTGGCTGTTATCCAGTCAAATGTTCATTTTAGTGCAATTGACAGCTTGCAAAGATTTAGCATAATGTCCTGATCAGAGTAAATGTTTATCAGCAGAATTCATTGTGATGTTTAATAAAACTCATTATGACATTAGAAAGTTTGTGCCATTTTAAACAAGAATTAAAATTTTTCTAAAGTAAAATTACCAGTTATTTTAACTTGGTATTGTGAGTAAAGATAATAGAGAAATGTGTGCTCCTTAACTTGGTGAGGAACATTTTTTCCTACATATTGTGAAATAATTATTTCACAATATTAAATTGCAGTATAAAGTTAAAACTCATAGTACAACATTAATGAACTTAAAACACAGTATTTAGACAACTTGATTGTTGTTGTTAAATCAACTTCATGAACTTTCATTTCTGTGTTAAAACCAAATCAATTTTCTTGTTGACTTAAATTGCACCACTTTTGCCTTGCTGCAAGAAGGTCCTGGGTTCAGTTCCCGGCCCGGGTCTCTCTGTACGGAGTTTGCATGTTCTCCCTGTGCATACGTGGGTTCTCTCCGGGTACTCCGGCTTCCACCCACAGTCCAAAAACATAACTGTTTGGTAAAGTGGTCTCTCCAAATTCTCCCTAGGTATGAGTGTGTGTGTACATGGTGGTTTGTCCTGTCTCTGTGTTGCCCTGCGCCAGACTGGCGACCTGTCCAAGGAGTACCCCGTCTCTTGCCCGGAATGTTAGCTGGAGATAGACACCAGCACCCCTCCTAAAGAGGGACAAGAGTGTGAGAAAATGGATGGATGGATGGATGGATGGATGGATGGATGGATGGATGGATGGATGGATGGATGGACTTAAATTGCATTTGCAAAGCAACAGGTGGACTTTTACAGTGTAGTTAGGGGGCAACAAGTGTTTTCTTATGCCCTTGAATCCAGAACAGGACCTGTCTGAGTAACAAAAATGGTGTTGTTACTTAATGTAGAATCAATGTTATGAACACAGAAATGACAAAAGGAAGTGTGACATTTTTCATCATAAACAGTGGCATTAGTTTCCATAGAGTCAGTATTGAGGCTATTGGACAGCCAAACAAAGAAAAAGCCAGCAGTGACCAGGCAAACACAAATTTCATTTAGCTAGATGAATGAGACTGGGAAAAGGTAGCATTCAAAGAAAAAACTACTGATGAAAAACAGGAAATATCAATCTATCAGCTGGGTTAGCTTTCCACCCATGAGCATATGCTGTCTAATTGCTGTGAAGTATTTCGGTTATTTTACTGATGTTTTCAGGTATTCTTATTAGTAACCATTCTTGCTTTTGATAGTCCTGTTTATTATGACCTTTAAGTTATTTAATGTGCTTGGGTGCATGGGTAGTAGTTAGTAAGCATGTAGCCAGCAGGTGTCACTGGTGCACTTTGTGTTATATAAGTATTTACTCTGTAAATTAATATGGGCTTCTTTCTGTTGTACTTCAGACCACACATCCCCATCATCATCCTCCACATGGCTGTACCGCTGCTCTGTCTACTCAATAAAGATTAAGAAAAGGAAATACAAATTCATTTTATGTCCTGATTGACATTCAGTGGCGAGTGTACTACATCCACCAGCCTTTCAGTATTCAATAGATCCTCATCTACAAATCCACTGAAGAACGTTTTTTCCAGCATTTCATTGGGAACTAGCTGCTATTATGAGCTCAGCTGATGTGCAATTCCAGTAGGTATTTTTATAATTGCTGCTGGCTAATCTGGAAGAGCTGAGTGTTGGGAGAGAGCTGCTCTGTGAGGTGGAAGCTTGGAAACAGCTCTGAGGAAGAGTTGTGTCTCAAAGGTGGGGCTAAGTCCACCCAGGCGTTGTTCACAGCTGAATGGCTGCCATGGAGATTAAAGGATTCCTCAAATATGCATGAAAGAATCAATGCAACACTCCAGGTATGTTTTTGGTGAGGGAATTACATTATAACATTATGTAAAGCTCAAAAAAGTCAATTTTACATAATACTCCTGTCTATATGAGGTTCATTCACACACTGGGTGCCAATAAAATGATTTGGAGCCCAGATTCAAACCGATTCCATTTCATAAAAGTGGATCTAAGCTTTCCCATTGAGTGCTTTTTAGATGCAGCTGCCTGTTCACCTCATTACTGAGTGTGGAGTCTCTGTGAGCGAGCCTCAGGACATGGCTGTCTATGCTGCTGCCTGATGACAGCTTGGCAAAGATGGCCGACTGCATCTCCTTCTCTCTCTGCTTGACGATGACCTCACAGGCTTTCCACTCCCGCATTACTTGCTGGTAGCGCTCGCTGATCTTCGCATCATTCTCCATGAGGAAATAAAAACACAGAGAACTTAGAAGCAACTTGCAAACTTGAGGTGGGAGATAGGAGTGTGTGTCAGTGTTGCTGTACCTGGCTCATGTCCTTTTTGCTCATCCCGAACTTGTAGTGTCCCAGCAGGAAGGGCCACACCTCCTTCCTAATCTCATGCTGGACTCCTCCATAGTAAACCAGTCTGAGGAGCTCAAGCTCCTTGTAGTTCTGCAGATACACATAGGAAGGATAACAGATCTGGATAGGAGAAGAAATTCAAATTCAACTTAAATTATAAAATACTTTATTAATCCCAAAGGGAAATTATTGATTTAGATTCTTCAAAGAGTTATTGAAGATGGTGATGTTGGCAGATGTTCTGCACTGAACTTGATGAAGATACTCTGCCTTCCTAAGACAGTCTCATGAAGAGGACGGTCAGGATTGTCTTGATTTTATGAAGAATCCTTCTTTGCATTGTCTTACCCGAGGTTCCACAGTTGTCTCCAAAACAGAACCAACCGTCTTTATTGGGCTGTTGAGAGGCTTTTTGTGTCCCTGGCTCTCAGCAGAAGAGATGATGCTTTCGACAACAGACTTATAGATGATCTGCAGCATGTTGCTGCAAAGCTTGACGGATCTTAGCTTCCTCCAGAAGTACAGTCTGCTATGTCCCTTCTCATAGAAGCTTCACTTTTGGGTCTCCAGTCCAGTCTGTTTTCCAGATGAACACAGAGGTATTTATTTTCCCCAATCACCTCCACTTCTTCTCCCATGATGAAAAAAGTGTTTGATCCAATCCTATTTTTTCTAAAATCAACAATCATCTCAAGACAACAGGAAGAAAAAACCTACATGAAAGACAGCAGCGGATCAACAATAGAGGGCGAGGAAGAGCGATGGGGACCCACACAGAAAAAGTGCTGAAGATAAAGGATGGAGGTATGAATTGAATAATGATGACTTTGTTGAAGCTGATGAAAGATTACAGTTACTACCTTAATAGCTGTGATGGTATCACACTGCACTCTGTAATGAGACTTCAGTTCACTGAATCCCATTACATTTTCATTAAAGTGGAGGAAAGAGTGGATAAGGTGGAGAGCATCCCACGCTTACGATTAACATGAATGCATCAGCGCAGAGTGGCAAGTTTAGGATGGAAGCTTCTTCTTCCATCCTAAACTTGCCACTTGCCACTGAGATCAAACATGTTGAACTGAGCAGTGAGAGAAGCTCATTTAGAAAGCTGGAGCAGATTCAATGGTTATGTAACATAACTAACAGCATATGTCTGATTCCAAAGCAGCAAAAAGGGAAAAATAACAAAATATGAATAAGCGTTTTTACAGGACCCTACTGTTCAAATCCCAAATATTGTTCCTCAAGTTCAGCTTCGAGTTGCTCATGAGTTTTATCTTTATGCATTTTAAGTTTCTTCACACACACACACACACACACACACACACACACACACACACACACACACACACACACACACACACACACACACACACACACACACAAATCAAGCCCTCATTAGAGGGCAGCCTTTCCTCCCACAGATCTCTGGCTGCTCTATGCAGAAGTCTCAACCAACACTGAGGCTCAGTTACAACATCTACAACATCATTCGTAATGTCAACTCAAAAAAATCATCTTCTGTTCTACATCCCTGTCAGATTTAGTTAGGCTTAAATAGTTTCTATTTCCCAAAGGCAAAGACAAAGTTATTCAGTTCAAATCATGTTGCTCCAGTAGTCTGTCACATTATAAATCAAAGTTTTGTTAAAGAGTTTGTGCCACAAAAATGGAAAATTGCTAAATTAATCCCATTGTCAAAAAGTAACAAATTACCATTATATGCCTCACTACCTATTTAGTCTACTGTCTATCTATCCTAAGTAAAGTGTTGGAAAAAATTTGTGCTCTATCACTTTGTCTGTTCAAATGTGTTCATTTTATAACAGATCTATCTGAACAAAATTGTTTTTTACATTGAAAAAAGATTGAACAGGACTGAACTTCAATGGATGTTAACCAGTTAGTATGGATTAAACAGTACAAGTAAGAAATGAAATGAAATAAATTTAACTGGATTTAACTTTTTGACTTTAAAAATCTTTCATTGAATTTATTTAATATATTAATAAATTAAATATTTAATTTGGTAAATTTAATATTTAATACGTTATTTAATTTAGTTGTGTTAAATAGACAAAACTGAGCTCAGTTGTGTTTGTTTAAACGCACCAAACACTGGATACAGTTGTGGTGCTCCATTTGTGTTGCAAAAGAATTTGAAATATTATCAAAAAAACTATCAAATATGAAATATGAAGAATGTTAAAGAAAAATAGTTTCATTTAGAGTACAGAGCTTATCCATCCATCCACTCTTACTCCTGCTGGTGCTAGGGCGGACATTTTTGGTACAGGTTACCAAAAATGTCCTTGAGACACCCTTATTTCTGTAAGGGTGTCTCTTTATTACCATGAATATGAGCTGCAAAACTCATCTAATTCTCACTGACCCAACATCAACTTGCCAGTGGAGTTAGCATTTCAAATTCACCATCATGTGAATGTGAGAGGTGCAGAGATGTTGGAATGCAGTGACTGGGACAGATTTACATTCCTGTAATGATGCTGTAGTTTCTACTGTGCTTTGCAGGCTCACTATCTGGACATACCTTGTAGTCTTTCTGGTACTTGCTCCACACCTCTTTGCTGAGACCTCCAGATGCCTCACAAGGCCTGTCTGAGGGCACAATGTTGTGGGTGACCATAGCTGACAGGTGTGTCCGCACCGTGGACAGGTGTCGACAGTATGCAAGCCCTGATGGACAAGTGAAACACGTGCACAAATGCACCAGCTGAGATCAGGAGGCAGACATTTCAGGAAACGTACATGTTAAATTTGGTCCAAAATTATGGATGGAAAGAAAAGTCTAAAAATGAAAATGTGAAAAACAAAAAAAATAAAAAAGATGCTTTATCATTTGAAGATGCACCAGGAACCCAATTGCCATTGGAATCAGATTATATTCTGTTAGCGGTCACCTGGAAACTCAAAAATACATAGTTACACTGTAAAACATGGTTTAAATTGAAAATGAAAGTCCACCTGCTACCTTAAAAATGCAGTTTAAGTCAACAAGAAAACTCTATTGGTTTTAACTCAGAAGTTAAAGTTCATGAAACTGATTTAGCAACAAGAGGCATGTTGTTTAAACATTGTTTTTTTAAGTTCGTTAATCTTGAATTGTGAGTCTTAACTTAATGTTGCAATTTAAACCCAGTAATTATTTCTCAATGGAAGAAAAAAACTGCCCTATGTGTTATAGAGCACACATTTCTCTATTACTAAGTTAAAATGACTACTTATTTTACTTTAGAATATTTGAAATTCTTGTTTCAAATTGCATGAGCAAAATGTTTTATTTGAATTTTATTAAACATCTGTAGCATCTATGGAGCCACACAAGATACAAAAACATGCTGTGAAGCACATAGGGAAGTAGTTCCCACTCCTGTCTTTTTCTTCTTTTCAGTTTTTTAAAGTGCTTAACCTTAAAACTCCAGTTTATTCAACTCTTGGAGACTTGACAAAATTCACAAAAAGTACAAATTATTGCTGTAAGTTTATCTTTCACAAACTCATATTTAAGTTGAAAATTAAAAATTAAAACTTTATTTGACTTATAGAGAAAATAGTAGACACAAATTTGCGGCTCAAATGTTTTGCAGTGTACCAACTTCAATATGACATGTTAAAAAATAAGTTGAGACTAGGGCTGTCACAATAAAATGTACTGGACGATAAATTGTCCCAGAAGTTATTGCAATAATATTGTGGTGTTGAGACAGTTTTAAGTGATACAGTGGTAATCTCATAATGATGAAAGAACACATTCTCAAAAGTCAGTAAACTTTAAATTCTAATGAACATTTAACACCGAGCCTATCGAGCTAGCACAATTGATAAAAAGTTTTTCAGTAATGGTGAGTTGTTTTTACAAAATTAGCACATTGAGCAGAGCATACACAAGGTTGACTGACAGCACTGAGACTCTTAGCTCTGATTGGTTGCTTCTGACTGAGCGGTGCATTTTTTCAGAGTGTAACAGTAGCTCTTGGAAGAGGTGGAGGATCTTTGTCTCATAACAAACTGTCATAATATAGTGACCATTTTGATAAATGTAGAACGTTTTCACATGGTGCAGCTTTGAAGACAAATCAGACTCGGTTAAAATTGGTGTAGCAAGTAAACTAAACTAAAGTGTCTGGGGGGAAAAAAAGTAAAAACTAAACCTTTTAAGTGAAGACATATAGAGGTTATATGACATCAAACTTTAGAGGGCCCTCTCATGTTGATTTTGGAAGAGTTTAAACATTCAGCTTATTTAAGTACAAACTTTATTATGCTCTCTAAAGTTATTACTTTGAGAAGTTACAGCTGCACAACTACAAGCTTCATTTAATTAGCTTTTAAAATCAACTGTGCAGTAGCCTGGAAGTCAGTGAGAGATTATGCCAACACAAATAAACTTAGTGTTGTATCAAGCCAGTTAGAGATAGAATTTATTCTTGCACAAGACATTAGCCTATTGTGTTTTATATAGACAACTGTATTACACAAAGAGCAAAGGACAGAATTAAATTCATTTGTTATGTAAGAAGAAAAATGAAAAAGAAAACAGATATCTGTTTTCTCAACAAATGAAAACAAAATGCTGCATGTAAAATTAGAATAAAGCTATTTCACATAATCCACTCAGAGAAAAAGCAGTCAAAGAATGAGTGAGCGAAACAAATGAGAGAAGATGGTAAACTTACATCCATAGAAGGCTCTGGAGACGATCTGCCGCTTCATGTTCTGACAGAGCATCTTCAGTGGAATACTGGTGGACAGAAATCAGATCATTGTTACTGATTTTGAACTTTGTTCAAAAAGTTACAAAGATCCTCTCATCAGATGTCACTGTGCCAAAAGTTGGAAACCTCACTGAGTTCTAGTATTTTTTATGCATGTGCCCTGGGAAATAGCTGGACCAGCTGAGTCTAATGATATGGAGGGAGATGCAATACATTTGGCTTCATGGTGCATTATTTAAAGTCCTGACATGCTGCAAGCAACACAGAAAGAAAGGGTGGAAGTGGCCATTTATCATATGGCCACTTCATGGTGAAAAATTTTATATGACAAGAATTCTGATTTATCGTTGACTCAATAAATTTAAGCTATTGATGGTATGTAAAAAAAACAAAACCGACAGTATGATTGGAAATAATATTTTTACTAGTTTCCCTATTGTTTGTTCCATGAGAACATCAATAACTATCAGTAAATTTGAAAACATTATTAAATGAAACTGTGTGCAGTTCAGTGATAAAAACAGTTTTTTTAAAAGCAAACAGCAACCTGTTTCAAATAGAAATAATTTTCAAGACCAACATTTGTGTTTGTGGCTTTATGACTCCCGTGCCATACAAAATAAATAATGGCTATTTTATCATAATCGTATTGTTATTACAATAGTTCCAAAAGATATGGTGATAAAATTGGAAGTCCTAAAAGTTTTGATTTGAGTGCATACGTGTGAATGTCCGATGGCTGATGCAGGCAGGTGCAACCAGCTGTGTAGTCAAATGACGAGTTGCTACCAGCTGTTGAGCAGGACTGGCACAGGAACTCTTGAGCAGTTACTTCAGTCTGTTGCCACGACGACGGACTCCCTCCAAAACCTTGCATCTCCATCATCTCCCCGTGGTCTACAAGGGGAGAAGACAGACAGACATCTCAGTGCTGGCTTGTGTTTCCTGCATCCACTTCACTCTGGCTCTGGATTCATGCCTTCTATATTATGACCTACGTCCCTCAGCTCAACCACAAATACATCCGTCAATGTATTTTGGATAATTACGACAGGGAGAGATGAGAAGATGGTTTAACGTGGTGTAGAGAGGAAACTAAAAGTGAAAGGATGGGAAGCAGGAATGATGCTGTGGGAGAAACAGGTAGGGGCGTGGATGCTCAGATTCCATGCAGTCACTCAGAGAGGGGGTGAGGGTGTTGGTTGTGGTGGGGTGGGGGAACGTAGAGCTCTAGGAGAGCGGGAGAGGGAGTGAGGGAGCGAACAGTGAGGACAAGACTCACAGTTAGAACATGCAGGATGCACTAAGCCAGAGAAAAGACAAGACACACCAGAGGAAGTCTGCTCAGGAGCAAATGGCACTAACAGGCACACAAAGAGGAAGGCAAAACTGGAGAAAAAAAAAAATCAGGAAAACGTCAACATCAATTTAATGCTCTTCACCTCAATTCTTCAGGTTGGAGCTGATGACCTGTCATAAATATGAAGATGTGCTTTGGTTGTTCAATAACTCCCTCCTCCCCGCCAAAAATAAACAGGTAAATAAAGAAAGAAAAGTAAACATAAAAAAAATATTTGAGAGAGATCAACATCTGACCTCTGTCCTCTACTTTAGAGCTAGACATGATCTACGACTGGCTCAGTACTGCAACCCCGCTCACACAACCACTCCATGTCTGTACTACTGCGGAACCCCACAGGACCGGACTAGAGGGGGTGGAGGAGGTGGAGGCAGGGGCAGGAGGGAGGGGTGCCAGGGGATAGAGGGATCAGTGAAGAATTACAGTGAACAGCATCGCAGCAGACGACAACACAAACAAAGGAGAGACAAGCAAGGAGGTCAGCAGACTCCAGAGACAAAAACAGAAGAGGCTAGGGGAGGGGGGCACTGTCATCACACGTCTACACAATACACGCTCCCCTCTATGCCATCAAAGTAATTATTCTAATAAAACAATTAACAAAATGATTTGGGTGCACATTTCCATGCAAGAAATGCCAAGCACATAGCCGCTGAGAAAAGAAACAATTTAATGAACGAAAAGGAATTACTCAAAAAAAAAATAATAATAAATAAATAGCACTACTTGGCAACATATGTACAATCACAACAGTGGTGAGTGGCAAGCCATGTGCAAACAACTTTCTCATCAAAATTGTGAAAGGAGTATCTAGCAATAAGTAACTTGTCCAAAACCCTAGGAACAGGAGAACTCAGCATGTCTGAACAGATGGAAGCATGGGGGATATATGTGCAGCCCCAATGTGGTGGTCTCTCTTCTAACAAAGCCTGTTTGAAATGTTTCACAAATATACATAAGTCCAGCCTGCCATCTGGATGGCATTGTTTAAGGACAGTAATAAACAGAGAGGAAGTGCTGCTCTGAAGCTGGTATGCTTTTAACAGCTTGCCTCAAAACAAATATAATAAAACAAAAAGAGGTAATCTCTTGTTGACTGAAGAGGATACCTGTTCTGTTGGAGTATGAGGGACAGTGAACCTCAGGTGTAAATGTTTCAGGCTCCTTTAACATGTGCAATCTGAATCTCAATTATATTGATGCTCAGTTCTCACATTATCTAGGTTTCCATTAAAAATAAAATTGCACAAAATTGAGATTATGAAAATAAACATGGAAACATGTCAAGTTCTAAAAAAAAAACCTGCATGTTTTTTTGATAGGAAGTTGTTGGGCTGGGATGAAGTGGTCTTTAAGCTGTATTGAAATAGATGTATTTCACAAAACCCCAACGCTAAAGAAAGCTGTGAAACGGACCAAATTACAGAGAACATGGAGTGAATCTTGTCTTGGAAACAAACAGGAACAAAAGGTTTCCCTCACTGTACCGACAGCTGTTAGGAAAAGAAACACATCTCATGATTCTCTAGCTTGCACAACAACAAACTTTAGCTGTCAAACAGATGACTTCATGGTTCACATTAGAGGAGTAGACAGTGAGTTTCATCTGATTACAAGTTAAGAAGCCCCTGTTACTGCAAAACAAGAACAGATCAACATCTGTCCATCACTGTGCTTGACACCTGAGAGGTTTTTGTGCTGATGAGTTTGCAGACTCCATGGTGTGACAATGAACAGATGATTAAATATTGTCTTGCTGCAAGACAGCTCTGAAGGTCAGGGTGTTTGGACATGGTGTTGCACATTCTTCCTCAATTCTTTCTAGGTACTCTGACTTCTTTCCACTGTCCATTGTCATGTTAACTGCTCCTAACTGCTCCTAAGTGTGTGCGTGCACGTGCATGCGTGCGTGTGTGTGTGTGTGTGTGGTGTGTGTGTGTTTGCCTCTGTGTGTGTTTGTTTCTATGGTTGTTTCTAAAGTCATGAACTGGTTACCTGTTCAGGGTGCAATCCCCCCTCTCACCAATTATGTAGACTAATCCTTAGTTGCAGTCTTACATAATATTAACAACCAGCTAATCATGGAGGTTCCTTAAATCTAATGATAAATCAAAGTTTAAAGTTGACTTATACAGAAATCATTAACATACTGTCTGCCATCTTTGTAAGAAAATCTTAATTTTAATTTTAATTAGTTAAAAGATCTACAAGTGAAAATAGGATCAGCTAAATTTGGTAGTAGCAGGTCAAATAGAGTTTCGGACCACATTTCTACTTCCCCATGTCCCTGATAGTTTGGTCAGACCTAGCCTCACTGCTGGGCTCAGCGTCAGGCAGCACACAGACAGGCAGGCAAAGCTGTGGGGGTAGGAGGCTAGGTAGGGGAAGGAGGAAGGGCGGAAGAGGACACTGAGAGGTGGGCAGAGGAAGAGGGAGGTGGGGAGGGAGGACTCTGAAGCTGGAGTGAGGTCTCAGGGGTGGGGATGGGGCAGCAGGATTGGTGGTGTGTTAAGGTGATAAAAACCTTTCAGGACATTAGGGTCTGTGAGGTTCCGCGAGCAGATCATTGAGATCATAGCATGGAGTCTATCTTCCTCTTCCTCATCGTCGTCCAGCGACGGTGCGCGGCTGCCCGTGGTATGGTGGTAGTTTATAGTGACTGCTTGCACCAGTGAAACAACAGAGAATGGAATTAGAAAAGGGTTGCCCTACAAGCCTCGGAAAGAAACGACCTGACTTTGCAGTAGCAAGCCATATACCTCAAACAGAGATAAGTGTTAGCAGCAGAAAGAATGATTTTACTTCATGATCACGTCTGCCCTGGTAATGTTTGACAGATAAGATGGTGTGAAGTGGTTACTCACTAGCATCGTATCGGTATCCTGGGTAGACGATGCGAAAGACGTAGTCAGCAGCTGTCTGCTCCTCGCCGTTCCTGTCCTGCTCCATGAGGCGTGCTGCGCTGCTCCTCTTCCGCAACTTAGGGAACACTTTTCCCTTCAAGACACAAGCAAATTTCAATATCAGACTTAAGAGACTTTAACCATCTGGCTCACTGCAAGCCAGATGGTTTGGAATAGGCTAGAAAATTTATGCAGTTACTGAATTTTATTCTTCCACTGCCAAATCCCAGGCTAAGGTTAGTTCTCAGGCTCCTCTCCTGTGGAACCAGCTTCCAGTTTAAGAGGCAGTCTACTTTTAGAACTAGACTTAAAATGCTAATTTTTGATAAAGCTTATAGTTGACTGGCTTAGTTTATTCTGATCTATCTCTGTAGTTATGCTGGTATAGGCTTAGGCTACTCGAGGAAAAACTGATCACTTTTTCTCACTTTTCACTTTCTCACTACTCCTCTCCAATTTAACTATTTGCTGTTATTTCAGCTATTAACTTTTCGTTTTCTTTCAGTTATTTTTCTCTCCATAGAAGCTACACCAGGTCTGGTGTTCTGATTGGCTGCAATTCCTTCCTGGAGGAGGACATCAGCTGACATAACTAATCATTCTCCCTCTCCTGCTATAAACTTTTTACTTTAATGGACACCAAAATGATCCGTCATCAGTACACCTGTTTATTCTTGTTTCTCTGCTCTGTTGTCCCAAACCTCCAGTTGGTTGTGTCAGACGGCCTACTTCCAACCTTCTGCTGGAGATTTCTTCCTGATAAAAGGGAGTTTTTCCTTTCCACTGTCACTACATGCATGCTTGGTAAGAAGTATTGATATGTTAATACTATTTTGGAGAATTACTGTACTGTTTGATAGTTAGGATAAACTAAAATGTATGTTTTCCCTTCATGACACAAGCAGATTTCAATATCTGCTGTTCTCTGATTGTTTTTGTAAAGTCCTTTGAGACAATATTTGTTGTGAACTAGCGCAATATAAATGAACTGAAATGACCTGTTTATAATTGTTGTTACCTTGCCTTTCTGGGACCAGAGGGGAGGTTCCAATTGACCTCGTGGAAGAAGTCCAGTTTCCAGACAGGAGAGGAAGGCCAGGAGGTGGCCGCCGGGGGGAAAGTGCAGTGGCGGTCTCTGGATCCCATCCTGACTGACGAGTACCAGCGTTCCACCACAATCAGCTGCATCATGGAAATAAAAAGTTCACACAGAAAAAAAGCATGGGATGAACTATAGAATGGGTTGTGAAGCACAGTTTTTCTCTGTTTTTGCAAGAGAGGCAAATAAACATTCACCAAATATAAAAGCCAGATTTTAAAGCAGCAGCAATTCGCAGCTGAAGAGCTTAATAGTCCAATCAGGCGGCAGCGTTTAAAACACTGTTTTCTCAATTAAAAAATAACTGACAATGTGTGTACTCACGCCGTTGGTGACAGTGGATGCAAACAATCTGGCGCAGAGGAACAGTCAGTGCATAGTCCCAATAAATACTGAAAGTGAAAAAAATGTTTCCCGGTTCAGAGGTAGTTGTTTTAGCTCAGATCAGTTACAACATATCACTAAATGCTTCTCTTTCCTAAGAGCTGTGATTTCTGAGTTTGCCCCAACCTTTTCTCCAGGTCGCAGTCCCCCAGCGTACCATTGATGAGCTGGTTCGGTGTCCACTTTAGCGTGAGGTTATCCCCAGCTTGATGGAGTGACAAATAGCCCCGTAACACCTCCATGTCCTTTTTCTACCATTTCAGATGGAAGAAGGAGAGCTTAAGTGTTGAGATCAAAGTTCAAAGTTTCAGGGGGAATACTCAGGTGCTTTGTCAAAAGTTTTGTTTTTTCACAAAGTGCTGTAAAATGGTCACCCCATTAAAAGTTCCTCCTGTTTTTAATTTTTTTTTTCAATTTTAAATATTTCAAATCCTATTCATTTTTACATCAGGCAATCATAAACTGAGGAAATAAAATTTTAGTTTTTAAAGAGCAGTATTGTATATTTTCCACATATTGACATTTAAAAGCACAATTAAGTAACTATGTTAACGTCAGTTGTTTAAAAAAAATGCTGTATGTGTTAAATATGACTGTAAAAAAATTTGACTTATTGAAATTGGGCCTCTGTCTTTAAAAACTCCTGCTCTTTCTGAGGCGTCTTCAGCAAGTCATCACAGTATGACTCCTCTATTAATCCTGTAACAACATTTTTACCAGTGTTTCACTGAGAAGTAGCTCCTATAATGAGCCCAATTCCACCAGGTGTTTGCTAATTGCTGCTGGTTAGTCTGAAGGAACTGAGTGGGAAAGTTGCGCTCTGTGAGACAGAAGCCTGGAAACTGCAGGTCTGAGGAGGACTCGTGCTCTGAAGGCACCTTAAGGACTTGTGCCTTAAGGTGTAATCTCAAAGTGTTGCCTTGGAGATTAAAGGATTTCTCATACAGGCCTGAAAGAATCAAGGCAACACGTCAGGTATGTTTTTGATCAGGGAATACCGTCATAACATGATGCAAGGCTCAAAAAAGCAAATTTGCTCACCTGACATAAACATGAAAGAGTCTTTATGACTGTTTATGACTGTTGTCATGATGTGTCATTTGGTAAATAATGTCACTTTTAATGCAAAGTTGCTTTAAAAGTTGCAATAAAAGTCCATTGAAAGTGCCATATCAGTCTTATGCATAGAAATAAAGTGTTACCAACAAACTACCAAAAGCACAGAAACTGTACAGGGCTGCATAATCTGCATAGAGCAGATCCCTTACATATTGAACTGAAACAGCTCAATAGGTGAAACATATTTTCAAAGTTTGTTTTGAATTTACTTTAATATAAATAAGTTATTTTTATTTTTATTTATTTTATTATATTTGCTTTATTTGTCCCTCAGTGGAAAAAAATTATTTGTACCAATGTCAAATTGATAGGTAAATGGGAGCGCACAGTGGCACATCAAAGATTATAATAGAATATAATGAAGTAACTGCACAACTGAATTAAAGGTACATACTTCCAAAAAGGATATTAACTGTTATCTTGTCAATTGTTGGGCGTACTTACATTTCATATATTTTTCTAAAAGAAAGTTGACTTGTTTCCTACTTATTTGTTTTTACAAAACAGGAGTGCTAATAAATGTGGTCAGCATATACAAGAGTTGGTCACAGAGTGGTAGAGTCTACCGGTTGCACCAGGACGTTGTTTTTGCCATATAGGAGGTGTGTTCTGGAGTTCTGATGAAGAGACTCCACATACTCTCTTGCAGATGCAGCAAACCTGTCTTCTGACATGCTCCCACTGGACTGCCTCTTACGTATCTGAAAAAGGATGTTCACCCTTTAGTTTACAACAGGATGTCTCTCTAACAGCAAACATCCTGAGATTTTATCTAAATCATCCTCCAGACTCACGCCCAGAGCCGGTCGACGGCCCGATGACACATCTAGGCTGCGGTGGGCCCCGTGGATACGGTGACGCTGAACCAGCTCATTCGCTGATGGGTCCGTCCAGAAATGATCGGAAGTTTTCAGCTTAGTGTATTCCAGGGCACAGGGCCCCACTGCAGATAAAGAATACAAGCAGAAAACACACTTAACAGAAATTTGTTCAGTTTAAACTTTCCAAAATATGGGTAGGGTGATCGGGAAATATTCATTTCTCATTTATATTAGTTGCATAACTATCTTGCGCACAAGAGCAAGTACGGGGTGCAGTTTGTAAAGTTACATGGTAATTAAAATAATTAATAGTATTTTGTTTGGAAAAAATATCTAGTTTGAAAATGAAATGTTTAGTTTGGATATTAAATGTATATTTTGGAAAATAATTATTTTGTCAGGACTCTGGATTTTTGGGTTTGGTTTTTTTGGGTATTTATTTATCATTATTCTTTAGTTACCTTAGGTTCTGTTATTCTTGTATCATTATTCTTTAGTTACCTTAGGTTCTGTTATTCTTGTATACCTTTCTTTAGTAGTTGCAATTAAGTTATTAAGTCCTTCTAGGTTCCTCCTGCAGTGTTTCTAGCTTTCCCTATCTGGTTACTTTAGGTTGAGTTCTGTTATGTCTGCATCCATACCCATCTACCATTAGTAATCCTAATTAGGATTTTTCTTAAGTCTTTCTAGCTTTCCCCCATACTATTTCTAGTTTTCTTATTTTATAATAAGAAATCTCTCTCTCTCTCTCTCTCTCTCTCTCTCTATATATATATATATATATATATATATATATATATATATATATATATATATATATATTAAAAAAATTCCCTTCTCACCCACCGCGGGTGGTTTTTTATCCTCTGAGCTCGGGTCCTCTACCAGAGGCCTGGGAGCTTGAGGGTCCTGCGCAGTATCTTGGCTGTGCCAAGGACTGCACATTTCTGGACTGAGATGTCTGATGTTGTTCCTGGGATCTGTTGTAGCCACTGCTCCAGTTTGGGGGTGACTGCCCCGAGGGCCCCGATGACCACAGGCACCACTGTGGTCTTCACCTTCCAGGCCCTCTCCAGTTCCTCCCTGAGGCCCTGGTATTTCTCCAGTTTCTCGTGCTCCTTTTTCCTGATGTTGCAATACGCTTGGTATTGCTACATCTACCTACGGCTTTCCTCTGTTGTTTATCCACTATGACAATGTCTGGTTGGTTCGCCATTACCATTCTGTCTGTCTGGATCTGGAAGTCCCACAGGATCTTAGCTCTGGCATTCTCCACCACCTTTGGGGGTGTTTCCCACTTTGATCTCGGGGTTTCCAGTCCATATTCTGCACAGATGTTTCTGTACACTATGCCTGCCACTTGGTTATGTCGTTCCATGTATGCTTTCCCTGCCAGTATCTTGCACCCTGCTGTTATGTGCTGGACTGTCTCAGGGGCCTCCTTACACAACCTACACCTTGGGTCTTGTCTGGTGTGGTAGATCTGGGCCTCTATTGCTCTGGTGTTTAGGGGCCTGTTCCTGGGCGGCCATGATTGGGGGCCTCTGTGCTGTCCTTGAGCCCAGCTTTTTCCAGCCATTGGTAGGATTTACTGATATCAGCCACTTCGGTTATTTGCTGGTGGTACATCCCATGTAGGGGCTTGTCCTCCCATGATGGTATCTCTGGCACTTCAACCTCCGTTCCCTGTTGTCTGAGACATTCACTGAGCACATTGTCTGTTGAGGCTTTGTCCCTGATGTATTTATGGATCTTAGTTGTTTCGTCCTGGACAGTGGTTCTCACACTCACTAGTCCTCTGCCTCCTTCTTTGCGGCTCGTGTACAGTCTCAGGGTGCTGGATTTGGGATGGAACCCTCCATGCATTGTTAGTAGCTTTCTAGTCTTAATATCTGTGGCTTTTATCTCCTCCTTTGGCCAGCTAATTATTCCAGCAGGGTATCTGATTACTGGCAGGGCATAGCTGTTTATCGCACGGATTTTGTTCTTGCCATTGAGCTGGCTTCTCAGGACTTGCCTTATTCGTTGGAGGTATTTAGCTGTTGCTCCTTTCCTTGTGGCCTCATCGAGGTTGCCCATTTGCTTGTGGTATACCTAGGTACTTGTAACTGTCCTCTATGTCTGCTATTGTTCCTTCTGGGAGTGAGACCCCTTCTGTGCGGATCACCTTCCCCCCTCTTTGTAATCAGCCCGACCACACTTCTCTAGTCGAATGACATCCCAATGTCCGTGCTGTAGATCCTGGTGGTGTGGATCAGTGAGTCGATGTCTCGCTCACTCTTGGCGTACAGCTTGATGTCATCCATGTAGAGAAGGTGACTGATGTTGGCCCCATTTTTGAGTCGGTATCCGTAGCCAGTCTTGTTGATAATTTGGCTGAGGGGGTTCAGGCCTATGCAGAACAGTAGCGGGGGACAGAGCATCTCCTTGGTATATGCCACATTTGATGGACACTTGTGCAAGTGGTTTGCAGTTGGCTTCAGGGTGGTTTTCCACAGCCTCATTGAGTTTGCAATGAAGGCTCTCAGAGTCCTGTTGATGTTATACATCTCTAAGCATTCAATGATCCAAGTATGCGGCATTGAGTCATAGGCTTTCTTGTAATCAATCCAAGCCATGCACAGGTTGGTGTGTCGGGTTTTGCAGTCTCGGGCAGCTGTGCGGTCTACGAGGGAGTTGGTGTTTGGCTCCTCTGCTATTTACACCGATACCTTTCTGTGCCATGCTCATGTGCTTATCCATGTGTTTGCTTATCTTGGCCGCTATGATGCCTGACATGAGCTTCCAGGTTGTGGAGAGGCAGGTTATTGGTCGGTAGTTGGGTGGGACTGGACCCTTTGATGGATCCTTCTGGATTAGGATTGTCCGCCCTTCAGTTAACCATTCAGGGTGAGTCCCACTTTGTAGCAGCTGGTTCATTTGGCCTGCCAGTCGCTCATGGAGGGCAGTGAGTTTCTTTAGCCAGTAGGCATGGATCATGTCAGGCCCTGGTGCTGTCCAGTTTTTCATACCTGAGACTCTTTCTTGGACATCTGTCACAGTGATGGTTACCGGGGGCTTGCTCAGGGAGGTTGCTATGGTCCTCTCGTGAGAGATCAACCACTGTGCATTGCTGTTGTGGGACGCCTCCCTTTCCCATATGCCTTTCCAGTATTGTTCAGTCTCCAGCCTTGGTGGGTCTGCTCTGTTGTTATTACCCTGCCATTGAGTACACCTTAGCTGGTTGAGTGGAGAAGAGCCGGTTAATCCTTCTGGATTCATTCTCCCTTGTGTATCTCTTTAGGCGGCTGGCCAAGGCTTGGAGCCTCTGTTTGGCAGTTTCGAGTGCTTCAGGTATGGGCATCTGCCTGTACTTTCTGGGTACTTGTCTTTTCATTGTACCCTTGTGGATCTCTGATAGTTGGCTCTCCTCCTTGTTACCTTGATTTTAGCCTCTAACCGTCTTTTCCATGGTGGGTATTGGGTCTCATGGTTGCTCTTATAGCCAAGTATCTCAAGGATCACTGATGCTGAGTTGTAGATCAGCTCATTGGTTTCTGTTATGGTGTTGGTAGGATCGTTCTCAATGCTGCATTCACATTCTCAATGAGACTTTCTGATGGTACTTCACTTAGCCGTTGTAATTGGCGCGGGGAGCATATATATATATATATATATATATATATATATATATATATATATATATATATATATATATATATATATATATATTTTATTACTTTAGGTTTAGTTAGTCTTTTAGTCTGAATCTTTGTCCATCTTTCTTTAGTGATTCTAGTTAGGTTATTTCTTTGCTTAGATCTTCCAGTTATTCTAGCCCTACGTTCCTTTGTTCTTATTCTTGTTAGATTAGCCTTGTTTCTGTTTAGGTTTGTTTAAGTTTTTCCCTTATGTCTTTTTCTCTTCTAGCTTATCGAGTTTTCTTTAGTATTAGAAGTATTTTCAACTCCCTGATGTTTCCTCGCTTTTGTCTTCCCCAGTATATCTCCTTAGCTTCCCTGTGGCATCATCTCCCCGCCCCTCTAACTCCAGTGCCAACTACTCATACCTGCAATCAGTCATCGCATCTTGTTAGGTCTATTGTTTCATTTGCTACCTCCCAATATTTAAGCTCCTTTATCTCAGGCACAACTCACCAATCTACCTTGTTACCTTACTCATTACTATGTTTGTCTTTTCCTGTGTCTTTAGATTGGCTTTATTTTTGGAATTGTTTTTCATGGACTCATATTTTTGTAAGTTTGTTTCTTTGTTTTGTTCCTTCATTAAATCTTTAAATGAATCGCCACCATGTCACTCGCCTGCTGCTTTTGGGTCCACACCTCAACTACATTATGACGGATTTATTCCATTAACAAACTAAATATTTAATTTGGAACAAAATATTCAGTTTGAAAACAAATATTTAGCTGATGAACTAAACACTTAGTTTGGAACTATAATATTTATAAATGTATAAATTGCATAGAGAGAATATGACTGAAATATAAACCCCCATTTTTTCTGTGTGACTTCACCAACCCCATAAATAACTGCTCACATAAATATTTTAGTATGGATGCTTAAAACTTTATGTTTAGTTTCTTGCATTTTCAGGTCTGAGGTAGCCCTCAAGTCTGAATCATATTTTTTTGTGTTTTTGAATTTGTCCTGTTTTTTATTGTTGTGTATTTCATTCTGTAGTTGTGGATGGTAATTTGTTTATGTGATTTGTACTTCAGGGCTACCTGATTAATCCTCCAAAATTGATTCATTATTTTGCACACTGCATATGTTAAACTTTTAAATTATTATTTAAAAGTCATTGAAGTCAAAAAGAGAAAATTAGGATGAGAATATAATTAATAAACTGAGGTATTTTACACTACAAACAGCATGTGTGTGTTTATGTTGCTCTGGGTTTCCACTGCCATCCATAATCAGACACTGCTGTCTTTTTGTATCTGGAGTTACTCATATTTTTCACAAATAATCTCTGATCTGGTGGTTTTGGAAAATATTTGTGTATTTCAGGCATTAGTTACTTACCAAGCAAGGCTGCTAAGATGGGCCCAAAGACTGGGTCATGCATTAGAGCTTCCTTTTCATAGTATTTACTGCAGAGATAAAATGAAATGAAAGGACCAACGTTAACATGTGTTTTCTGTGTGAAAATGTCCTGTAAAGGTACACAAATAATCCGTGGAACTGCAGGAGATTTTAGAAACTTTGCTTTTACATAAAAGCAAATGTATGAGTAAATGTAGAAAACTAACAGACTCAAAATGTTTATGAACATAGCATTCAGATGGGATAAAGACAAGACTAGAAAAGTATTTAACAAAAACATTTATTTTATCTAAAATATGCTTGATGTAACATATACATAAAAAGGCAATTTTTTGCCCTGCAGACCACTTTGACATTTTCCATGTCCCTGAATCCAGCAAAACTAGAATGGAGCAACAGTGTTAAATTAATGTTTAGTCATAGTTGTTCAACCTAATTTGAAAATGAGTTGTTTTTCAAATTAGGTTGAAAAACAGCTCAACCCATTATAAATATAATCTTTATAATATTTTTGAAACTTTTGCTATTCAATTTTTGGCTCTTACAATTTTTGTCGTAAGAGCCACTAACTACACCCTCCTTTTCATCAACATATGATGCAATGGTTTTTTTTTTTTTTTACATGTTATCTTTTTTGCTAAAAGCAGCTCTACTGCTAATTTTACTGGATTACCAGTCAACACGGATGTATATCCTCCTTAGCTGATTCAATTTTACACAAAGAAGAAAACAGGAACAGTTGATGAAAAGATGGACCAACTGTATCAGGAATAGGGACTTAAAATACTTTTACTATTAGCATTATAATTCCCATTGTTACGTATTTTTGAAATACCCTTAAAGGACAAAAACCACATGAATAGAAAAAGAGGAGCACCCCTGGCTGGCCTTCTTGATAACCTTAGAGAGGAATCTTCAGGTATTTTCAAAAGATATGTTGTACTTGGGGATTACACTAAAAATTACAAATAATTTGTAAAAGGAGCAGGTGAATGTATTTATTCTCACTTTTATGTCTTTGATTGCACCCTGAGCTACATTTTAGGATAAAATGGAGTCTTATAGAGTAGTCCTATAGTTTTCAACATTGATGGACTTTTGCATGCAAAAGTCATGAAAAAGTCCATTCTAGTTTTGCTGATGAACATCTCTTCTTTTATTTTGCCTGGCAGATTAGACACTCTCTATTATGACGATCATTTAAATGCATACTGAGTCAATGAGAGGATTTGTTTTATGTTCTTTCAATTAAGGACTTGGGTTATTACAGTCCTTAATTCAGACTTCTGTGTTGATCTATATTTGACACTATTCTGTGTTGAATCAACCATTCATAGTGTTACCTTTTAACACTAAAAACTAGTGTTAAGTAAATCAACACCAATGTGTTTTAAATTTCAACTACTGAGAGTGTTGATTCAACTCTATCACAAATAACACTTTCAAAAGTGTTATTTAACATGATCAAGACCAATATAGACACTTTCAAAATGTTGAATTCAACTCTCTAGGAGTTAAATTAACACTTCCAAAGTTGCTGTGTACCAATATTATAGCAGTTCACACAAACAATTTCTGCTTATTTCCCTCCACATCCAAACACTTGAGGTGTCTTTTAATCAAGCACATACTTAAATTTTAATTAAAAATTTCCCTATATTGTCAGCTAAATAAAACACACTCCTTTTATCTTGCTTCACCCTGCTCACTGCAGCTTCACCAAGGCAGGTTTTTTTATGGGAGGTCACAACCTGTAACAATCATCTTCCAGTTGCTCTTTATTTCAGAGGGAGAAACACAGAAGCTTACATTTAGTGTGGGCGTCATGCCAGATGAGATGAAACATCATCTTTAAAATGATGATGCCAGATGAGATGAAACATCATCTCATCTGGCATGAGATAGTTCATCAGGCCAAAGAATCGCGGCTAAGCTTTTTTAGTTAAAATGTGATCACATTGTTCTGTCTGACAACGTCACAGTCTTCAGGTCTGAGACTCTGATCAGAGCATGGCACAGTATGCACAGTTCATCCAGCACACTGTTGATGTTAGCCTGACAGAAAGCAGAATAAAGCAACCCATGATTCAACTCTGAGAATCGCACATCATGCAGTGGACTGCTTGGTTTTCAGAAACAACAAAACAGGAGGAAACAGTTGGGTCAGTGCAGTGCAAGTTAGGGAAAAAAAAACAATTTAAAACATAAGAATCACCTGGAGTTGTCCACAATGTGTTGGACTATCTTATCCAAAACCTTCTCAAAGAGAGCCGTACGGACCCAGATGTGTCTGATGGCTTGGGCAGAGAGAGGCTGAGGGGGGCGGCTGGTGGTGGAGGAGCCTTGTCTTCTCAGAGGTTCATGGCCAACGCTCTGGCCTCTCCTGTAGGCACAAAGCACAGCAGTTAACAACCAGCCTGGAGACTGGCTGGATCAGCCACCCATCCACAACTTCTACACCTGCTCTTACTTCCTGGTGCATTCTACCAGGAAGATAGAATGCACCCATTCCTTCCACTGGCTCCCTGTAGCTCAGCATAAGTTAAGTATTTTGACCTCAAAATACTTAACAGTTTAGTATTAAAATACATTACAGCTCTGGTGTGGTATCAATCTTCCAGAACTGTCAGATTGTCTGGTTCTGGTCTGCTCTGCATCAACAAAATCAGAACCAAACATGGAAAGCAGCATTCAGTTTTCATATTCCTCTAATCTGTATCAAACTTCCAGAAAACTGCAAACCAGCTGAAACTCTGAGTTCCTTTAAATCAAAGTTAAAACCCACCTGCTTTTAATTTTAAATTAATTGAATGTTAATCAACATGCTGATGTACATTTGTTTTATGATTTAGATGGTGGCTTTCAACAAAATGTAAAGTTTATTGCATTTTTCATTATTGGTCACTGTATGGCGTTTTTCTTATGTAAAGCACTTTGAACTGAAACATGCATACAAATAAACTTAATTGGACTTGATCACATGATGACTAGTTTCCAGTGGCCAACAGATGTGAGGCAGAGTACTCACAGAGGCAGGGCAGAAAGTTCTTCAGTGAGACATCCACAGCCAACAGCCATCCACACACACTCACACATAAAGACAATGCATTACAGCTATTGAAGCTTGTATTTGGACTGAGTGAAGATTCCTGGAGAGAACCCATGTAAACTCTGAAGCACATTATTCTCTGTGGAGGATCACAATTGTTTACTGTGCTGAATAAAAGCTATTTTTAAGGTAAAATTTTAAACCTCAACAGAGGCACGCCTCCTGGAACCAGCTGATAGCTCAAATCTTGTGGACAAAGCAACAGCGCCGAACTGGTTTCCATTAGTCTCCAGCATCACTATTTCTGTTTAAGTGACTATAAAGCTTTAATTGATATGAGGCTAAAACAAACAACTAATTTCTTATGAGGAGACATGATAAAAGCATCCTTCCATGTCCGTCGTCTCATAGTAGATTTCTTGATGGGATTTGATATATAAAATATTCGTTACCTCACGCATATTTAGATGTTAAGGGATTTTCACTCAACCAGAAAGTTTATTTCTGACAAGAAATAGCACAGAAATATATCTTAAATAAAACGTCAAAAATTAGTTTGAAAACATACATTAAATCATATGTGTCAAACTCAAGGCCTGCGGGCCTCATCCTTGCAATTAAATCCGGCCAGGCTCATTCTCCTTGAGATATTCATTCTCCTTGAGAACAAATATCTCAAGAAGAACTACTCCTTGTGCAAGCCGAAGTATGTTGAGGTATCAATGCCAAGACAGCTAAAGACCATTAGGAGGCAGAGTGTAACAACTATGCCTCCTATTTGAATTCATCAAAAGTCATCAACATTTAACTACCATTAATTATTTAGTACCTGTCCCATCTCAGACAAAATGGTTCATGTCATGCTGATATCAGCTGGCTGGAGGTGGTTATGAATTTGCAGGCAGATGATCTTTGTCATGTGGAGAGATGAAAACGTAGATACAGACTGAGTTTGATCTGCCCTGCTGCAACAGGAACCAGACGCATCCACTTACGCACACCAACTTTGACAAGCTAATGAGCCTGTGTTTATGTGTTGATGCCAAGGGGTTCAGCTGATGCAGTCACGATGTTAGAAACTGTGTGTGTGTGTGTGTGTGCGTGTGCGTGTGGGCATGTAGGCGTGTGTGCGTGTGCCTGCGGGCGTGCACTTGCATGTGTGCGCATGCTCGAATGCAAGTGGGGTTTCAGCAAAGCCACGATTTTTACAGTCCCCTAACACAAAAAATGTGTGTGTGTGTGTGTGTGGGGGGTGTGTGTGTGTGTGTGGGGGTGTGTGTGTGTGTGTGTGTGTGTGTGTGTGTGTGTGTGTGCAGAGCACTTCAGAGGATGTGAGGAGGAAGATGTAAGAATGTTAAAAAGAGGGACTCCTGTAGTGTGTGAATAATCTACAGTGGACTTTTCTGTGTAGATGAAAAGGAATGAGAGCACATCCTTGTTCATACCCTAACATTTATTCAAGTTTTAGCTGGAGGAGAAAGAAAGCTCTTGCTACAAATTGTGTAATAGCATAGCAAAATCCAGCTCAGAAATAACATAAAGAAAATAAAAGAGCTAGAAACGTTCTATCTGTGGTGAGCTATTCTGCAGACATGATTTCCACCAAGGAATTATTGTCTCAAGATAATTTCTAGATTGTAGCAAAAGAAAAATTTGATATAATTAGATTTAAAAGTTATTGCATGATGACTTCTATTTAAAATTATTTTTAAAATGCTTCACATTTAATCTTTAATTAAATTCAGTTTGTTTATATAGATTATATGATGAGATTTTTTTTTATAAATAATCTTATCAAATCTTCTGTCTTCAAGAACATTGGCCTAAAATGTCTGTGTTTGTGCAAAAATCTATTTTTTATTTAATCTTTTTGTACATTCACATTGTCGCAAACCTCTGATGATAAATGTGTAAAAAATATTTATATTTTTGAACATGTCAGAATAGTTCTAATAGTTGCACAAACAAGGTCTCTCATGATCTACCATCTTTACCATAGCTATTTGATATTAGTCATGTTGAATCCACTGAGGAGTCCATGAAGACATGGGCTCATCCTCCACCCAAATTAGGGTATGTTCAGAGTTGTTCATTATGTTCTCTCAGTGGAAACATCTTCCACTGACAAAACTGTTCTAGGTTCCCGGGCTGTCACCAGAACAGACATCCTTCTTTATTAGTTTGTTTGCTACTACCCCAGCAGGAAATTGTTGTGGAGAATATACTCTCCACAACAAAATAAAACAACATATGCAACATCTTGCTGAAATGTGTTAGTGGACCAACAGTCTTCATCCTCATTTCTGTTTTGTTGGAGCTCACTCTCCAAGCTTTCGCTCAAGTAAAGGAAAAAAGATTATAATGTTCTTAGCCAAGTAGAAGTCTTGTAGTTGATATTTCTAACATTTTCTCTGAAATGTTAGAAGTTACTTCCAATGTGACTTCTGTTACATTGGAAGTGTAACAGAAAGTGAGCCATGGTAAAATTCTCTAGATGTTATCATTAACACCTGGTTGTCGGTGGCCATTCAGTGTGTTGCCGGTTTGATCCTTGTTTGATAAACCTTTTCCATTCTGTCCTTGGGCAAGACACTTCACCCACCTTGCCTGCTGGGTGTTAAGAGGGTTTGCTGGCACCAGTGCATGACAACCTCTCCTCTGTCAGACTGGCTGAGGGCAGCTAAGGCTACTGTCCAGTAGCTAGGCGCCATCAATGTCAAAAAGTGTGTGTGAATGGATGATGATTGAATATATGAAGTGCTTTGGGGTCCTCTGGACTCAATAAAACACGATACAAATACAAGCCATTTACCAGAAATTGATTGGGGTGTTGTATCTGTCATCAGGGTTTGTTAAATAACCCTGATGATAATAATCCTATTCTCATATGGACCTCAGCTTATAGCTAATATTTCAGTTCGGCTACTGCAGAGGTAATATTCCCTTGTATGTCCTGAAAAAAAAAAGGGTTTACTGACAGACACTGCTGATCACCTCCATTATTTATTCTCTTCCAATCCCAGACTCCCTGTGTTATCATGTGTTACCAGGCTGGGAAATGTTGAAATCCTTCAGCCATGTCTGAGTGAAACATAATCTTACACACACATCAGTGCTTGAAGTTCATCCATTTTATTTTCCATATTTCTCATTTACCCAATAGAAGTGATAGAACAGATGGTTTGCACTTCATCCTTCTTTTTCTCTGTTTTTTGTTGTGTATCAACAACTCCTTCTTTTTAAAAGAAGGATCAAGGTAGCATTGTAATTGTCTTCATGTGTCTCTGACACTTCCTATCTGAGTCCATCACGACACCCATCTGCGTGCTGACTCTGGTATGACAGGAAGCTGTAAGTTAACATGACTCAGCATGTGTGTGTGTCTGTGTATGTTTGAAAGCAGGGAATCTGGATGAAGCGTGTGAGTTGTGGAAAGCAGATCTCCACACATTTACAGGCTTTCATGCCATGTGCAGTCTGTCTGGAGAAGTCAAGGCCAACCAGCTGCGACTTAACACCGCTGATTCATCACAAGCGTCTCTAACTAAACTCCCTATCCATATTCATCTTGTACTTTTCTTCTTTGACGTATTAGCTGGAGAGCTGCAGAGCCAGAGCTGAAGCCACAGCAGTGGACTGATTATGACACCCAATGCTTTTTGTCCTCCATCTCTTTGCAGCCCTTGAGAGCTGTAGAAGTCATGTGGCACAAGCTAATGGACAATTAATGGGTTACCCATTAATTGGGTAACCCAACTCACCTGGTAGCTAAGTGCCTGCAGATCATCTTTGTTTTGAACACATACACACAGCAAGACACAATTATACACACCATGGACATGAAAGCCTGGGCGCAGGCCCCAGACTTTTCTCAGAGTTTACACAAACTTGACACCTTTAAAGACGTAGTCCACTCAGTTGTCAGGTGAATTAGTGTCAGTTACACAGAGAGCATCAAATGCTGCACAAAGCATGCCCAGAAAATAATTAATAAAACTGGCATTAAAATGGAAGATATAGTTATAAATCACAGTAATGTAGAACCTTGTCATGTGTATTCATGATGTATACTTTTTGATGTATGAAAATTTGAAAAGTGTGAAGTGTGTTTGCTCATTTAAACAAAAGTTTTAAAATTTTGCCATGGTTTCACATTTGGACTCAGTTTTGGACTTTGACTATCTAGAGCCATACACATTGTGAAGTGTATAGCTAATAGGTATCCTGTGAAAAGGTTCTGCTACCTGAGCTCTTCCAGAGTTACCATGACTACTCTCTTGGCCTTGCCAGTTTAAGTCTCGTGCAGCTCTATGGAGCCTCCACAGTAGCTCCTTGGTCCAGATTTCTTTTACGTTAATCATTTTCACTTCTCTCAAAATGCTTTTATGCTTAAATCTAAAATTACTGAAAAATGTAAAACATGTCTTTTATGGGTTGGGATTATGTGAAATCAACTCTTTTGAGTTTTCCCTCATCAAAAACATACCTGGAGTGTTGTTTTGAGGCTTTCGTGCATGTTTGAAAAAAATCCTTTAATCTCCATGACAACCATTCGGTTGTGCCCAACTTTGAGACATAATATTGAGATGCAAATGAGAGATGTGTATTGCAAAATTGTAAATTTGCAAGCTTCTGTTTCACAGTGTACCCTTCCACCATGACGTCCCCGTTCAGCTCCTTCAGACTAGCCAGAAGCGGTTAGCACACACCTGGTGGAATGGCACATATGCTGAGCTCCAGTGTTGTATAAAGTACTGAAATCTCAGAGTCAAGTAAAAGTATAGGAACCGCTCCAAAAAATGACTTTGGTAAAAGTAAAAGTCACTGATTGAAATGTTACTTGAGTTAAAGTCTTAAAGTATCTGAAATGTCTTGTACTTAAGTATGGAAATTACTGTAAAAATGGATGTACTCAAGTAATGTAATGAAAAATATCAGTAAAAAGTAAAACAAGGCAAATGCAGTTTGAATGACATTTTTTATATTTTGGTAAACTTGTCAAATACACTTAAAATAATGTACACAACCAAGTGCAGGCAAAATGAAACCTTCTAATAGATATACCTGCAGGCATCATTTAGTTAAGAAAATTAAGTGCTTTACCTAAACCACAAGGTTAACTTAACCTGCTTTACAACTGAACCAGCTTCTTAGTAAACCCTCCAGGACAGAAAATGCAAAGTTTTTGTAAGCCTTAAGTTTTCCCTTTAAGTAAGGTCAGTGCTGAAAATGAGAAAAATAAATAGTCAGTACAGAAAATGAGGCCAACATGAAGAAAAAAAGCTGTTACGATTACTCTACTTCACAAACTATAGGTGCACACAACTGGTCATTATGCAAAAGAAAAAAAGAATTGGGAGGGAAATGCAGCTTATTTGGCATCTGAAGAGGGAGAGCTTTTTTGTAAACTTAATGGGAAAAAGGTAATAGACCTCCGTGAAACTGACACCCACCTACTCAAATAATCCAGCAAATAGTCTGATTTGTTAGTGCTCTGTTTGTGCAGCTTTGGTTTCCGAGATATTAAAAATTATTTTTTTTAGGCCTTCCAAAATATATACTTTTTAAGATTACAATTACTGAAAATATTGAGTATGACTAAAAATTCACTAGAGAACAGTGTGTCTCATGTAACAGCGTGAATTTTGTGTCAGTTGGTCACAAGGCAAGAGATCTATTTCCATTCATCGGTGTCAAACTCCAGTCCTCAAGGGCCACTGTCCTGCAGTTTTTAAATGTGCCACAGGTACAAAACACTGGAATGAAATGGCTTAATTACCTCCTCCTTGTGTAGATCAGTTCTCCAGAGTCTTGCTAATGACCCAATTATTCTATTCAGGTGTGGTGCAGCAGAGGCACATCTAAAAGTTGCAGGACAGGGGCCCCTGAGGACTGGAGTTTGACACTTGTGTTTCTCAGGAGAGTTTGGATGTAAAATTTGTTGACTCTCCCTGAGTGAACCTCCGAGCGTTTGAGGAAGGGGGAGACCTAGAGAACGGCTGGCCGAAATTAGAGTTCATTAATCGGATCAACCTTGAGCTAGACGCTGCTCACATTGGATATTGGAAGAGCCAAAATCCAAATTGAAAACAACTTTGCTGCGTTTGTTTTAACGGCACAAACTTGCACAAACGGAGCACTAACGAACCAGCCCACTTTGGTTTGTTTTGGAGCAAAATGGGGGGATGGTAACTGGCCTAAAAAAATCATTTTTAATATCTCGGAAACCAAAGCTGCACAAACAAAAATTTTAATGGCACACACCTACACAAATAGAGCACTAAGCAATCAGACTGTTTGCTGGACTTTTTGACGTAGGTGGGGAGGTGCGAAACCTGTGTATCCTATTGGTGGTGATGAACAAGCCCAGGCAAGCAGGCTTTGTTGCAGTCAATCAGGAGGTGGGATCAAAATACTTACGTTTCTCTCTCGCTTTTTTGTAACGAGTTACTAAACCACACATTGAAAATGTATCGGAGTAAAAGTATGTAATTAAGTTCGGAAATATAGGGAAGTAAAAGTGCAAGTTATCAAAAATTTTCTTACTCGAGGAAAGTATGAAGTACTCCAAAATATACTTAAGTAAAGTAGTGAAGTATTTTTACTTCATTACTATACAACACTGCTGAGCTCATTTGAGCTACTTCTCAGTGAAATGCTGGTAAAAATGTTGTTAAAGGGTTAGTGCAGGAGTGATGACTTCATGAAGGTGGCGAATCAGAAAGAGCAGGACTAAATGAACTATTGGCTGTTGTGTCAGGTGTAGTTTACCTGCCAAACAGCGGCTAAGTGGCAAAACTATTAAAACTAACTAAAAAAAATCTGGGTGCAATTCTAGCTTCCTCCTGATACAAGTTGATGTGCCAATGGGGAAGGCAGGCAACTAAACACCAGTTGCATACTGATCTACATAATGGTGTATGAATACATCTTGGTGAAATACAGTCTGTTTACAACTTCAACACACAATGATAATGTAAAACTATAAATGGCTCTTTAATCTAGTTTAGTGAACAACCTGTCACTGCTGTGTTGGTACAAATACAAGAATGAGGAAAATACTGGAAGGGCATCTGTGGGACCAACCTGGTGAGATCAGCCTGCTGCTGGAGCTGCTCCTGGACTTTCCGACAGATCTCGCCAGCTGTGTCGTACACTTTGCCAACCTTAGTGAAGAGGGCGGCTATCTTGTCACTTCTTAGAAAGCCGGCTGCACGTCTCTTCAGGAGATGACTCAGACAGGCCTCAATGGCAGCTGCAGACATGAACAGGAAGTATGCTAGAAAAGGCAGCCAACAAAAGATGTAATATGTTCAACAGAATGTTTCTTTAATTTCTCCTGTGAATACCACAGAGAAGGGTTAGATGAGAAGCATCGGGTTTTTTTTTTTTAACTATTTTTGGGTTCTAAATGTGTGCTTCTGATTTTGTAAATAACCACAGAGGCAACTCTGTTGACACATTGACACTGTATGCCAACAGTTTGATGAATAAGCATTTAGGGGAAAACACACTCCATTTTTAAAAATATTTATTTGTATTTTAACCAAAGTAAATAACTGAAACTGTTTGTGTAATGTAAAGTAAAAATGATTTCTTTTGAATGCTAGTGATATTGCTGAAGGAGAAGAAAAAGATACCCATGATGTGCTATTGGCACTTCAAAATATTGGCGAGGGATATCACAAAAGGTAGAATTCCTTCAATGAGGTAAACAGCATATTTTTAAAAACACTTTCCTTATTCTTACTGATTCTCAAGCAATGTTTAAAATCATGTTGCTAGGTAAAGAAGCTGAACATAAACATTGGGTGTGTACATTCTTGGTATATTATATATATATATATATATATATATATATACATACAATACATACATACATACATACATACATACATACATACATACATACATACAGCTGACTGGATAGCTCAATAGATAAGGCATCAGTATATCACCCGAGAGGGCGGGGTTCGAATCCAGTCTGGGTCCTTAGGCAAGACCCTGCCTACCTCATACCATGAGAGATACTAAGTTGCATAACATGCCGGCTCAGACATCGCCCGGCCAAACAAGGTCTGCGTCAGGTGTTGGGGAACCAGAGCACCTTGATGACAAATGGGCTACTGGAACAAGACGGAAATGGGCGAGAGATGAAAATGTGGATCTGTTGGAATGCTACTACTCAAGTAACCCTAGTCAGAGAGGTTACATGCAAAGACTGGGGAAGGAATGGTTACTTCGACATCCCCAGTGTCGTACACTAGTTGTGAGCTACTAAGTGCTAAACAACTAGTAGCTCAGTGTTCCAACATCCGCAAACGGCAACTGCTATCACAACTTCAGATTGACGAGATACAACACAAATGCTACGGCAAAAGGGAGGAACCTGGATGTCAGAACTGTGGGGACTTAACTACAAGTCCCCACCCAGTGAGGGGATACACGGCCCCAGTGAGCGAATCAGAGCTGAACGAGACAGCTGCTGACCTGAGAGAGAGCCAAGATACTGCGCAGGACCCTCAAGCTCCCAGGCCTCTGGTAGAGGACCCGAGCTCAGAGGATAAGAACCACCCGCGGTGGGTGAGAAGGGAATTTTATATATATATATGTATATATATATATGTATCATCAGAGAGAGACCTGCAGTGAAGAAGGTGAGAGTATGGCCTGAGGGCGCCATGTCTGCACTGCAGGACTGTTTTGAGTGCACTGAATGGGGCATCTTCAAGGAGGCAGCAACAAACAACCAGCACATCAACGTGGAGGAGTACGCTGCATCTGTATCCGACTACATCAGTTGGTGCATGGAAAATGAGACAGCAACAAAAACAATAGTCACTCGGGCAAACCAGAAACCTTGGATGACCAAGGAGGTTTGAACGAAGCTGAGAGAACGCAATGCTGCGTTCAGATCTGGTGATGCTGAGGCTCTCAGGTCTGCGAGGGCCAACCTGAACCGGGCCATCAGAGACGCTAAGCGAGCCCACAGCCGGAACATCCAGGGTCTCTTCCAGGACTCCAACAACACCAGGGAACTGTGGAAGGGCATTCAGTCTGTCACAGACTACAAACCCACACCCCCACCCTGCCAGAACGACACTGGCTTCCTCAACGAGCTCAATAACTTCTTCGGAAGATTTGAGGAGCTGAACAACAACCCTGCGAGGAAAGCGATGCCACACCCCGATGAACAGGTGCTCAGACTAGAAACATCAGCAGTGCGGAAGGTTCTGAGGAGGGTCAACGCGCGGAAAGCTGCAGGTCCGGACAACATTCCAGGTCGGCTAATCAAGGAATTCTCGGACCAGCTGGCCCACGTGCTCACGGACATCTTCAACACGTCCCTGGACCAGGCTGTCGTCCCACGGTGCTTCAAGTCTGCCACTGTCGTTCCGGTCCCGAAGACAACCACCATCACATGCCTTAACGACTTCCGCCCCGTCGCACTCACATCCTCCATCATGAAGTGCCTTAAGGACCACATCCTTTCCACGCTCCCCATCACACGACCCTTTCCAGTTTGCATACCAGTCCAAGCGCAGTGCTGAGGATGCAGTCTCCACTGCTCTCCACCTGAGCCTGGCGCATCTGGAGGAGAAGAACACCCACGTGCGGATGTTGTTCCTTGACTTTAGCTCAGCGCTCAACACGATCATTCCCCAAGACCTGGTGGGCAAACTGGGCCTCTTAGGAATTAACACCCCCCTCTGCAACTGGCTGCTGGACTTCCTCACTGACAGAACCCAGGCTGTCAAAATGGAGAACAACACCTCCGATGTCATCACCCTGAACACTGGCACCCCTCAGGGCTGTGTTCTGAGCCCCCTGCTGTTCACCCTGATGACCCATGACTGTCATCCACACTTCAGATCCAACCACATCCTGAAGTACGCGGACGACACCACAGTGGTGGGCCTCATCCGGGACAACAACGAGACGGCCTATAGGGAGGAGGTGCGGCATCTAGTGGACTGGTGCAGAGGAAACAACCTGATCCTGAATGTCAACAAGACCAAGGAGATCATCATAGACTTCAGGAAATCCAGACCCACCCACACACCACTCCTCATCAATGACTCAGCTGTGGAGAGACCATGTGGAGAGCTGTGGAGAGCTTCTACAGAGGGACCATCGAGAGCCTACTGACCAGCTACATCTCCATCTGGTCTGGGAGCTGCAGGGCCTCTGACTGGAAGTCTCTACAGAGGGTGGTGAGGACAGGGGAGAAGATCACGGGGGCTCTGCTTCCCTGCATCAAGGACATCGCAGAGAGGCGCTGCCTATCCCGCGCTCACCAGATCCTCTCTGACCCCACCCACCCCAACCATGGACTGTTTTCCCCTCTGGCGTCTGGCAGAAGGTTCCGAAGCATCTTGTGCAGAACAACCAGACTACTGAACAGTTTCTTCCCCCGGGCCATCAGACTGCTTAACGCCACATAACACCCCTTCACACACACGCACACACACATACACACACACACACACTCACAAACCAAACCACCCCCCCATGGACGTGGTCAACACACGCACTTTTAGCTTTGTTTACAATACTGAACTTGTGGATTCTATAGCACCTTATTATTATTATTATTCTCAGCTCTTATATATTTCAGCCATATTGTATTTATTGTGAAGTGTAAGGTTTTAGCTCTGTTGAACTTGTAGCCAAGTAACGACATTTCGTTGTCAAGATTCACCTTGTGTTCTCTTTGTACAATGACAATAAAGGAAGTCTAAGTCTAAGTCTAAGTCTATATAGCTGACTGGATAGCTCAATAGATAAGGCATCAGTATATCACCCGAGAGGGCGGGGTTTGAATCCAGTCTGGGTCCTTAGGCAAGACCCTTCAAGCTACTGCCTACCTCATACCATGAGAGATACTAAGTTCCATAACATGCCGGCTCAGACATCGCCCGGCCAAACAAGGTCTGCGTCAGGTGTTGGGGAACCAGAGCACCTTGATGACAAATGGGCTACTGGAACAAGACGGAAATGGGCGAGAGATGAAAATGTGGATCTGTTGGAATGCTACTACTCAAGTAACCCTAGTCAGAGAGGTTACATGCAAAGACTGGGGAAGGAATGGTTACTTCGACATCCCCAGTCAACACTAAGTGCTAAACAACTAGTAGCTCAGTGTTCCAACATCCGCAAACGGCAACTGCTATCACAACTTGAGATTGACGAGATACAACACAAATGCTACGGCAAAAGGGGAGGAACCCGGATGTCAGAACTGTGGGGACTTAACTACAAGTCCCCACCCAGTGAGGGGATACACAGCCCCAGTGAGCGAATCAGAGCTGAACGAGACAGCTGCTGACCTGAGAGAGAGAATCATGACCCGAATGACAACCAGGCCCGAAGTACCATCAGAAAGTCTCATTGAGAATGTGAATGCAGCATTGAGAACGATCCCTACCAACACCATAACAGAAACCAATGAGCTGATCTACAACTCAGCATCAGTGATCCTTGAGATACTTGGCTATAAGAGCAACCATGAGACCCAATACCCACCATGGAAAAGACGGTTAGAGGCTAAAATCAAGGTAACAAGGAGGGAAGTGAGCCAACTATCAGAGCACCACAAGGGTACAATGAAAAGACAAGTACCCAGAAAGTACAGGCAGATGCCCATACCTGAAGCACTCGAAACTGCCAAACAGAGGCTCCAAGCCTTGGCCAGTCGCCTAAAGATATACACAAGGGAGAATGAATCCAGAAGGATTAACCGGCTCTTCTCCACTCAACCAGCTAAGGTGTACTCTCAATGGCAGGGTAATAACAACAGAGCAGACCCACCAAGGCTGGAGACTGAACAATACTGGAAAGGCATATGGGAAAGGGAGGCGTCCCCACAACAGCAATGCACAGTGGTTGATCTCTCTACAGAGGACCATAGCAACCTCCCTGAGCAAGCCCCGGTAACCATCACTGTGACAGATGTCCAAGAAAGAGTCTCAGGTATGAAAAACTGGACAGCACCAGGGCCTGACATGATCCATGCCTACTGGCTAAAGAAACTCACTGCCCTCCATGAGCGACTGGCAGGTCAAATGAACCAGCTGCTACAAAGTGGGACTCACCCTGAATGGTTAACTGAAGGGCGGACAATCCTAATCCAGAAGGATCCATCAAAGGGTCCAGTCCCACCCAACTACCGACCAATAACCTGCCTCTCCACAACCTGGAAGCTCATGTCAGGCATCATAGCGGCCAAGATAAGCAAACACATGGATAAGCACATGAGCATGGCACAGAAAGGTATCGGTGTAAATAGCAGAGGAGCCAAACACCAACTCCTCGTAGACCGCACAGTTGCCCGAGACTGCAAAAACCCGACACACCAACCTGTGCATGGCTTGGATTGATTACAAGAAAGCCTATGACTCAATGCCGCATACTTGGATCATTGAATGCTTAGAGATGTATAACATCAACAGGACTCTGAGAGCCTTCATTGCAAACTCAATGAGGCTGTGGAAAACCACCCTTGAAGCCAACTGCAAACCACTTGCACAAGTGTCCATCAAATGTGGCATATACCAAGGAGATGCTCTGTCCCCCGCTACTGTTCTGCATAGGCCTGAACCCCCTCAGCCAAATTATCAACAAGACTGGCTACGGATACCGACTCAAAAATGGGGGCCAACATCAGTCACCTTCTCTACATGGATGACATCAAGCTGTACGCCAAGAGTGAGCGAGACATCGACTCACTGATCCACACCACCAGGATCTACAGCACGGACATTGGGATGTCATTCGGACTAGAGAAGTGTGGTCGGCTGATTACAAAGAGGGGGGAAGGTGATCCGCACAGAAGGGGTCTCACTCCCAGAAGGAACAATAGCAGACATAGAGGACAGTTACAAGTACCTAGGTATACCACAAGCAAATGGCAACCCTCGATGAGGCCACAAGGAAAGGAGCAACAGCTAAATACCTCCAACGAATAAGGCTAGTCCTGAGAAGCCAGCTCAATGGCAAGAACAAAAATCCGTGCGATAAACAGCTATGCCCTGCCAGTAATCAGATACCCTGCTGGAATAATTAGCTGGCCAAAGGAGGAGATAAAAGCCACAGATATTAAGACTAGAAAGCTACTAACAATGCATGGAGGGTTCCATCCCAAATCCAGCACCCTGAGACTGTACACGAGCCGCAAAGAAGGAGGCAGAGGACTAGTGAGTGTGAGAACCACTGTCCAGGACGAAACAACTAAGATCCATAAATACATCAGGGACAAAGCCTCAACAGACAATGTGCTCAGTGAATGTCTCAGACAACAGGGAACGGAGGTTGAAGTGCCAGAGATACCATCATGGGCAAAGAAGGGGTACAAGCCCCTACATGGGATGTACCACCAGCAAATAACCGAAGTGGCTGATATCAGTAAATCCTACCAATGGCTGGAAAAAGCTGGGCTCAAGGACAGCACAGAGGCCCTCATCATGGCCGCCCAGGAACAGGCCCTAAACACCAGAGCAATAGAGGCCCAGATCTACCACACCAGACAAGACCCAAGGTGTAGGTTGTGCAAGGAGGCCCCTGAGACAGTCCAGCACATAACAGCAGGGTGCAAGATACTGGCAGGGAAAGCATACATGGAACGACATAACCAAGTGGCAGGCATAGTGTACAGAAACACCTGTGCAGAATATGGACTGGAAACCCCGAGATCAAAGTGGGAAACACCCCCAAAGGTGGTGGAGAATGCCAGAGCTAAGATCCTGTGGGACTTCCAGATCCAGACAGACAGAATGGTAATGGCGAACCAACCAGACATTGTCATAGTGGATAAACAACAGAGGAAAGCCGTTGTGGTAGATGTATCAATACCAAGCGATTGCAACATCAGGAAAAAGGAGCACGAGAAACTGGAGAAATACCAGGGCCTCAGGGAGGAACTGGAGAGGGCCTGGAAGGTGAAGACCACAGTGGTGCCTGTGGTCATCGGGGCCCTCGGGCAGTCACCCCCAAACTGGAGCAGTGGCTACAACAGATCCCAGGAACAACATCAGACATCTCAGTCCAGAAATGTGCAGTCCTTGGCACAGCCAAGATACTGCGCAGGACCCTCAAGCTCCCAGGCCTCTGGTAGAGGACCCGAGCTCAGAGGATAAGAACCACCCGCGGTGGGTGAGAAGGGAATTTTTTTAAAATTTATATATATATATATATATATATATATATATATATATATATATATATATATATATATCTAGCTAATGCAAGCAATTTGGCTCATAACTCCATGTTACTCAGCATGCTTGTGACTCTCCACATGCTACTGAGTACATTGCAGCTTACTTTAACATTGATGCTAATTTGTAGGATCATAATGTTGAGTTCCAACCGATGGGCACCAGCGGCACCTGATTCATTTTTGAGGTGGGGGGGCCTTTGTCACCTCTGTTATGCACTTTGAATGTCAGACGCGCACACCTGTTCAATTGATATGATGGCACCTGTCAATCAATTCAGTGGGTTTGTCGCAATTTGTCCCAAAATAAACGATAAACATCCCTTACCTGGAGGTAAGGGATCTTTTGAGGCCTACCGTTTTTGGCTTAAGCCCTTAGCCCTTTTATCCTTGATGGCCCCATTTTAGTGAATTTTTTTTTTTCAATTTTTAATTTTTTAAAATTTATTTTAATCTGTATCTCAGAAGGCCTACTTGTGCCCCTCAGCAATAATATTTCGCTAAATATAATAATTTAGCGAAATAAACTAAACGAGATGGAAGCCCCATCACAACAGGGAGGGTAGCTTTTCCACATTTCAAGTTCAAGTCTCAACTGACAGAGTGGCATTACAATGAATTTCTCCAGATCAACAATACTTTAGAGTAATATGTGTGCCATAGAAACAGCTCTGAGAATTACCGACTCATGTAGAAAACGTTTAGTGGTGATCCATCCGTTAGGTGTCCTTGTTCTGTAATGGGCTTAATGCTCAGCCATAATAAGTCTTTCACTGTAGATGTAACTAGTGTTTTGTCAAGCAAACATGAAAAGAACTGGCTACATGCTCATTTCAGTGATACACATTGTTAGAATAATTATGTTTTGTTCTCATTCTTACATTTGTAGTTTTAATAGATTTAGTATTCACATCCCTGAGAAAAGGAACTTGTTAGACTTTGGAACTGCAGCTGCGTATAAGACCTTGAAGCTCCAGTCCATTTCTTATCTTGGGATACTCCTTAGACTCCCTCCCTCCACATTCCTTTCCTGTTATGCTTTGTAATAAAGGGCCAGCTCTGATGCAGAAAGTCAGAACGCATGGCAGACACCTTGAGGAACTGGTCTGCTGTGCCTTCTCCTTTTGCAAAAGACTTGCTTAAAAACTCAAACTGCTGTGCCTTCTCCTTTTGCAAAAGACTTGCTTAAAAACTCAAACGTTGTCTGTGGTTCTCTTTTCATGTAGGTTGAGAAAATACCTATCACACATCTATTCCAGAAAAAAATGGAATAAATAAATAGGCCTGTTCAAAATATTAACAATACTTGCCATTTGTTGATCTTCAAGGAAAGAATATTTCAAATAAAAGCACATATATCTCCACATATACATCAATATTTAGAAGAATATGTCAAGGTCACTATTGCTATGTTTGACTCATTTTTCAAAGTATGAGAGCTTGTTTTGTTTTCTCAAGGATTTCAATAAAAACTGGACAATATATTACAAATATATAGTTCTTCCAACATCAGTGTGAGCAATATTCTAATAACAAAGGACTGTTTGGACTGCAACAATCAATGCCTAATGATTCCAAGTATAACAAAGCTTACAGTGCATAAATATAAAATATATACTGGTAAATACGTTATTTTTATATTCAATATTTATCCAGTTGGACAGCAGATGATTAACTGGATAGAAAAAGACATGCCCACAATGCTAAAGGTGTTAAAGTGTTAGAAGACGGTAAAAAGAGGATAGAAGAAAATAAGGACATATTGTCATGACCTGCTACGTCACTGCTGGATCTGTATTAGAGAATCTGTTGCAATTTATATTAGCACCTGTCATTGCTCATGAATCATATACCGGCTCAAATCTTTTGAAGCAGAAATCCTTCCTGTGTCAAGTTGTGTTCTTCAAAGAATCAGTCTGGATGAATCCACATCTGTCCAATGTCTTTTGTTCACTAAAACCCAGCAGTTCACCCTGAAATTTGCTCAATTTATTTGTCATTGTTTGTCTTTTTTCTGATCATGTATTGTCTGCCCTTACCATACCTTGTTCTTTAACAGGGAATTTAATAGGAAACGTAATTTTGGTCATATACTTTAAATCTCAACAAATACTCTGAGTGGGCATTCTTTTTTCTCTACCGTAAATCATAAAGCCATGACTAAGACTATCTCTCAATGAGATGAGCAGTCATAAGTAATGGTCAAATCAGCATTTTCCCTCAAATGTCCTTTCATTTCTGAAAGCATTATACTGGGCCTCTTTATGGGTCATTTTGAAAGGACAGGCTAGCAATGCATGAATAAAAGGTAGCAAAAGGAATGAATGTCCATCACTATGTTCTCCATTATCATGCACCCCTTTTGTCAGTTTCAGTGTATAAGCACTTTCCTTACTGTAGGGGCCATTTTTCCAACAAAAGCTATGATAGGAGGACCCACTGTTTCTTATTGGGTCCAAAGCCAACATGAAGAAATGTGTGTGGGTTACGGATCAGGGTTAGTGTTAGGCATCAATTGGTTCTTTTTAGGTTAAGTGTAAGCGTCAAAATTAGACTATGAATGAAAAATGAATGCAAGTCAATGCAAAGTCATTGTGAAGATAGAATGTGTGTGTAGTCTTATATTAGCTTTCATATGGGAATAAGTGATTAGCACTGTAAAATGTGAGTTGAAGAGGGTTAGATGAAACATTAGGGCTCGGTTGTTTCTAGGGAAACGCCAGAATGGAGCAGGATGTAAACGGCTCTTCCATGGAAGTAGTTATACTCTACTCCTCTGATTCTACTGATCTCTCTCTCTGTCTCTCTGTCGACTGTCTCACTAATTCATGTTTTGGGTGTCTGTGGCTCTGATGAATCATCAGATGCTTCCTAAAATGATTGGTTTCATTCTGAAAAACAGGAAGAAAATATAAATAAATAAAAGCTTTAATGTTGATATAACTGACACCAGCAGAGCAAAGGGATGGTTCAGTGCTACAACATTTCTCAAACAAGAAAGCCTGTAGTGTGTGTATTCACTCCTTGTGGAATAATGTAAAAATAGTTCGAATGTATCCAAGAAGACTTTAAAAAAAAAAAGGTTAGTCAACCAGAAACATGTGCTCACTTATATTTTAAAAGACAGAAACTGAGAATAAAGCCTCCTTGAATTCAAGGAGGCAAAACATTATTAATAATGATTTGCTTTTGTGAATAATCCATAATTGTGTTGTTTTCACAAGACAATTCAGTTGTTTCACTGGGGCTACACATCCATGGGCTTGGTGGCAGTTTGTTCTGTAGCTCTCCACTGAGATCATTAACTGATCTAATGAAGGCTAAGCTAATTAGGCAGCAGAGCTTGTCTCCCATTCTGTCGATAAATGTCAGTAAAACTCTGTCAGTTTTCCTTCTTTATCATTCATATGACCTAATCTATCATCAAGTTCCCAGTTAAGTTAGAGCATTTTTTTTATATAGAAGTATATAAAAAAATGCATAGTATATAGTATGCTTCACTGCTTTAAGATGCAGTAAGGCATAGTAAAGCTATGCTTCACTGCATCTTTTGTCTTGTTTGTAACAAACACGGAAATATGTTAGTTGTCTTATAAGTAAGGTCAGTTTTAACACATTAGGTTTGGTAGTTTCAGTTATTTATAGCCATATGAAACTACTGAATGAACAGTTGGAACCCATAATGATCACAGAAATAACTTGAATCTGACAAAGTTAATAATGTATAAAAATCCTATGAAAATGAACAAATGAAAGTCAGACATTGCTTTTCAAACATACATCAACAAAATTATTTTTTTTAAAAAGACCTGGACACAAACCTGGACCAGAAGAAATGAAGGAAAGAGTAGTCTCAGGATACTTAACTGTTTAAACTGCTTTTACAATGATTTTGCTGGTGAATGGAAGATTGGAGATCAGCCTGTAATTTGGTAGTAGTGATTTGTCCAGGTTGTTGTGTTTTATCAGTGGTTTAATCTGGAGGAAAACACTTGATGAGAGGGATAAGTTTACTATTCGAATCAGATTATATACAGAACTTTCTTAAGGGAAAATGTGGGTAGGATATCAATACATAGAGGTACATAATTTTCTTTAAGTTTGTGTAGTTGAAATTTAGTCATTTATTCTGTATTTCAGACCTCTTCAGGGTGACCCCGCCTCTCGACCTTTGACCACTGAAGACAGGCACTTCCCAACTTGCATCTTCAAGACAGCTGGGAAGGTGGTTTAATTTCAAATTAAAGTTCTGTTTAATTTGAAATTAAATTTAGTAAATCCATTTACTTTCAAATCAAAGTAAGTTCTGCAGTGTAAGTTCCTGTTTTGCAGTGTAAGTTCCTGCTGAAGTGAAGTGAATGTTTTTTAGTTGAATTTCCACAGAATGTGTCATGGCTTGGGCTTGTTGCTAAATCCCTGGACGAAAGGTCAGTGGATATTTCAGCTTAAAGCTGGCCACACTGACTGTTAAGCTTTAAGAGTCAGTTCTGACTTAAGGCTGTTGATAATCAAGTCAGATCCAAAGTGTGAGACTTTTGTTTCATCTTAAATCCCAGAGTTCCAGGGTGAGCTGCTTGTTGAGCACCAAATGTGTATCAAGTATTTTTTACAAGTTACAAGTTTTACAAATTTCAAAAAAATTCTTAAAGAGCCTTGTATGCTGTGTATTTATTTATTAGTTAATGCCACCATAACGCATAACAATGTTGGTGCAGTATGATTGTACAATTTTATTATGTCTAAAACCAAAACATTAACAAAACAATGCCATTATTCAAAACCTTTGCAGGTTTAAGCTGCTGTTTCTAAACAGATTACACATGAATCTGTTTGTACAGTAAGAGAGTGATACATAATCTATTCTTACTGAAAAAACATGACAGTTATGGCAACATCATAATATTCTCCATGTAAATCAATGTTTGAGCTGTGATTGATGACTGTAATAATGTTGCAACTGTGGGCCTTGACAGCTGACAGCTAGAGGAAAGTCTGTGTCTCGACAGCGTGTATGTAATCTGAGTTTGTTGAGTTGTGTAGCTATGTAAGCATTTACATGTGAAACCATTTATCTATGTTGACGGTAGCAGTATTTGGTGGTGGATAATCTAATGGTGGATGTTTCGTTGGTCGACACCCTAAAGGTGAAATGTTCCTTACATCCATCAACATGTACAAAAAAACATGTACAAAAAAACACATTATCTTTGTCTTTTGGTAAAGAATTTTATAGGACACTACAAATTCTTGTGCATCAGTGAAATATGTAAATCTATGAAAAAAGAACAAACAGTGGGGAAAAAGATATGCAGTTCACAACTAGGTTTTCACATTTTCCCCTCTTACAACAAAGAGAGCTCTGAAATTTCTACCATAAAACCCTATCAAAGTATGAAAAACTAAAAAAGTCCAGAAAATTTCACTGTATAAATGAAAAAAATGTACTAGTATTTTTTGCACTAAATAGGTATTTCATCAGCTACCAACCAGCAAGGACTGTTAGCACAGTACTCCCATTATCAGTGGAAAATCAATCCAAAGATGCTACAACATAAAAATACTTGGTGTTGTTCCACAGAGATGAAACTGGGCCTCTGCATGCCAGAATCATGGCTCCAGATCGTACTGCCACAACTCTGGAATCTTAACTATTGCAGATCGAACAGTGGAGGACAAAAACCTTGGCCAGTGGGGAAACAGCTTCCTGGGAATAGGCAACAGCAGCATCAGCTGAGTTCTTGTTCTAGAAACATGTTCAAATGTTAGGGGGTCAACAAAAAAATTATTTGGAGTTTTGCTCTAATTGGACACAATAATACATGAAAGGTATAACAGTAAAGTCCTCGTTTTCTTGAATTTCATATCCTCACTCATAATAAGGGTCTTTTCTGATATGAAAAATAAATGTAAGTATTCAACACAAATTGTCTAATTATTTCAAAATCAAACTATGCAATTTTCTGCATTTTAATTTTAGGTTCTGTTTCTCACAGTTGAAGTGTAATAAATATTACAGACATCTTGATTCTTTGAAAAAGAGGAAGCTTGAAAAAAAATCTGGGGTGCACAAGATACTTATTTGACCCAGTGTATGTTACTTGAAGACTTGTCTGAAAGTAATAAAAGCTCTGCCTAATAGAGGGTCCAGTCTCTTTGACTCATGTAGCTAGTTGATTTAGGCTTAGAGCAGCTGAATAATGCTTTTAAAAATTTTGACTGTGCAATTTTCTTTCAAAATTTAAAACATTATAATCTTAAACTGGGATTAGTATAAATCATTGTGCATTCCTGTTTTCTAGTTACTTTGGAAAGACATAATTCTATCTTTAGGGGACATTCAGATAAACTTTCACAACAGGCAAAGGATGCTTGGAATAGATTCTGCCTGTGAGCTACTTTTATTCATTTAGGAGTGTTGGATAAATTGTGATGTTATTAATCAAATATTTGATATTCCCATGTATCTTTATAATGTATCTTTTCTTATATGCTTTTATTGATTAATTTCATCTTAGAATGAAGAATGTTTCTGTATTGTTGAATTCTGATTCCTTTCTCAGAAGGTCTCACTGAAGAAAAGCAGTGACAACAACTTTCTGCAGGGTTGTCTCTCAGCGGGAAGCAAGGCCTCTTTGACCGGCTAGATTGCTATAAAACTATGACCGTGAAGATGTACAACTTGCTCTGTTTAACCCTATGTCTGGAATGAGACTATCAAGTGCAAGATACCTTGTGTTTTAGTTAGTGATTGTCATTGGCGCTGTAGCTATGTGATGAAGTGTTTTCCCCTCCCTTTAGAGTTGCAGCGTTCTTTGTGAGTAGGGATCCTAAAAACAATAAAAAGAGAGGAGCAGGCAAATTTGGTTTCAGAGTGGTAGAATATTGTAACTGAAAACACATCTCTGTCTGTTCTCCTCGCAAGTAAGAAAGAATCTAACTCTCTTGTCTTTCCTATGTTTGTTTAATAGGTATTAAACCTGACAAGGAGCTTTATACATATCTGGCTTGATGAATTGTCGTGAAAACTGGTATGAGGAGGTGAGATCTTTCCTGGCTCATGCAGAAAACAGATCCTAAAAGCCTGAGAGACTGAAGTAATCTTGTATATTGATTCATTGATGATTATAAAAGATGTGTATTATGGTTGATGTGTTAATGATTATAAAGTGAGTAAATTCTGATTTTGATAATTGATGATTTGATTTTGATTACTGATGATTACATAATAACAGCTGTATGATGAGTCATAGATTGAAAGTATTATAATCTGATTCTATAATGATCTTTATAACTAATGAGTATTAAAAGGAGTTATGCTTGAAGAAATGTATAATAAGATGATCCTGTTGATGATTTATGGTAATCACATGGCATATAAAAGATGGTAATCACACAATAAGAGAATAGGGACAGTTTGTGAGTTTGTGAATTGACAGCAACTGATTGAAATTTGGATGGAAATCTTCAGCAGTATGCTGCCATCGACTCTCTTGACCACAACAGACTGGTACAGCACCAACTTCACTGCAGACACTGTGCCAATCTGCCTATTTATCTCACGCTCCCTTCTGACCCTATTCGCGAACAAGATCCTGAGATACTTAAACTCCTCCACTTGGGGCAGGACACCCCCACCCCAACCCCCGACCCAGAGAAGGCACTCTACTTTTTCCGGCTCAAGACTATGGCCTTGGATTTGGAGGCACTGATTCTCATCCCGGCCTGATGAAGCCAACAGGACCACATTATCTGCACAAAGAAGAGTTGCCACCAAAGGTCATCAAAACAGATCTCCTCAACACTTTGGCTGTCCATAAATGTAATGACCAGAACTGGTGACAAAGGGCAGCCCTGCCGGAGTTCAATTCTCACCGGAAACGAGCCCGACTTACTGCCGGCAACGCGGAATAGACTCTGACATCGGTCATACAGGGACCTGACAGCCTGTATCAAAGGGACTGGTACTTCATACTCCCAAAGAAAAACCTCGGCGACCTCGTCCCCAGAGATTGGAGAGACTGACCCAGGCTCAGCTTCCTCGATGGAAGGCATGTTGGTGGAATTGAGCAGGTCTTCGAAGTACAAACACATCTACATTGTATTAATGGAAATTTAAGAAAAATTATATATAGAACATTATGCTTTAATATGCTATGTGAAAATTGTCTTAACACTACTGCAGAAGTTAACACCCACAGTGATACTTATTTCCAGGCATCCAGGAACACACAAGGAAATCAAATGCTCCTGGATTTTCTGCTTTGCAAACACTAGCCAACAGCCGTCAAGAAGCATCTTACAGAGGTTTGTTCAGTTTATCATAAGCAACTAACATTCCTGACCACCTAAGAGGCTGGGCAAGCACAGCATTCATCAGTGATGCGGATCCCAAACTGTTTCCATTTTAAGGAAGACAAACAGTTAGTTTATTTATCATTGATAAATGATAAACAAATAAGAGCTGCTCCAGGCTACTTTCATTCTTTTTGTCATTCCTCTAACTGTGCCAGTAGATCTGAATGAAGATCTTTCAGCAAATTTAGGTAATTTGCTGAAATTTAGCAACTCCCCCGATTCACGCCTTGTGCTGCTGTAATTTATTTTTGCTGCTGCTATCTTCCCTGACTCATAAAATTTATCTCTGGGAAAATTATTAGTAGTAACTTCCATCCACAACCATCTGCAATTTATCAAGTAAGATGACAGCAAAGAAGGTGGGAAGCTGGAGTGTCATTTATTTTTTATATAGGAAGCCAAGAAATGAATGGAAATGCACATCGAACTACTAAAGCCTGGGTGGTGCTGGCTTAAAATATCTGATGTTTGCCACCTGACATCAGTGAAAGCAGGAGAGAACAGAAAACATGAATGATTACAGAGAAGGGCTAGCACTGCTTCAAACAGGTGTGGATTGGCTCTGGGGTGATAAAGCACAGGATGAGTAGAAACAGGAAATGACTCGCATTTTTCACTTCTTATCCCTCTTTCTGCTTCTGTGTAGGATGAAAGGGAATCAAATCCTCCATCCCAGAGAAGTGGATGGACGAAGGGAGCAAGCAGAGATGGTCATGGTGAGGTGGGTTGGCATAGCAACCACTCTCTGCATGTGTTATTTTTATTTTTTTTTTTTTTTGCCATTGGATATGCTGCAGAATGTCTGTGCAGCGCTTCCACCGTAATAGAACTGATTCAGCCTCTACATCTTACAAGTTGCAACCTTGGCTCCTGAAGGAGAATCATGAAAACTTTTCACAGTGAAAGATGCTGTTTCTTCTGTGACTAAGACTACAGCTCCTCAGATGCAGGCTCATGCTACAATGGACGCATGTTGGAACTGGTTGGCTGAAGACAGGACTTAGTGAAATGAAATTATGACAGGGATGAGTTAGAGTGGAAATAAGGGTTTTGGGAGCAGAGAGGATGAGAGCACGTGATTGGAGGCCAGTCAACCAGACTGCAGCTGTGCAACACTTACACAACATTTATTCAGCTTCTGCAACACTCATTTACAACATATAGAACACATATGTGTTCTATATGAGTTTTATAGAACACATATAAAATACATTACACATTGATGAAAATTATTCTGTGGTGAAATGAATTTAATATAACTGAATCTGTAAAATCAAAGATAACATTTAAGTAGTAATTTTTATTGTTGTACTAAGAGATTGTCTTTTTAAGTTCATCCACACAACAAAAAACAATATTGTAATCTTTACTGTGTTTCATTTGGTGTTTCAAAACACCAAATACTACCGATCAGTCATCCAGTCATCAAAGTTCCCAAGCATCAACTGACCGGCAGTGATTTGAAGTACATGGATAAAAATTTTGTGCTAAAAAATTCAGTTAAATGAAGTTAATGCTTAACATTCAGCACATCCCCATTCGTTACTATTTCTGCTCACGCACCCTGCAAACCAAAAAGAAAGTTTTGAAGATTTCTACAACTGATTTCTGTGTTGAAAAATAAAATATGCTCTAATGACACAATATTTTTTAATGTAAGTTGACAAAATAATGCTGTTGTTGGTGGTGTAGGCAGAAAAAATACATTCGATAAGAATAACACTTCAGACAAAGCTGAAGTTGGTCACCAAACGCAGCTTCCAATTCGGGAAATGGCTAATGGCTTCCACCTAATTTTTCACTGCCGTCAGCATCTTTTATTTACTTTACCTAAAAAACCATAACACCTTGACACTTCAAACCTGAACTATATTACTCTCAACTAATAGCAGGATATTTAAACTCACATGAGTGATTTGTGAAACCTTTACCTAATTTGTGAAACTCATCACAGTATTAACAGTCCTTGTGCACTAGCTAAAGCTGCGAACTAGCAAGTGCTAGCTCATGGTTCTGAGAGCCCTGTAAGCAATTAGATTTTACTGTGTGCTTGCAAATTTCATTTACCACATTAGTAGTAAAGTTACTGTTTGCTTAATCTACTTGACAAAATTAAGTTTGCTTTACTTGGATTTTCTTTTTCATGCAACAAAATAAGTAAGCATTATAAACAAACAACAGTCTTTCTAGATAGAAATAAATAAACAAGGCATCTATTTGCATAATTTATTTAAGTAGACAGGGCAGAATATTTTTTATCAGTGCATATTAATCCATTTCTAACAAGTATTTTTTGCTTTCATAGAAGAAATAAATATCTCTCTTTAATATCTCTCTATTATGTGTTAACATCACCTCGTGATTCACACCTAGTCTTTCTACCTCATCCTCCACACTCTCGCACAGTGTTTCTCTGTTCATCTTGTAACATACAACACCTCCTCTCTGTCTGTTCCTCCTCTTCTCAGTTTTTTTAATCATGTTTATTAATTGTAACTGTTTCTTTACTGACAGAAGCCAGGCTTGAAGAACTGACTGAATCCTTCACCACTAAAGATTAAACTGTCAAGCTACAGTTACAAACCCTAGGTCTCTCTGTCCACAACATCCTAGTATCCCCTTTGCTTACTTGGTAATCTCGATGAACTGAACATAAACTCCAAACAAACCCAATCTGCTGCCTGTACCACTGACTATCACCAAGAAAACAATACTGCTTAACTTTAAAAAATCACAACCTCACAATGACTAGATCTTCTCACACAACAGATATCTAACCACCTATTGCTGAACAACAATCAGCAATAGATAGAAATCAATTTGAATATTTGAATAAAACATACTCCGTATTTGTAGATGCCATTTCCTTGCCGATGAATTAGTGCCACCGCAGAAGCAAAGACCAGGGGAGGACAGGGGAAATGGTAGAGCCAAATAAAATCACATTTATGAAGTTACTATTTATTTATTGTTTGTTTGTTTGTTTGTTTGTTTACTTTCTTTCTTTTCCTCCCTCCCTTTTCCACTTCTACCCAAAATATCTGATTCGAGGTTAATCAAACAATGTCATAGAACAGAAAAAAAATAATCGTATGTTAGGCCTGACTGTATGTTAGGCAATTCGGAAGCATTTGCTTCCGAATTGCTTCCAATTCGGAAGCAAATGCAGCTTCCAATTCGGAAGTCATTGGCTAATGGCTCCCACCTAATTTTTCACTACAGGGAGCATCTTTAACTTACTCTAGCTAAAAAACTACAACACCTAGACTCTCAAACCCTGGACTAGATTATTCCCAATTCATACATAGCAGAATATTTGTGAAACCTTTATCTGATTTGAATAAACAGTCTTATCCAAAGCATAAAAATGGTGAAATCAACTTTTATTGAAGTTTTACAAATTACACACTTGGTTTTAAATATTATCCCATTAGTTGAGAATAATCTAGAGAGGTTTTCATTTTGTTATTATGTTAAACAGCAGGGTTTACAGTTAATGGAGTTACTGTTATTTGTCATGGAAACAAATAATTATCTAGTTTGTATCTCTTCTTGATCCTACGGCAGAGACAACACATTTCTGCATCAGAGGTGAGCCCTTTTCACAGTTTTAACTGAAGTTAGTTAACTTTAACCAACTGATAAAGAAATGTTTCCCTGTAATTTCTGAGCTATGCTGTTTATGTACATGCATTGCAGCTGGACATTTATGCTGTATGGAACATTTAATGCTAATTTCCCCAGATGCAACACTTACATTAATGTTTCTGTAGGAACAACATTATAGATATATTTAGATGCTTCAAATATTATTTCAGGTGTAATTTAGACAGCATATGCTTAAAGTTATTGTTAATGGTGGAAGCAACTTTTTCAAGTTTGGTTCAGTAATTCATTTGAATTACTTTGAGTGTAAAATGTCCATGCATGCACGTTAAAACTGTGAAAAACACTTTAGTTTTTGTTTCAATACATTGGTAACACTTGGAAGTATCAAACTTGGTAACAGAGTCAATGTTCAATATTTTCCTTTTGCCTCTTGACTGTCACCCCAGAACACTTACATTAGAGTCACTGAGTCCACGACAGTAAAAGTGTTTAACATAAGGAGATTTAAATATTAGATGTTTTACAGTTCTTCTCAGTTTGGGTGCATTTATCAAAACAGAATTTAAATTCTTAAAACTACTTTTCAATCTTCCAATTATTATCGTCATCTGATGTTTTTTGTTTGTGTTTTTTGTCTGGTAGCAGAAGGGATCACACCTGTCAACAACAAAGGTTTAAGAACTTCTGAATCTTCAATCAGAAATGATCACACTGCCTGATTAAAGTTCCAGTCTCCATCTATGCATGTGTGCAAGACAACAAAAGGTGAAAGAAACATTTATGGTGCTCATGCAGTGCTCATGCAGTGCATCATTCTAACTTTTGTTTTGTTTCTGTTTTACAACTGCAGAGAGGATCTTCCGGTAAACACCGGTTTACCCCTAAACACAGAAATGCTTTGGCTGCAGAGAAAACTTCTGACTTTAACTTAATCAGGCTGCTAAATGCCCAGTTCACTACAGACAGTCTGAGTCAGTCCCACCGACAGATATAAAGAATGTCTGATTTATATCAGATACCCTGATATAAGACACAGTACTACGACTGTTGTGACGCACCTCAAAGCCGGGGTACCACCTGGTACCACCTGCTCTCTGTTTGCTCTACTTTTCCTTAACGTTATTACCAGGCAGGTTAAAGCCGGATCTGGATTGGGGGTGAGCGGTTATAACTTGAAATAAAAGTTATTGCAGAACCTCAAGTATTAAAGAAAGATTCGGCCCAGAGCAATAAGAGTTCACAAAATAAACATCAGCGAAAATGTAGCAATAATTAAACCTGCAGCATAAAGCCAAACATGCCACAATTAAAAGAATCAAAATGTCCCCAAAGCATCGACGGACTGATAAAGGGGCCACTGGGGATTCCAGGTAGATTCCAGAGATGCGCATCACAGCAGCTGTTGCATGCAGGGCCGGCCCAGGGTAATATGGGGCCTTAGACAGAAGACCCCTACCCCCTGAAACCTTTCCTACTCAGAACCTCAGCATCACTAACATGTTTAAATATAGATAAAGAGAGGTTTGTGAGAGGGAGACCAGGTTTATTGGCTGAGTTTAAAATCAATCACTGATTATTGGTTATTTGCTGCGATCTATCTGTGAACAAACCCAATTCAAATACAAAGATTTCCCCATATTGTAGCCATGGTAACACAACAATGAAACCATCATTTCATGATAAATGTAACTTTACAAAGTAAACTTCCTAAATAAATCCTAAATGTAATTCTTTTTCTCAGCATTGAATAAAATTTAATAACATTGTTACTCTCTAGAAAAGTTCCTACAGGTTTAAATCCATGGTCTGTGTTACAATTAAACCTTTTCTAGGGGCCCCTGAATGTCTTGAGGCCCCTACCAACAGCTACTGAATTTTCTTTGCCTTGATATCCCAGTCTTACAATTCTAAATCTCAGAGGTGCTAACATCAAAAAAATTACGTATAGTCTCAGATCAACATAGCCCTCCAGAACTGTCAGCAGCAGAAACAGAAATAGGATACCTGTTGAGGGAAATATACTACATTTACTTAGCATTGTCCCCACATGATGGCAATGATATCCATCCATCCATCCATCCATTTTCCGTCACTCTTCTCCCTAACGGGGTCGGGAGTTGCCGGTGCCTATCTCCAGCTGCGTTCCGGGCGAAAGGCGGGGTACACCCTGGACAGGTCGCCAGTCCGTCGCAGGGCAATGATATCGTAGGATTCAATTAAATTTTTGATTAATATGGATTATTGCTATTTTGTTGTGCGGTGTTATGCGTGTGCTTTTTTAATTTTGAGCCCTTGCCCCTCCAAAGGTCTCTGCATGGCCCTGCAGTGCTGTTTATTAGAAAGAAAAATAATCCTTTCTTCAGCTGAACTTTTTTTTTTTTTTGCCTTTATTGAACTCAAGCATGTAAGCACTCAAGTTGTGAATAGTGAGATCAGACAGCTCTCCTGCTGGTCAGGAACACAAACTGGAGCTTCCTTCAGCTTTAAGCCATGGCTGTGTTTGAGTGCTGCAAGTTGAACTGAATGAAGTGAAGATGTTTAAAATTTGCCTCAATGCTTCAACAGCTGTCAAATAAAGCTTCATTCAACGTGAAGAGCCACTGGTTTCCAGAGGTGCTACGACAGCAGAAAGCTACAGCTCTTAACCCCCATCATATATCACTGTCACATTACAGAGAATCAATGGTTTCTGCATGAGAAGACAGATGTGCTCATTATGGATGGAGAGGGGAACTAATCATGGTGAGTGTCAAAGAGAACTGGAGCTGATTAAGCTCTTGAATCCCACTGAGGCTGATGTTCCAGTGTGCACAGTAGGGAATGCAACGTTACAAGAAAAATGAAGTACATACAACATCAGCGTTCTGATCAGGATGCTTCTTATCCAGCTGGAACTGTTGCCACACTGCAGTGTTCATGATGTTAGAGATGTGATGCCAGAGGCTGCAAATGGATCTGGATGTAATACTGCTATTCATGGATTAAGCTCTGTGCTAACTATACATCATAATGTCAGCTTTCCTGCTTCTCCGGAAGGACAAACAAATACATTCATTTTATGAGTACTTCATAAATACTTCAAAAACAATGTCAAATAAATGAACCTATTTCCAACTCTCAGAGAAAAACATGCATTATTTATTGAGTTGTTTCATTTTGTAGACAAAAGGGAAATAATGTGAACATTCTGGCTTTCTGAGACATTTCACAACACAATACTTCCTCCCACAGATGCTGAAGCATAATGATGTCTACATATGCTTCATATGCTTCATATAACTTTTTCAAATGAGCAAAAGTTAATTTTGCAAAAGTTTTTTTTTATTATTTTGTCTTAAATGATCATATAATGTTCATACATTACACGATATTAGTCAGGTGGTGGGAGATTATTCATCATTTACCAGGGTAAAACCTGGTAAATGGTTTTATCCTGCAGCTAGATAGATCAAACAGTATACTTATAATTATAGTATATTGACTTACTGTTGCATCAAATTTTGGAATTTGATGAGTTTTAATCAGTTTTATTTCAATTAGATCCTTGGATACTTGAAAACTCTTTACCCATTAAATTTAAATTTAATTCCCCACAAATTAGCACATTATTTGGGGTAAAACTCACAACAAAGAAAGAGAAATGTTTTTTGGTAATAAAATTAACCATAAATCTGTGTGCTGTAGTATCTTAATTATTTCCTTTGGAACAGAGACAAAAAGAGAAAACAAGTTTGTGTTGACTCTGTGAAGAACTTTTACTGGAATAAGTGTCCTTAATGTTGGAACATAAAACTGAGCTCTCATCATTTTAATTGGATTAATTTCATTAGCTCATGCCTAATTCAACAGTTTCAAAGTTGTGTGCCAGCACAAACAAGAACACATTAGCTACCACACAAATCTGGCAGTTTTTCTTTTGAACGTTATGTGACCAGTAGAGGATTCTTTGAAAAGTTATATATGAAATGAAATTGAACACAAACTAAATTATATGCAATATTTCATTAACAATTTCCTTTAAAACATTTCTACAGAAAAAAAAAAAAAATAAATCAGTGGATCAACTGTCCTTGTCCAGTTTCACATTCCTTTTGACAGGGTCAAAAAAGGCATGCCTTGCCCACTCAACAACCTGCCCAATTTGCAACAGATCCAGTCAAGCAGCCCAACTGAACAATGGCAAGACCAGACAGCAAAGCATCCAGAGTGCTGCAGCTCCAAAATGGTGCAGTCAAACAGAAAACTCCTCTACTGTGGATCCAGGTGAAAATGAACTAGAAATCAAATAGCAGGAGCAGAGATGTAGCCTCTTGTCCGCATATTTCCCAGTCTCCCGTGTCAACCTCCGCCCTCTTGACAGTCAGCTTTCGCATCTGCACAGCAATCCGAACTTCATGGGCGTCCTCTTTCCCATGCCATTCAGATGACCTGGGAGCAATCCAAACTTTGTCTAATTGCCCTCAGTACAAAACACTTCAGGATTTCGAGAAACTTATCCATGCATTTATCTTTAGTCATATTGATATCTGCAGTAGTGTCTTACTGAAAATCAGGGAGATGCAGCATATCACCACAGTTCGAAAGTCCTCTCATCTGCCATCATAGTTTAGAGAACAGACCTAAAACGCTGTTAATTCATGAATCTCTGAACGTTCTAGCACCTCAACCCATTAAATATCTGTATCATATCATCCTTCTGGTCCATTTGGTCTTCTGGTTCTGATCTGCTCTGCTTCCCCAGAACCAAACAAAAGCAGCATTCAGCCTCATGCACTACAAACCCAGAAAATGTTCTGAAAATACTGTAAAACAACCAAATCAAAAATCCTTTAAATCTACCACCATGTTTTCAGGTACAACTTATTCTATTTTCTAAAAATTTTTTACAAATTACATTTTGTTTGCAGTTCGGGATGTTAATCAGCCTACATTTATAGTGCTTTCCTGAGGGGCGGACAGGAGCAGTATTGGCGAAGCGGCACATTTGTTTGGGGGCGTTGCTTCCAGGTTGGTTTTGGGATGGACTTCCGGTTTGCCTCAAACATAATCTGGATGCCACCGGCAGCACTACGGTCGGCATTGCATACGGTAAAGAAAACTAAAACATCAAAACTACCCTGTAAGATGTTTGAGAAGTTATATTTTGCTTTGTTTGAATAATATTCAGTTAAAATCAGTAAGTAGTTTCAGTAAAGCTTTGTGGCAGTTAATTTGTCCTGTCTGGTGCATGTGCTGTGGTTGTTTTTATCTGGGTAGGAGATGAAGGTCTGAGGGGGTGATGCAGGAGGTTAATTGTTGCCTGTGATGGAGGTAGACCAAGTTTAAGTTTGTTTAATAAATGAAAAAATGCAATCTGGCAGCGCTATGGTAGTCATTACTGACTTCTGTTTATTTGTCCTTCAGATTGTGTCATCACTGTTACAGCAGTCCTGACACTCGGGACCTGCAACAGCTGCATTCCTTATACTCTTGGTGAGTCCTTTTCGGGCTTGAAGTTCTTCCATCTTGTTAACGTGCCATACGGCTTGAACTCCCTCCTTCTCTCACTCCTTTTTGCTCCTACTCTGCATCCACAACGCCTCACTTTCAACTCCTCCAGAATTTTCAACTGTGGTATTATTTCAGCTTTTCCAATGTTGATCAGCTGCTCCCTGTTGTAAACCACCCTACTGCTATGGTTATGCATCATAACAAAGTTGCAGAAATACAAAATATATTGCAAAAATCAGTCCGACCACACAGAATCCAAAACAAGAAAGTACAACTGTCCAAACAAAGCTATTTTCCTCCAAATAAAAAACCAGAAATTAATGTTTGAAAAAAATATATATACATTTCAATGAAAGCTACTCCAACGTGCTGCAACACACAGTGGCACAATTCTGTGCTGCTGAGTGGCATAATATATATGAATACCTGTATTCATATATTCGCTGGTCAAAAAATTTAAATATCACAAAAAAATTTATTTAAATCAGTAATTCCATTCAAAAAGCGAAACTTGTATGTTACATTCACTTGAATTTTAAGACCAATACAAAGAAAAAGGATTTTTAGAAATGTTGGCCAAATATGAACATGCCCAAATATGAGCATGTACAGCACTCAGTATTTAGTTGGGGCTCCTTTTGCCAAGAGTACTGCAGCAGTGCAGCGTGGCATGGAGTACATCATTTTGTAGCTGATCGACTCTATCGATCTGTCTGTCTGTGTGTCTATGTAGGGAGAAACAGCAGACTTTCTTTCTTCTCTTCTATATCTATATCTTTCCTTCTATTTCTCTCCATTCATCTATTTTTGTTTTCCTTTCTTTTTTTTCGGAGATCTTCTCACAATCCTGAAAAAAAAAAGTCAAACATGTTTGTAGTGTCCTTAAAATATTAAAATTGTTCCAGTATTTCAATCTTTACTGCTCATAAACGTGATTGGAAAATTTAGAATACATAATACATATTACTGTAGTAATATAACTGAGTACTCAGTAGTCAGTTCTCAGTGCTCAGTACTGAGTACTGAGCACAAAAATGGGAAAATCGCAGTTGTTTTAAATAAAAGGCAGCGCAAATATGAACCAGTACTACGTTTAATGTTGTCTGCTTCAGTTTCTACTGGGGGTGATTCAACTTTTTGACTCAGCTTTTACTTCCTCAAAGAGCCATTATTCACTTTTAATTTATGGAAAGAGTAATAGAAGGACAGAATGTCTTCAAGTTATAATTTTTTTTTTTTGAGATGCAGTTTAATGCAAACATATTTTAGTCAAAGTACAGAAAATCACATTTAGTCTGAAAACTGCCAATATAAATAAGGTCATCTTATGTTGTAATCGGATGTTGAAAATGTCAGACCTTAATTTCAGACAGAGTGACATTGGATTACGATCACGACTGCTTTGTAGCTTGTTTACGCAATTCGTGTCTCAGATCGGCTCTGTTTTTTTCAGGGCTCTTCGATATGAATCTTTTGAAATTTCTTCTTCCTGAAAGTCTTCTGTCTGCAAAGTTTGCTCTGCCCTGAAAAAATAAGACAACAAAAAACTCTATATATATACCTGAAATAAAAGCCCATACAAGAAAATTCAAATCTTATCATCTTAAAATATCACTAGCTTTAACCAGTGAAAAAATGGATTCAATTTGCTGGCATTTGACACTGAGTAGAGATGAGATCAAATGACTCATTTTTGCTCTGACGTCACTGTTTATTATTATCAAATGACCTTTTACCTTTTCATCTTTCTGTAAAGCCTTGAGGCTCTAAAGGTTATTCATTTGCCTGTATTACACTAGTAGAGCCACAGGAGAGCTGGTTTGTGAGGTTTTACTGCAGGACTATAGTGCTGTGGAAAAGTATTTACCCCAAAACAAGTTTCTTCTATGGCTGCTTTTTGATACATTTAAACCTTTGAGATCATCAAAATAATTCTTATATAACGCAAAGTTACCCTAAGCAAATACGCAAACCCAGTTTCTGCATCTATGGAGGAAAAAGGGTGATCCAAACCTGCTTGTCTAACTGCCTTACAATGTCACCAGGTGACTCTGAGCCCATCCAATCACTGAATAAATGCTTAGAACAGATAAATGTGTGGATGTGCCAAAACTTTCTCCAGCTCAACAGAAACAAAACTGAAGTCATTATTTTTGGACCTAAAGAGGAACGTTCTAGAGTCAATGCTCAGAATCAGTTATTACAACTAAAAACTAGCGATTAGACCCGAAACCTGGGAGTAGTGATGGACTCGGACTTCAACCTTGCGAGCCACATAAAGACAATTACAAAGTCGGCCTTCTATCACCTGAAGAACATCTCCAGGATTAGAGGACTAATGTCTCAGCCAGATCTAGAGAAACTCATCTATGTGTTTATCTTTAGTCGCATTGGTTATTGTAACAGCGTCTTCACAGGCCTGTCTAACAAATCAATCAAACAGCTGCAGCTGATCCAGAACGCTGCTGCTCGCGTTCTCACTAGAACCAGGAAGATAGAGCACATAACACCAGTTTTAAAGTCCCTCCACTGGCTCCCTGTAGCTCAAAGAATAGATTTTAAAATACTGTTGTTAGTTTACAAATCACTGAACGGTTTAGCACCACAATACATTAAAGATCTGCTGTTGTTGTATCAACCTTTCCGACCTCTCAGGTTTTCTGGTTCTGGTCTGCTCTGCATCCCCAGAACCAGAACCAAAAGAGGAGAAGCAGCTTTCAGCATCTATGCACCAAAAATTTGGAACAAACTTCCAGAAACCTGTAAAACAGCGGAAACCCTGACTTCCTTCAAATCTCAACTCATTTTCTTGGTATTTAGCACATTTGGGGTCAAGGTCCCGAAATGATGGCGAATATTTTCTTTCCCAGTTTTCTGGTAGAAAGCCAAATTCATGGTTCCATCAAGTATGGCATGTCGTCCATGTTCTGATGGTCCACCTGTCACAATCATCGGTTACTGCTCCCAACTGGACCCGACATCAGAATGTTAAACTGGAGGTCTGCTATCTGTTAGATTACATAAAACACACCTAGAGATCTTTGGAGTCATCTGAGTAATTTTCTCAAATGTGAGACTGACTTGTGTGTTTTCTTTGAAGAAAAAGACAGGAATGGGAACTATTTCCTAGAGTGCTTTGCAGCATGTTTTTGGATTCTGTGTTACACCGTGAGTTAAATGGAAGTGTGTTACATTGATCTGACTCACATGTGTTATTAAAGCAAATGTTCATTTTAATGCAATTGACAGCTTGGAAAGCTTGAGGATACTGATCACACTAAAAGTTTTGGAGCAGAATTTATTGTGATACTTAATAAACTTCATTACCACATCAGGAATTTAGTTAATGGCAATTTGAAACAAAAATTTAAAGTAAAAAAAGTAGTTATTTTAACTACATGAAATAATTCAATTATTTTATTAAAAATAATTCAATTATTTTATTACATAATAAAATAATTCCAGCACACATTCTCAACTAGTTAAAGAGAATGTGTGCTCTTTAACTAGGTGAGGTCATGTAATGAAATAATCATTTGGTTTAAATTGCAGCGTTACGTTAAAACTCACAATTAAAGATCAATGAGCAATCAGAACTTAAACAATACAAGCAAAATAAAACAAGCACTCGTTTCTTCTTAAATCAACTTCATGAACCTTAATTTCTGAGTTCTAAGACACAGAAACAGAGTTAGTTGAACACATACCCATTACTACCATCATAACATTATGACCACAACATTTACTGGAATATATCTATCCATCCATCCATTTTCCGTCACTCTTCTCCCTAACGGGGTCGGGAGTTGCTGGTGCCTATCTCCAGCTGCGTTCCGGGCGAGAGGCGGGATACACCCTGGACAGGTCGCCAGTCTGTCGCAGGGCAACACAAAGACAAACAGGACAAACAACCATGCACACACACACTCACACCTAGGGAGAATTTGGGAAGGCCAATTAACCTGACAGTCATGTTTTTGGACTGTGGGAGGAAGCCGGAGAACCCGGAGAGAACCCACGCATGCACAGGGAGAACATGCAAACTCCGTGCAGAAAGACCCCGGGCCGAGAATCGAACCCAGGACCTTCTTGCTGCAAGGCAACAGTGCTACCCACTGCGTCACTGTGCAGCCCACTGGAATATAAATTTTTGGAAAAAATCTAAAAATGCATAATTGTTAATTGTATCATAAATCATACTATTTTTATTGCATACAAACATATGAATTTAATTCTGGGCACTACTGGGGATAAACATGGGCCAATTATCTTGGAACAGTGCATTTGGTGGAATGAAACTCTTTAAACAGAATTCAGTTGTAGGTTCACACCCTGAGAGGTAAGAGACCTGGTGTCAGGATGACGCACTGAATTATTAGTTTTAAAATTGTGTCTTGACATTTTAAATTCTCATATCAACATCTGTCCAGGTCAATTTATGGGGCACCTGTACTGCTTTGATGAAGATGAAGAAGTTATTGTCTATTCTGGAGACAAATGCATGAAATATCAAAAATGTTTGGATATTAAACTGTATTTAACATTTTCTGAGTCACTGTTCATTTTACGGGATCATGGGTGTATTCACTAGCTGAAAAGTCCAATATAATCAGTTTTCTTATGGTTGTGTTACTCTGGTTTCTCGTTCATCTCTTGTTTCACTAAAAAACATAAACTTGAATCTTTCTGAAATAGGCAATATACTGAAGAAGTATTACACCTGAATAACGTGGTACATTGAAATCCCTTTTCCTTGATATAGAGTTCTCCAAAGAAACATAATTCCTCACAGGGGGTTGATGTAAATATCCATACAGGTCAACTTGTGTCCAGTTTGAGTGAAAGCTTAAGAATTAAAGCATGGGCAGTGCGAGAGGCAACGCACAGAGGGTCCAGATATGTGATTTAAATGCTCTTTAAAAGAGCATTTAAAGCTCTTTTGGCTTTAAATGCATAAATTCTAAATCTATCTTTTAGAAATAAATCTGCTCAGCGAGTGAAACTCTCACAACAGCAGATTCTAACCCCCCCCTTTTAATAATTTTTCTAAAAATAAAAACAAGAAATGCTTAGCCTGGCTGGGGGCGTAGTAAAGCCTGGTGGGCTACCAGGCTGTAATACACTGGGGGAAACCCTGTTTTCTGTGTGTTTATTTTGAGTATTTTTTGTGTCTCTTGTTGTCCTGTCTCCCCTTGATTGTTCCCAGGTGTTTCTCGTTGTGTATTTAACTCCACCTGTGTTCTTTGTTCCTTTTAGGGTACTTGTCTATTCAGAGTCATTTGTCTGTATCGTTTGTCCATTGGTATCACCAGTTGTTACCGTCGTTGAGCCCTGGCTTCCGCTCAGCCGTGCTGCCTGGCTGTTGAACTATTTTGGATTGAGTTTTGGATTTTTTGTTCTTAAACCGTCATAATTTTCTCATTTACCTGGGTCTACTGTGTCTGCCTCATCACCTTTCACCACACTTAATGACACCCAGCGTTTGAATATTTTCACTTGAGTTGTTATTACGCCTTTATAACATTTGATGATACTAAATGCTAGGTTTTGTTCTGAGCATGATGTGCACAGCATACCAACATTATTATTTTGTATCGATCAGGCTGGAGAACTGAAGCACATGTTATGTGCTTATGGTAATATCTCTCGATTGTCAGGTTAAATAAACGGAGACCACCTCCAAACGCAGACTTGATGTCTTGTGGTTTGTCCGATCACCACATAACGCATAAGACACTCATCGGTTACTGCTCCCAACTAGACCAAGAACTCCGCCAAGGCCTTTCATTGTCTGCTTCCTGAGATTGCAGCAGAAGGAACACGTCAGAATGCTGGCGAGAGAGTTGGGGGATGTTTGCTGGCAGAGCCACATAAGTTCCTACCGAGATTTTTCAAGGGCTACGCAGGAACAGCGACACTTGTTTCTGGAGTGGCTGCTTCACTTGACTGGGATCCTGTTTTACATTGGTTGTCCTGCAGTACTCTCATTTACAACACATATTTGAAGATCCATACAAGGCTTTGAAATGCATCAAGAACCTCTGACTGCTTCACGTTAAGTACTGACGTGAGTGAGACAAGATGATTTCATGTCTATTGTCCATCTCCCCTTTTTGACAAACAATTAGCTGGATGTTCGTGGGATTTCTGACTCTGAGTGGCATGGACGTTATGTCACAGTTCATGTCCACAACTACCATTTTGAATGTGTTTAACTGGTGTTAGATGAATACATTGTCTTATAATTCTAACTGCAGAAGGTATTTCATTGGGTTTAGTTCAGATGTCTAAATATTCAAGAATATGGCTATGTTTGGGTTTTGGTTAAAGTAGTTTTGCAGTTGGTGGTGCTGTTGATGCACCTAGGCTCCTGAAGGCTTTCAGTTTCTCGAGTTACTTATCCATGTGGATTTTTCAGGAAAGTTTGACAGTCCTTCACCTCTTCACATTCCTTTCTTCTCTTTGTTTTTGGATGTTTTTTTCTGTTAGTTTTTTTTCCTTTTTTACTGCTGGGTTAATGATTTTTTTTATTATTATTATATTTTTCAAAACATGACGGTCTTAATCTGATCTCAACCAATGCCAGGGGTCTTAACATGCCTCGTCGAAGAACCACTGTATTAGAGTTTCTCCGCAAGAGAGACATGGATTTTGCTATGATTCAGGAATTACATTTGGTGCACAAAGATGCGGGTCGATTAACCAATAAAATGTATCATTGCAATTTCGTCTGCAGCAACAAGACTGTAAAGAGGTAATGGTTTTGTGTAAATGCAAACTAAAATTTTATTCTATTGGCTTTTGGGCAGATGATGCTGGCCAGATAGCTACTGCTAAGATTCGCATGGATGGGAAAAAACCTAGCATTCATTTTCGCTTATGTCCCAAACACTTATGATGTTGACTTTTATGATGTAACTAAATCTATGTTTGCTCTTGTAGGTTTTCATTTGGTGCTAGGTGCAGATTTCAATGCAGTTTTGGACAGCTGTATGGACAGAACGGATGGCGGTGAGAGTAGGGATCAACGTCTTTCTTCTGAGGCGCTCCGACAACGGGCCCAGATACAGACATATGGTTGACATTTGCCGCATGGTCAACCCATAGTTAAACGACTTCTCATTCCACTCAGGAAGGCATAAAACCTTTTGTAGTTTGTCTTTCAGTGACATGCAAACCTCATTACTCAGAGACGACATCCTGAGGGACTGTTTTCGAATTAAACCTATGTGTAACTTTTTAAATACATCCATTGCTCAACATGGAACTGACACAACCAAAAAGAAAAAAAAAACATTCAAATGATCGAAACCCTGCTTTAAAAAGATCTTGACACCACGCAAGATCACTCAGAGTTTGGTATTCCATAGAATGGCGAGTCATGATTTTATCAAATTCAGACTGCAATAATAAGTGTTCTTTATAAATATACACGGAACCGAAGGTTGCATACATACTATCAAGCTGTGAGATGTGCTGCCTGTGCCTAAGCAATTTCACATTCCTTAATTTTTTCTCATAATGAACATAGGAGATTATTTCTCCCTTGATAAATGCTTTGAGTTATTCCCAGAGAAGAGCAGCAGAGACCCCTGGAGTTCTATTATTTACCAGAAAAAAATCTATCTGTTTTGAAATATACATAATGCTTTGTTCAGATAGATATGTCATTCTCACTGCATGATCAAAGCGCACCTCTAAAAGCACAACAATAGGTTATATTCCACATTGAGCTTACACAAGAAGAGCAAGCATTGTGGCTTTTAAACTTGACTCTCACCTTACTAAAGCATCTCTGCTGCATCTCTGAAGGAGGCCAAGGTGCATAGGTACCTTGGCATGTGATTGGTGCATGCCCCAGGCTTTTGTGCTCTGTTGAACCCATCAACTATTCAATGCATCAATTGTAAGTATGTCTTTTAAGACAGACTCCTGAAAGACAACAAGCTACTGTATGCTATTTACTCCAAACTGAAATATATTCAGAATAGATTGCACTATATTCTCAGACTGTAACAACAAGGTAACTCAGAAACAAAATTAATACAAGATAATTCATATTTATTTATCACCATTTATAAGTATTTATTGGACATTCCAGGAGAACAATAACTTGAGCTCAAAACACTTCTGCTGTGTAACGTTCACCTGATTAATTTTATCCACATGCTACTGCAAGCTCCACCATCTGGTCAAGAGAGAGTCTCTACATACAAACACACTCATACGCACACACACTTGTTGAACTCTTCTGCAGGTGACTTGGCACTGCTTCTCTCCATCAAGGACATGGCTTGACGTCACTGAGACTGTGCCGTTGCATCAATGGAAACTTAGTAATGAGAGAGGATCTAATGGAAATTGATGTCAGAGACAGACCAGGCTTACAGTGTGTATATGTGTGAACCAGGTTCTTATGTCCTTGTGGGGACCTATTTCTGTAATGGTTAGGGTTAGGATAAGGGTAAGAGTAAGGTTTAGATCAGGGGGGCTCAAACATTTTGAGACCAAGATCTACTTTTTCTCTCACCAGCCGGCTGAAATCTACCTCATGACACAAAGACATAAAAATTGTCAATTAAACCCTATTGACTCATTTCTATACGAATATACCTTAGTTATATCAGAAATTATAAAGTAATAGAAAACCTTATGCGGTTTCTTCCTCAGTGGGATTCTGACACTGGGAGGAGGTTACTGGTTTCTCATTCAGAAGCTGGTTGCAAACCTGAGGCCAGCAGCTGTCAGTCAGTTAGGGTAGATCTGAAATTTGGTTTGATGACATCAATATGAGAAACTATACACTGATAGGAGTTAACAAAAAGCTCTGTAAAGGTAAAGGAAAATCTTCTGAATCTGGGATATAATTAATTTAATTTCACATAATTATAGTGCTAGAAGCCATTTGTTTGTTAAAACTTAATCAAATATATTTGTCCTATTTGATGTTTGTTATGACTGCAAAGGTCAACATAGGTGAAACAACCCGAACATGTGATCAACTCAGAACCACTCGCACCTTTTTACTCTCCGTCTCTCTTTATCGTTAAGCAACCCCCTACGCCCCGCAACCCGAGCAAAGTTTACATTAAAAACATTCAGTCCTTTACAATATCAGGTTTCCAGGCTTGATATTTATTTATTGATTATTAATAAGCCTCTGATGAACACAGCGGTGGTTGATTAGCTAATTTAAACTCCTGCTCTGTTCGTCAGTCTGTCTTTGAGTCGCCTTTTCATTTGTTAATGAAAAAAATATTCTTAGTAACAATAATTACTAAGAATATTAATTACTAAGAATATTAATTTTAACACGTTTTGTTTATTTTTATTATTATTATTACTCTTTAATGAAGCTACAAACGTTTAGGATCTTGGTGAATATTTTGATAAGCTTATCAGAAGAGGAAGTGCTGGTCTCAGCATCCTGGCGGCCTTCAGTTTGACACTTCCTGCCGAGATCGACTCAAAACCTTCCGGCGATCGACCGGTAGATCGCGATCGATGTATTGAGCACCCCTGGTTTAGGGTGTAGAAATGAATGGAAGTCAAAGGAAAGTCCCCACAAAAATAGCAACGCAAACGTGGGTGTGTGTGTGTATGCGTGAGAGAGAGACAGAGAGAGATAGAAACAGACCACAGTGAAATATAGGCGTGTACTTACTGCACAGAGCGATGATGTGGCTGCTGTCTTCATGCACAAATTTCTTAGTTACAGCCTCTTCCATTATTTGTTTCACCTGCACAAAGAAAACAGAGCTGGTCACCTCAGAACAGGTAGGAAGTATTGCTTACTATTAGAAACATTAACCATTTTCAGGATCAAGATAATCTGAATATATTTCCATCAGGAAAAAAGTGACAAAGCAGAAGGTAGTGAAAGAACTAAATGCTTGAAAGTTCATACATCCAGTCCTTTGTATGTAGTATAAAGTCTGTATCAAACTAATTTATTATTTATCCGTAAGAGGTATGATGCTTGACACAATATTTAACAAGCTTGTTTTTGTTATTGGAGGCTACACAGAATGCTGCACCAGCATGACCTCTGAGAATCTACAAATATTTTTGTAAAGTCCTCGTAAAATGCTGAATAAGGATGGCCTGTATAAGATGTACAGCACTTTATCAAGTCAAGGGACCCCAAAGCGCATTACATACCACATACTGCTGGATTGAAGTTCAGTGCTCACAGAAGTGTCAAACTCTGTAAAACAGAACTGTATTCACTCAGGAAATAAAATTAAAGAAAGTTCAATTGTGGTGTGGTGGTGCACTGTGTTAAAGAAACTGCATAATTAGATCTTTTCCTCATAAACATCCATCCATCCATCCATTTTCAGTCATCCTTCTCCCTAACGGGGTCGGGAGTTGCTGGTGCCTATCTCCAGCTGCGTTCCGGGCGAGAGGCGGGGTTCACCCTGGACAGGTCGCCAGTCTGTCGCAGGGCAACACAGAGACACAAACAGGACAAACAACCACGCACACACACACTCACACCTAGGGAGAATTTGGGAAGACCAATTAACCTGACAGTCATGTTTTTGGACTGTGGGAGGAAGCCGGAGAACCCGGAGAGAACCCACGCATGCACAGGGAGAACATGCAAACTCCGTGCAGAAAGACCCCGGGCCGGGAATCAAACCCAGGACCTTCTTGCTGCAAGGCAACAGCGCTACCCACTGCACCACTGTGCACCCCCCTCATAAACATAAACAGAATTTTTACAATTTTATAAACTGCTGACATTATTTTCAATCAGTGGAGAACAATGAGAACCAAAGAGTTTAAATATACTGAGGAAAGGTGGAAACATCGAAGGAATCAGACAAATGACAGGTGAGTGGATGCGACTGGGAAAAGAAGCAGGTAGGAGCAAACGAGGAAATGACTAAGAACTGAAAAGGGGATCAAAAAAGTAGTCTGAGGAAACCTGAACCCAGTACAAACGACAAACAGAGAAGTAATCCAATGAAACGAATCAATGAGAATAAATTACCTAGCCTAATTTTTGTGTTATTAGTATGAGCAAGGAAAACAAATATAAAGTGACAGAAAATAAGTAAAACTAAAAGTGCATCCACCAACAGATAAAACTCTACATTTGAAGATTCTCCTGAGTAGCTGATCACTGAGCAATCAGTCAAGCATTTCCATTGGCTAATAAAAAAATTATTACAGCTCGGCTCTACTTGGCTTACTTTGTGAGTGTTTCCCCCTGCCTTTTCTTGAGGCTGTCCCTGCTTTGTAGTAGGGCCAGCCAGGCCAGTGTTCTGGCTATCAGATTATTTATTGGTAGCACAGATAAACATTTTAGCACAGAATGTATTTTAGCAGAACAACAGGTATTCTGTTTATCTTTGCTACCCATGAATCCATCCTACCTTGTTGTAATGCGCATGCACATATCAATGCTTTCACATATTGCTTACTTAGCAGATTTCTTATAAATACATCCTTCCTGTGGAAGTTTCGTTTCATGTGTTTTATTTCATCAAAGATTAAGGTAGGTTTGTTTAAATTATTTTATACCTAGTTTTCATTAAGCTGTGTTATTACTTCATGTTTTTAGTTTACATGATGGGCAGCATTTAAAAAAACTTTAGTTTGCTGTCTGCAGTGTCGTTACTACTTTAAACAAGTTATTGTCTGGCGGTTAATCAGGACAAAAGACGTTGTTTTCTGAGCTATTTTGTCCCCATGCGTTATAATATTTTAGTTTAATTGTACTCTTTCTTTATTAAACCGTGCTAAATAGAGCATGTTGGTAGCGATACTATGTGAGATTGAAGCTGTGGAAGAGTAGTGTAATATTAGTGTATATAAAACATATCCTATCAAGTGCACAGTGACCTGCGCAGTTCGGTGGACACATTGTGGCTGTACTGCATCTGATAAACTCTGTCATACAATGTATTAATGCACAAAAAAGACTTGTGGTGATCTGTATTTGTCTGTGTTTAATTTAATTCCAATAAAAACTTGTATTTCCTATCTGATACGGTTTTATTCTTACAAACACCTCTGCATTTAAAATAGGCAGGATATTCTAATAAAAAGATTAGTGCATACATCTAGAGCTTTTCATTTTAATCGGGTAGGATATTCAGATGAAGGAAGTGATCTTTTTGTGGTTTCGTCATGTATATCAATTGTACTAATTCTATGCAGAGCATAACTCCTCAGTTTCCACTTCAGTTCCGTCACTCAAATGATGTTATAAGATGATATTTAACATTATCATAACTCGCTATAGTTTTCTGTTTGTAAACATGATGGTAGCAGTTTTGGACACATAGCACTGACGGATAGCTCAGGCTATCCGTCAGTCCTACCTTCGTCCTAAGGTAGGAAAATCTGAAGAGGTAGCACTGATAGAACACCGGGCTGCTGAAGTAGAGCATAAGTGGGCATAAGTGGATGATGTTAGGATCCTGAGTTATCCCTTTCTTTGCTTAGGTCAGGCGTGTTTCTGTTTTATTTTAGCTCAATTCTATGTGATTCTAATTTATTTCTTGTCTCTAGTTATTTATCTCTAGTTTATTTATGTTTATTAGGTCGTTATCCTTTAGCAAGGGCGTAGGAACGAGTGTCATTGGGGGAGATACATATCAGAAATCTGACAGATCAGTACATAGCTTGAGCAGAAATGTCATAAACAATTGTGCCATCAACACGTCAGTAACGCGTTACTCTAATCTGGCCCTTTGTTTCAGTAACAAGTATTCTAACATGTTACTATTTACAATCCAATAATCAGATTGAAGTTATCTATCCACATAGCATAAGGATTGTCACTCCAGGACTGACTACTCACTTTATCATTCACCTCAAAACTAGCAAGCCCTGCATTAAGCAACTTACCAAACATGAGCCATTAAAAACACTGAGGCAAATAGCCTAAATGTTTTTTTATCCTGTCATTTTCAGCCACAAACATTTAACTAAAATATCTACTGATATGTGTTATTATCTCTGCCTCACTCTGACTCTCTGCATCCTGGTGTCCATGTATTTACAACAGACACTACAATAATGTACAGTATCAGAATGTGAATGAACTAAATATATAAAAGTATGTTTTTATCATACACAATGAGAATGAAAACAACTTAATTTTTAAATGTACATTATATTAAACATCTCAGTTCTATTTACTGTGTAACCCGTTTCTGATACCAAAAGTGTTCACTCTTACTTTTAAACCTCTCCTCAAGCTTTAAAAGTAAACCTTGAAGAGGTTTAAGCAACTTACCAAAAGTAAGGTTTACCAAAAGTAAATCTTGAAGAGGTTTACTTTTAAATAAACCCTGAGGTTTATTTTTTCTTTTCATGTCTCCTAACCATTATACCATTGTAGTGTGAAATAATGAAAAAAATTTTGAAATGTTGAAAGAAATCAACCTGGCATCAGTCAATCAATCAAATTTTATTTGTATAGCACATTTCAGCTACAAGGCATTTCAAAGTGCTTTACATCATAAACACAAAACACAAAGTCATGCAACATAGAATAAAATGAAATAAAATAAAATAAAATGAAATAAAATACCAAGTGTTCCTTCCTCCCTTTTCTTTTTGACACGGAATTTAAGCGCCTGTTACCACCGGACTCCGCCGTCCGTTTAACCACGGGTATTCGCCGGGCCCCGTTGCCCACAACAGGCATGGAATTTAAGCGCCTGTTACCGCCGGACTCCGCCGTCCGTTTAACCTCACCAGTCCTCACCTGTTCTCCTTTCTGGTTCTATTAGAATGAATATAATTTTTAAACCTTCACATCCTGAAACTCCACTTGGCTCTTCTATGCCTTCCCTAGCCTGCTTTTCTCATAATAAAATAGTTTAGTTTAAAAATTAAAACTGGTTAATACATATTTCAATAAACTAATTGAAGACCTCAAAAGAGCTTCTTCACTTTTCTTTTGCATCATTATTGTACTGCCATTCTCCTGCATATATAATATAATATAATATAATATAATATAATATAATATAATATAATATAATATAATATATGACATGTGACTATTCCAGAATTAAAACGGCTTAACCAAACATATTTAGTTCTATATATGAAAGTAAACTGACAGCATGATATTATAAACAAGCGATATTCACGGCAACATTCCTGACAGACTGTTTACCTCCCTCATATGGAGTTTCTGACTCCAGCTGCTGCCTCCTGAACACTCTGAGCCGTTCAGAACGGGGAGGAGGGAGGAAGCGTTGTGCTGAAGGCCCTGTGGTACGCCTTCAAAAATAAAAACATGAGAGTGGAACATTTCAAAATTCTTCACAACTGCGGTGAAATTATTGGGTGCGACAAATGCGACAGTCTCCAATATTGGGGAGGACATGTGCCCCTCGTCCGCCCCGATTCCTACTGCTATGCCTACCCTACGCCTATGCTCTTTAGTATTAGATTTATTTCCGATCCATCGCCGCCTGTGCTACTTTCTCCCTCTCTCCTCAGCCTGCTTTCTGCTCTCTCTCCTCACACTTGCAATTAGTTAGCCAATCAGCCTATGACCATTGTTCCACATTCATTCTCCCAGAATATAAACACTTCTGCTGCTGTCACAATTTGCTGATTCCTCCTGTTATCGCCTTGTTATAACTTGTTTACGTCCCCATCAAAACTTTGCTAGCTTTTTGTTCCTGTTTTTGTTTGCTCTGGCTCCCTATGTTTCCCATGTTTTCTTAAGTTTATTTTTTTCATAATTTTTTCCATAAAATAATAAAATGCACTCGCCGTCACTGCCTCTTTGCATTTGGGTCCACCATCAAAATCTACAACACAACAGTTAAATACCATCAGCAGGCAATTTTCTGATGCATCTGCACTTTGCATTTTCTAGTAATTCTGTTCTAATTTTATAAGATCTCAAATCTTACTGACAGTGTAAGTACCACCTTGGAAAATCCCTGTGATCTTTGGCACCTCACTGTTGAATGTAACTGATGAAGTAATTGAACATCACAGTGTCTGATAAGTCTCTTAACACAAAAAGAACATTTTTGTATCTCAGCAATTCATCAAATTTGTTCCCAAATGAAGACTGTCAATTTCAAATGTTCTTGTTTCTTCTTAGAGATATGATGTACAGTACTTTAATGAAGATGCATTAGAAAATATTTGATTCTGAAGCAAGAATTACAATCAGAATCAGTTCTTCTTTTATAAGTTTCTCAAAGATAGAGATGTTTGAGAAACTTACGGAAGAAGAAATGTGAGGAACACTATTTAGATTAAGCCACTGGTATGTAGTGAAAACAATCAGCTCATCAGAGATTTAAAAAGGAGCCTGTAAATATCTGTGTTAAACTATTACTACAATATTCATGCCCGACTGCTTCACAAACATTGTCCTTCACCAATTGAAGCTTTGACGGTTTGTTTCAATTAGCTTCCAGCCCGGCCCTGTTGTCAAAGCTTTTACTACAGCTAACATGTTCCACTCACACAGTAGCAGCAATTTTAAAAGTGCTTGAAGGAAACATTTTAGTATGTTTTTCTGCTATGTGCCTGTAAAACAGGAAAATATTTCCAAGAATACAGTCATGTTAGACTGTCAAGCACCTGATCATAAATATGGACATATCTTAATACATCTTAACAACAGCTCTGACAACCCACACCAAACTTTAATTCCACTCATTTCCAGTCAATATTGCAGCTTACAGAAAACATTCATGAGTCTTTCAATTGTTATATACAGCATCTCTGGGGAAGCGAGCCTGAGAGAGTTCAACAGACTGGACTCAGTCTGCCGATCGCTTGTCTAGGTTTTCTCTCCCTGAATTAATTGTTTAATGTAATTAATTTGCAGTATGTCTCACATCTCTGCCTTGTTTGATATGATAATTCCACAACAGGAGGAAAGTATTCCTTGTTAGTCTGATAATAAAGCTTTAGACCACATTCTCTGTACTTTGACTACAAACCTTTCTCTGGAACTGTACCCATTGGTTCTTATCAGAGCTCAGTTTCAGCAATTTTATTTGACGCCATATGCAACCCAACTTTACAGACAAAGCTGTTTCTGCCAATGTTTTTCACTCCAGCGGCAGCAGGGTTTAGGTGCTTTGTGGATAAAAACTGTCGGCACGTCATTTGTTTTCAGTTTGGGAACTCGTTAGAGTCTTAACTAATTTTGCTCGTATAAATGATTCAAAGTCTTTTGAAATGTTGAGAGCACAAATGTAGGTCCTTCAGAGGTTGTGTTCGACTCCAGCATGTTTCTGTGGTACCTTTTTGTGTTCATTGTCTACCCATGGCTGACTGCGTCACATTTATGTCCCTAATTCTCGCCTCGAGCTCTTTCAGACTAGCGAACAGCAATTAGCAAACACCTGGTGGAACTGCACATTTGCTGAGCTCATTACAGGAGCTACTTTTCCATGAAATACTGGTAAAATGTTGTTAAAGGGATAATAGAGAAGCCATGCTGTGGATGTCATGTCAGAGCAGGTGTTTTTAAAGAGACAAATGAAAAAACTATATAGACACCCTTCTGTCAAAATTTGATGGATGACCTTTGACCTTTAGTCCCCTGCCCCTCCCCCCTTCCGGTGTCGGTTACCCCCCCCCTTAAATAAACTTCCTTGACTCTGTTGCCCCCCTTTGTTTTTTAAGTCCGCCAATTGACCTTCGAATTTTAAGACTAATACAATTACAATAAGCGATAGTTAATCAAGAATAATGTATATAATTATGTACTATGTGTTGTGAAGTTTAAATAGATTTGGAGTGTAGTTGTTACCTCTGGTGTTGTGCCTGTGTTCAGCCCAGGACAGGGAAGCTGGGGGGGTCTGATCGATATAGCATCTGCAGGACTTGGATTCAGAAAACCCTTCAGGGTCATTCTCAGGAGCTCTGGTAACTGACCTGTGGTTAGCGTGCAAGGTTTTTGTGCGGTGTCTGGAAACCGGCTGTCTCCAGACAGTTGGTTTCAAAACCTATGGAAAGATAAGGTAGGTATGGTTTAAAAGTCCGTTCTCACGATTGATGGAATATCAGCTTTCACCAGCCCAATCGAGAATCAATTAACGTGCCCGAGCATAAGAGTGGATTGGCGCGTGTCAATCCGTTTTAAAAGGAGAAAAAGGGGGTAGGTTTAGTGACAGTGGTGGTCGGTGTAGGTGGGTGTGTGTGTGTGTGTGTGTGCGTGCGTGTGTGTGTGTGTGTGTGTGTATGCGTGTGAATGTGCGTGTGCGTGCGTGTGTGTCTGTGGCAGTCGTGAGGAGAAAAAAAAAGCCCCTGCCCCCCTGCAAATACATACGTCTAAAGAAAACCTACAATTTAACTACATTACTTATGGTAGCATGACTAGTTAGTGCTGACTACGAGTTTGTGATTTCTTTCATGCTTTCTCCAAAATAGTAAACGCCGGTTTAAACACATTTGAAACTCATAGATTTTTCTGTAACACTTGCAAGTGTGATACATTTCAGTAAATGTTTCTCATTTGTACATGAACTTCTTAAGAATATGTGACTGTTAGTAAGCAGGCCTCAAATTTAACTTTTAACTTTCCTTGGTTAAAGAATTTGCCCAGAATTTTCCAAAATTTATCCTTGCATCATTGTGATTGCTACTTTCATTCATTTTTTTTCCTGCTGCTGAATCGACACTGATCTTCCCAGAGCTTCATGCTTTCTCCAAAATAGTAAACGCCGATTTAAATACATTTGAAACTCATAAATTTTTCTCTGTAACACATGCTAGTGTGAAACATGTCAGTAAAAGTTTCTCATTTGTAAATTTATTTCTTAAGAATATGTGACACTTATTAAACAGACCTTACTGAGGCTACTCATATTTAAGTTTTAGCTTTCCCTAAAGTTGAAAGGTTTTTTCTTTCTTTATTTATTTATTTTTTTAACACTGCACAACTACGCTCCGACATGATGAACTGTTTTGTTACCTTTATCATTATCCACTACTTTTGTCTCTAACTCATATGCTGTATGTTTCTCGGCCCGAATGATGCTTTTTCATCCATCCATCATTTTATACACTTGAGTGTGTTCAGTAACGAAATATAGTTGTTGAATTTTCCGTTACTAAGGCTTATAAATGATCATTGTAAACCATCGGTCTGTATTCAAATAGTGAATACAATCCATATTATTTAGATTGGATGTTTTAATGCGTGCACTTGGATTTCTATCAATTTATTGAATGATGGTCACTGGGAGGGAATCAAAAAGCCAAAGTGCCAATTAGGTGCAAGTTGGGTGGGTTGAAGTAAGAGAAACCAGATACTTCAACGCATGCTGAAGACCAGCAAGCAAGCAAAACATTCACAGAGTGGATATAGTAGAATATTGGAGTTCAGGAAGTACAGGATAGAAGAGTTGACTGAATAAAGACATTGCCCAGAAATTCAGACTGGGAAGCTAACTGACAAATTGCTAAGTATGTAGAGGAGGAAAATAGGTTAGATTTACTTACATTTTTGCAAACCAATTGCCTCAAAAGATTCAATTACTGCAACATATAAAGTACAAGTGTCGTTACACTGTGTGATTTTGGCAAACAATATTCTTAAACTCATCCAGAATATTATTCTCTGAAAAACTTTTTATTTCCTGCCTACAGCAGCAGCAATGTATTTGCTACATACAATAAAGATACACGGTCTCATTGTTTGACATAGTTATCCTGTTCAAAACCTTTTGGTTTGCTTGAGCAGAAAAGGCGTAGTGTCTGGGCATGTTAAAATGTTACAACTTTTACCACACAAAATCCTCACTGCTATCAAATAGTTCTCTTTTTATTTTATTTTAGTTGTTGCCTGGACTCAAATTATATAGATTAACTTATAAAGTTTCTTTTTTTAAATCCAAACATTCCTGCCACTGGTTTAAGATGAGTACAAACAACAAGTTGATGATAATTAAGCGATGTTCGCTTGAACTTTTAAAAAAAAAAAAAAGTCTGATGTTTTATGTTACAGTGAGAAAGGCCGAAGTCCAGGTTCAGCAGAAGGCTGAAGGCATCTGATTCAGGCTTCAAACTCAGTACCTGTTTGTTTTACTGCAAAACTTTGCTAAGGTTAAATTTAGTGGGCTAAAGAAAGTCAATCCTTTCATTCAGTCTAAGCTCCCTGAAAAGGAGAAATTACCTTTCAGATCAATATATTTTTGATTGCTTTGAGTATCATGATATTTTTACTTCATCTGACTGATATAATCCTCTTTATCGCATACAGATGCTTCACATTGATCATTAATAAGTTTATCATTTACAAGAGGTGAACATTAGTGAACATTAGTGAACAGATAGCATCATGAGAAGCAAAATTATCTACAAAAGTTGTAGATAATTTTAACGGTAACAAGATAATTCACCATGTTGTGATCAACCCTTGCAGCATGGTTGTGTAGTGCGTTTGTTTTATTTTTTAATATTTGTTTTTAGGTAAAGTGCACCTATAGCAAACTTAGTTAATGTTAACTTAGTTTATTATAAGTCGGGCTAGTTGTCAGAAGATGTGAGAGGGGTATTTAAGAAGAAAAATAAATAAATAAAATTCACTGATTGAATTGTTGGTTGATAGCCGGTATATATTTGAAGTTGTGCAGCAAATACCAAAAGAAATAAAAACTATATAAAACTTGAATGGCCATTCAGTTTGATACATATTTACGCAGACCATCATTCAATAAATCGATAGAAATCCAAGTGCACGCATTAAAACATCCAATCTAAATAATATGGATTGTATTCACTATTTGAATACAGACCGATGGTTTACATTGATCATTTATAAGCTTTAGTAACGGAAAATTCAACAACTATATTTCGTTACTGAACACACTCAAGTGTATAAAATGATGGATGGATGAAAAAGCATCATTCGGGCCGAGAAACATACAGCATATGAGTTAGAGACAAAAGTAGTGGATAATGATAAAGGTAACAAAACAGTTCATCATGTCGGAGCGTAGTTGTGCAGTGTTAAAAAAATAAATAAATAAAGAAAGAAAAAACCTTTCAACTTTAGGGAAAGCTAAAACTTAAATATGAGTAGCCTCAGTAAGGTCTGTTTAATAAGTGTCACATATTCTTAAGAAATAAATTTACAAATGAGAAACTTTTACTGACATGTTTCACACTAGCATGTGTTACAGAGAAAAATTTATGAGTTTCAAATGTATTTAAATCGGCGTTTACTATTTTGGAGAAAACATGAAACTCTGGGAAGATCAGTGTCGATTCAGCAGCAGGAAAAAAAAATGAATGAAAGTAGCAATCACAATGATGTGAGGATAAATTTAGGAAAATTCTGGGCAAATTCTTTAACCAAGGAAAGTTAAAAGTTAAATTTGAGGCCTGCTTACTAACAGTCACATATTCTTAAGAAGTTCATGTACAAATGAGAAACATTTACTGAAATGTATCACACTTGCAAGTGTTACAGAAAAATCTATGAGTTTCAAATGTGTTTAAACCGGCGTTTACTATTTTGGAGAAAGCATGAAAGAAATCACAAACTCGTAGTCAGCACTAACTAGTCATGCTACCATAAATAATGTAGTTAAATTGTAGGTTTTCTTTAGACGTATGTATTTGCAGGGGGGCAGGGGCTTTTTTTCTCTCCTCACGACTGCCACAGACACGCACGCACGCACGCAGACGCACGCACACACACACACACACACACACACACACACCTACACCGACCACCACTGTCACTAACCCTACCCCCTTTTTCTCCTTTTAAAACGGATTGAAACGCGCCAATCCACTATTATGCTCGGGCACGTTAATTGATTCTCGATTGGGCTGGTGAAAGCTGATATTCCATCAATCGTGAGAACGGACTTTTAAACCATACCTACCTTATCTTTCCATAGGTTTTGAAACCAACTGTCCAGAGACAGCCGGTTTCCAGACACCGCACAAAAACCTTGCACGCTAACCACAGGTCAGTTACCAGAGCTCCTGAGAATGACCCTGAAGGGTTTTCTGAACCCAAGTCCTGCAGATGCTATATCGATCAGACCCCCCCAGCTTCCCTGTCCTGGGCTGAACACAGGCACAACACCAGAGGTAACAACTACACTCCAAATCTATTTAAACTTCACAACACATAGTACATAATTATATACATTATTCTTGATTAACTATCGCTTATTGTAATTGTATTAGTCTTAAAATTCAGGTCAATTGGAGCTTTCAAGAAAACAAAGAGGGGGTCAACAGATGTCTAAGGAATGTTTATTTAAGGAGGGGGGGTAACCTGACACCGGAAGGGGGGAGGGCAGGGGACTAAAGGTCAAAGGTCATCCATCAAATTTTGACAGAAGGGTGTCTATATAGTTTTTTCATTTTGTCTCTTTAAAAAACACCTGCTCTGACATGACATCCACAGCATGGCTTCTCTATTATCCCTTTAACAACATTTTACCAGTATTTCATGGAAAAGTAGCTCCTGTAATGAGCTCAGCAAATGTGCAGTTCCACCAGGTGTTTGCTAATTGCTGTTCGCTAGTCTGAAAGAGCTCGAGGCGAGAATTAGGGACATAAATGTGACGCAGTCAGCCATGGGTAGACAATGAACACAAAAAGGTACCACAGAAACATGCTGGAGTCGAACACAACCTCTGAAGGACCTACATTTGTGCTCTCAACATTTCAAAAGACTTTGAATCATTTATACGAGCAAAATTAGTTAAGACTCTAACGAGTTCCCAAACTGAAAACAAATGATGTGCCGACAGTTTTTATCCACAAATTTAAGGAGGGGGGGGGGTAACCTGACACCGGAAGGGGGGAGGGGCGGGGGACTAGAGGTCAAAGATCATCATCCATCAAATTTTGACAGAAGGGTGTCTATATAGTTTTTTCAAATGCATTAAATTACTAAGTCAAATTTCTTTTAAGTCGTATTTGATATACAGTGAACCCTCGCTATAGCGTGGTTCATCTTTCACGGTATTGCTGCTTTGCGGATTTTTTGTGCAGTTTTTTTTTTTCCACAGTGCATTGTATTCCTTGTATTAATCTAGATTTTATTCTAGAGCAGTGTTTCAACTGTTTTGCAGTTTTCTGGAAGTTTATTTATTTATTCATTTTAGATTCATGCATTTTTCAATATATGGCTCCAATCAGTAAAAAGATTACTTACACAAAGTCTTTGTTCCACAACAATCAACATATCTTGAACTTTTTGAATCAGATTGAGGTTTTTGCTGTCACTCCAAACTATAAAGTATGTTAGGAAATAAATAATTTTATGTGAACAATCTTTACAAATATATTTCATGTTATATGTTTGCAAATAGGTTAAAAATTAAGACATTTACAGCTTTTTGAAAGGCAACATTTCAACATATATTTTTGATACATTTTAATATATTTTATTTTATATTTTAGTGTTCAATATTTCCCAGTGATTTGAAAAAATTCTTAGTTTTTTGAAAACTGATGTTAAAATTGTGTGCTTAGAAGGTCAGAATGTAGCACTGGAATGAACTGAGGAGAACTTTGTGGATAAAACTGGACTATTTTGTGGATTACTTTGTATTTGAATATATGCTCTAGCAGGCTATTAGACTGGTTTAGAGTTAGGGCAACAAGTTTGAAATTCTGCTGCAGCTGTCTTGCAAATAGAAGATAAAGAAATGGAATATTAATTAAACTTTAGATGTTTTTGAAATCAATAAGGATGGTTAAATTCAGTCTCCTGGAATGATTTAAATTATGTTTTAAGATATGTCCATAATTGGTTGAAAATGACAAATTAAGCAACAAGAACCAAGTCGGCCGCCTCACAGAGGGCAGCCTCACAACTGCTGGTCATGAGTGTCCCCTGCCTCCGACATGCAATCTGCAGAATCAAACGCAACCCCACGGTTCCATCCACGTAATAATAACTTGCCCTCTAATAAATGTTGGGAATAGAAAAACTGTTTTACACTGTGATCCAAATTATTATGCAAATTGGATTTAAGTATCATAAAAATTAAATTTTTTGTTGTGCTATTAAATTTAGACGGTATTGTGTGTCAGGACTCTTTGAATCACTATAAATTAATTTCAGAGAGCTGGGTTGAGTAGTTTGTCTGGTGAGCTCAATTAAAGGAAATCTATTTAAGAAGGATGTTCCACATTATTTAGCAGGCCATAGGTTTTAAGCAATATGGGAAAGAAAAGGGATCTTTCTGTTGACAAAAATCATCAGATAGTGTAGTACCATATGACAAGGTATGAAAACATTAAATATTTAACAAAAACTGAAGTGTTATTGTACGGTGGAGAGAAATGTGACTGATTCAAAACAAAGATGGGTTTGTACAGATAAAGGCATAATGAGGAAGGTCTCTGTTAGACAAATTCACCGGATTAAGAGAGAAGCTGTTAAAATGCCCTTACAAAGCAGCAAACAGTTATTTGAAGCTGCTGGTGCCTCTGGAACCTCCAGGTGCAGGATCCTCCAGAGGCTTGCGGTGGATGAATCTACTATTGGAGCATCCCTAACCAGTGCTCACAAACAGAAACGGTCGCAGTGGGCCAAGCCGTACATGAAAATTAATTTTGAAACAGACTTGTTCATTAATGACTGCTGTGCAACCCTGGATGGTCCAAATGGACGCAGTAGTGGATTGGTGGTGGATGGCTATCACGTCCCAACACGGCTGTGATGTCAGCAAGGAGGTGGTGGAGTAATGTTTGGGGCAAAATCATAGGGAGAGAACTGGTTGGCCCCTTCAGAGTCCCTGAAGGTGTGAAAATGACCTCAATAAAGTATATGGATTTTCTGACTGATCACTTTCTTTTATGGTTAAAAAAGAAGAGCTTTACCTTCCATAGCAAAATCATGCATGACAATGCACCATCTCATGCCATTGTGTCATTGGCTGCTATGGGCATAAAAGGGGAGAAACTCATGATGTGGTCACCATCCTCCTCTGACCTCAACCCTATTGAGAACCTTTAGAGTATCCTCAAGCAGAAGATCGGGGGAATGTAGCTCATACTGTAAGGAAGGTTAAACTTCATTAGACTTTAAGCTTGGTTTTGTATTTTCTTATTTTAGTTTTCCGAGCCTGAGCTAGACCCGTAAATGCAACGCAGCTCTAGAAACAAGGCCAGTATTGCTAGACTTGTGTATTTAAAAATTATGCTTAGAAATTGCATTACCCTTATTTTTATCAGACCGTTATGCGGCTGTTGGCCTTTTTCTTTAAATAAGAATGTTTGTCCATCTATGGAAAAGTAGACATTATGAGTCGGGTTTTACTGTTTCAGTTCACAGTTCATGAAGTGGATATATCATAGTTTCAGTACCAAACACCTCTCTGAGACACAGAAACAGCCTAACATTCTGCACTGTTCTTTAGTTTTACCTTATTTAAGTAACTCCATAGAGATTTGGGTAATTAATTACAAAACAAAAACAGTCACTAATCAAACTTCAAAAAAGAACAATAAGAACCAGGATCAGACTAACCGATTATTTACCAATTTTTTGCATATATACACAATTTTGTACTGAACTACAAAATAATTTTCAAATAAATAAATCCAATACTGTACACAATTCCCATTCATAAATATAAAAATAATTCTAAATTAAGCACTGAATTGCTACTTGAAATGCAATGCCATTTTAAGTGGCAAAAATTACACTGCAAAAATATCGCTAAGCATAATATCTTGCACTGCAAATTGCTATTTGAATTGAAGTGCTAAAAATACAAGTATGCCCCCATATAGCTGATTAAAAAAAATAATAATAAAAAAAAATAATTAAAAAAAAAAAATATATATATATATATATGTATATATATATAAAATGGCCTTTACTGTTTTCTTTAAAGGCTGGTTCTAGAACAAAATTACCACAGGGGCCCGTGTGTCAGTGTTTCTTATGGAGACACTAAAAAAAGAATCTGCGACAGACTGGCGACCTGTCCAGGGTGTACCCCGCCTCTCGCCCAGAACACAGCTGGAGATAGGCACTAGCAACTCCCAAACCCAATAAGAACAAGGTTGAACAGATAATGGATGGAATGTTGGATAAAAAAAGAATTAAACACAAACAGAGCAATATTTCATCATTTAATATGTGAGCCAAAGAGCCACTTGTGTCTCCAGAGATTCAGGTTACAGAGCCCTGATCTAGCAGATGGAAAGTATGATCCTATCGTAATACAGCAGTTAAAAGTGCAGCACTACAATTTTTTATTTATTGTTGAAATATAATTGTGAAGATTGATATTTAAAAAATGGTTGATATTTTAAAAAATATCAACCACTAAATATTTTAAAAAGACATTTATTTAGTGTAATTTCTTCAGAAGCTTTTGGCCTCCGTCTAGAACCGCCCCTGGCCTGTAGGTCTGGGTCTGGTGCATTTTTGCTTCGTATGTTTTTTTTTCTTCGTTGATAGGAAGTCAGGTTATCTAAACTGGTAAACAACATGAAAAAAATATCAATGAAGTAATACATTAAATCAACACTGAACTATACATAAAATATATTAACATTTGTGAATAAAACACACAGAAAGTAATGTAATGTAGAAAATATTGATATATTTAGTGTTAATCTATTAGTATGATTTGTTCTTTAAGTGGCCACTTATTTTGGTTAATGCTATAATTTATTAAATATCCAAACGCAACATCCTAAGCAATAATAATAATTATCAAATTTAAATCAACTAAAATTGAAACTGAATCAATCATAGCAAAATCATTTTGCTATGATTGATTCATCCTCAATCATCAGAAGATGATTGAGGATGAATTGGATTTCATCTTCAATCATCAGGAGATGATTGAGGATGAAGAGACGCTGATTTCTGGTTCTTTAGGTTCTGACGGGTCTGCTGTTCGTCCCCTGATACATTCTGCCGATTACACAGCAGCAAACTACGCCACCACAAACACATTGTTTTTGACAATCGATGTGCACAGTATCCATCCTCACGGAAATTGTTCAGCTGATAATGCGCGTCTTTTCACTCACATCTGTATTTTTTAAAGTGTCATCTTGAGATGAAAATAAATCACAGTTTGTCTTTAAAAGCTGTTTTTGTTGCTAAAATTCAATGTTTTATTAAAACATAGTAATGTTTTTAATATCTTTGTTAATATGTGTCAAGTTGCACCTTGTTTTCAATCATCTCTGGAACTGCAATAAAAGCTAGCAACCATTATTTTCTCAAAACATTCCAGAGATAAAAAAGTTGTATTTTATTACAGGAAAAAGGATGTTTTAAAGCTGCAGTGACCGCAGACTGCAGATGAAGTTAGCCTTTTGACCTGCAGCAGCTTTTAAAACCTGAAAAATAGATATTCATATATTTACTGACATTACTTGAAAAGTGTCAAATCCTGTGTGAAAAAAAAACGACTAAAGTAGAAGAACGTTTAACCTGAGAGCGAAAAAGTATTTGGCTTTCTCATCAATGTAGTTTTAACATACTGACCTGGCCTGAAAGTCACAAAGCTAGGAGTATGTAACAATATCACTGAGGAAAATGATTTCTCTGACTTAATGGAAATGTCTCTCTGAAAAATATTTCCAGTATTTCACTTCATCCACAGTTTATTATGTTAGTCATATTCCAAACTGCATTAAATGAATCCCTTTTCTCCAAATTTTAAACAGAAATACACCATTGTGACAATGTGGACAAAATTTTTTAGGATTTTTTACAAATTTATTAAAAACAGAAAGCCAAGAAATCAGGTTTACATAACTATTCACAGCCCTTACAGTGAAGATTAAACCTAAGCCATTTCCTCTGATTGTCCTTGAGATGTTTCTACAACTCAATTTGGAGCTTTTGGACTATATTTCAAAGCTTCTCTTTTTTGTGACTGATCTAAACAAGCAAGCTTTTATGTTTTGATCTGAAACCTCACAGAAATTGCACTAAGCTTTGTATTTCTGGTCATTGCCAAAGAAAAGTGTATGTACAGCCAAAACACAGAGCTCAACAGAAAGTTTGGTGACACAAGGAAACAGTTCAGATCAGGGGTGCTCAAACGTTTTGAGACCAAGAGCTACTTTTTCTTTCACTAGCCGGCTGAGATCTACCTCATCTACACGAAGACATAAAAATTGTAAATTAAACCCTATTGACTTATTTTCTATAAGTTATATAAGTTATATCAGAAATTATAAAGTAATAGAAAACCTTATGCGGTTTCTTCCTCAGTGGGATTCTGACACTGGGAGGAGGTTACTGGTTTCTCATTCAGAAGCTGGTTGCAAACCTGAGGCCAGCAGCTGTCAGTCAGTTAGGGTAGATCTGAAATTTGGTTTGATGACGTCTGATAGGAGGAAACAAAGAGCTCTGTAAAGGTAAAGGCAAATCTTCTGAATCTGGGATATAATTAGTTTAATTTCACTTAATCTGCCCTATTTGATGTTTGTTATGACTACGAACGTTTACTACAAACGAACGAGGTAATTAGTCCAAGTTTGTAATTTATTGAACGTTCAGAATCTACAGCGGTTGTGATGAACCACAGCAAAGGTCAACAAAGGTGAAACAACCCGAACAGGTGATCAACTCAGAACCACTCCACCTTTTTACTCTCCGTCTCTCTTTATTGTTAAACACACCCGTTGCCGTGGCAACTGCCTGTGCCCCGCAAGCCGAGCAAAGATTAGGCTACATTAAAAACATTCAGTCCGTTACGATATCAGGTTTCCAGGCTTGATATTTATTATTGATTATTAATAAGCCTCTCATGAACACAGCGGTGGTTGATTAGCTAATTTAAACTCCTGCTCTGTTCGTCAGTCTGTCTTCGAGTCGCCTTTTCATTTGTTAATGGATCTGGAACGCACCGTAACAATAATTACTGAGAATATTAACACTTTTATTTATTTTATTATTATTCTTTATTGAATAATAATAAAATATTATTGTAAAATATATTGTATGTTTGTAGCTTCTTTAGTGAAGCTTCTTTAGTGAAGCTACAAACATTTTGGATCTTGGTGAATATTTTTGACAGGCCTGTCAGAATGAGGAAGTGCTGGTCTCAGCATCGTGGTGGCCTTCAGTTTGTCATCTGCTGCCAAGATCGACTCAAAAACTTCCCGCGATCGATCAGTAGATCGCAATTGACCAGTAGATCGCAATGGACCGGTAGATCGCGATTGATGTATTGAGCACCCCTGGTTTAGATGGTGAATGCAATAAACCTGAGTACCATGCAGCTGTGACACACAGACAGAGTTAATGGAATATTTTCTGCATTTTAAATGGTTATTTTTTTAAAACTACAGAAAAATTGAAGCCAATCCGTCATTTAACAGGTTAAAATTAACACCCTTGACTGGTGCACGTATGGGCAGACATTACAGACTTCACACAAAAATTTAATCGCAGAGGCAAACTCAATAAAAAAAAAATTCTTTCTGAATATCATTTCATGGACACTGAACAAAACGCATCTTTCTGACCGGGAGCTGACAGTGTTGAAGATTTATTGACAATACTCTTTGGAGTGTCTGGTTGGGAAGCTCAGAGAAAACTAAAGAGAATGCAATGTTGAGCTAGTCCATTTAGAGTCTAAACACAGGAATCTGCAGTCTATTTTAAAGAAATAAGTAAGGGTGCAGAAAATTAATTAGACTGTAACATGCATAGTCTGCTGCGGAATTAACGCGGACGCAGCTCCGCCACTGCTAAAAATTAAACTTAAAGCATCCTGTGGTTTTATCAAATGGACCTACTAGAAATTACCCTCCCGTGCCCATAAGAAGAGCGCTCAGGAGCATGACAGATGTAGCATCTGTCCGTTTCCATGGAAGCAAAACCGCGCAAAAAGATCCTCGTAGAAGCACACAGGGTAAAAAAAACTTGCAGAGTTCAATTGATCGGCTTAGATCAGACAGATCCAACTGACTGATGAACTAGCGCAGATTTATCTACAAATGCGAACCAGGAGGAATTTCTGAGGCACTGTGCATTCAGACCCCAACAGGTGAAGTGCTGGTAATTCAATCTGGAGAGACTCAGATGGAGAAAGACAGCGATTAAAAGGGTTTATTGACATGCATTAATTTAAGTTCTTTGGTGCTCAGGCCCCGGCTGAAGACATCGAGCTGTAAATTGCAATAAGCTCAGATGAGCCTTCCCGATACTGATTAGGAATGTTGTCCCCTGGGCCCTGGTGGTAGAGGTCAGTGAAGGATGGGTGCCTGGAGAGCCAGGAGAGTGGAGGTGGAGAATGGGCTGAATAAAACAAGAGATCACAGAAATTACTTAATGTGGCTGCCGTAATCCAAGGCATTTGTGCATCACCATGCATGACGGACAGTCTTAAAATGGCCACAGCAGCTGATGGAGAGCTTCAGACTGTCATCAGACATTTCAGAAATGGGTGGCCAGAATACATGAAAGTGAAAAATGTATTTTCAGAAGCTGATGGGTTGGTCATAAGAGGGTGCAGGATCTCTCTACTAAATGTAGAGAGAGAGCAAATTCATCTGGTTGGTGCCCTGGTTTCTCAGTAAAGCTGTGATTAAATGTCTGAACAAAGATGAATACAACAGAAGGAACCACAGATTTTCACTCATTTTTCTGATTGAGCATGGAAAAGAATTGGTGTTGACATCTGTGAACATAAGAAGAACAGCTATCTCATTATATTGTATTATTACTCACGATTTCTGGAGGTTTTACACCTGCCATCTACAACACCTACCAAGTAAATCAGATACTTAAAACAACCTTAGATGGGTTTGGAATTCCAGATGAAATGGACCCCAGTTTTCCAGTGCAAAATTTCAGCTGCTGGCAAGTGAGATTGATTTTAAACACATCACATCGAGCCCTCACCATCCACAAGGAAATGGTCTTGCAGAGAGAGCAGTGCAGACTGCGAAGAGGATCCTTCGAAATAAAGACCATCTATGTAATAAAGACTGAAGCTGGTTCGATTGGTTATGGATAAACAATCACTCCAGGGTGTCGGGTTAGGACAGTTGATCTATATGTTAAGGTGAGTTGTGGAAATAAGAAAATCTCCAACTCCAGAATTGAGCTTGACTTGATTTTAATGAGCTCTTGAGGTTCCTCCATACATTACAAATTATGAGAACTTGCCTGTAGAAACTTGCACAATAAACCAAATGTCCACAAAGTGAATAAACGTGGTTAAAGATTACTATAAACTAGCAACTGGTTAATTATTGACATTCTATGAGAATGTCAATAATAATTACACATAAATAATAATCAACCCTGCTAATATAGTGTCATATGATAAGCATCACATGATAAAACAAACAAGAGAAATAAGGCATTTTGACTGGAAATGGTAATACAAATAACATCTGCATCAAATTAATCAAGTTTAATACTAAACGGCTAACTTTAGCTCTAAAATACAGGTTAACACACCAAACGACCATAATATTCAACGACAAAGTACAAACACTCTTAGGCATTTATAAAACCGAACTAAACCAACAACAGTATTACTTACATTCAATGGACGTACACAGGAGAAAGGAGTAATAAACGAGAACCGCACCAGTCAATGCTCAGATCTATAATATGAACGTGAAGCCACTGAAATGAAATACTACATCTAAAACACCTTGATAAAGAAAAACTACACTAGAGAGGTGAAAACAAATAATTAACAGTTTTTTGTAGTCTATTAGCTCTGATGTGCTACAGATCAACTCCATGTTCCATAACAGGAGTCAGTCCAGCAGAACTTCTCAGGGGTAGTAACATTAGAGAGTAACTTTCAACCCAAACAGCCCAAAAGGAAAGCTGTATGTGTGAAGGATGCTTGTGAGAAAGCCAAACAAACTTTCAATTAAAACCGAGTCACACCTGTCCCATCAAAGATCCTTTCTCACCTGGTGCACCCACTCGGCCTGTCGCGATAAAAAACAAATCAATGAATCACACAATAAATTAAAATGAGCTAGACAGGATTTCGCCCAGAAAACTTGCAAAGCCCAGTGGTCCAGGCTTTGAGGCAGTTCACCGTGTTTTTGTATTAAAAGATGTTAAGCAGTCAGAAAATGTTAAAATATTACTGGGGAATTATATGATATGGGAAGACATCTCCAGTGAAATTGCATTTAAACCCACAACTAGTCTTAAAAGCAAGAAATAAAAAAATACAATTAAAAAGAATATCAATTATTTGCATTGTTTAATCCAAATTAAGTTAGATGCTCCAGAAGGCCCCCCAAGGCTAAAATAATACTAAAAACAATAATAAAATAATATAAAACAGGTAGATGCATAACTACGAGGAGAGTGCAAAGGTCCTCACTGGACTGAACCTGCATGATGAGAGGTTAGCTAGCGCTGATTGGTTAACCACTAACACACTGGCCAACCAGGATCACATACATAAACTTTACAGGGGAGTCAGAGCCTCTCTCTGGGCAACATTTTGAGACGTAATCACCGTATGTAATTATTTGTTCCCAAAGATAAATTATTCTCACCGCTCCCTCAACAGGCACCTCTTAAAGCGCAACTAGGTTGATTACCCTCTAGAGTTATTTTCTCAGCGCAACAGAAACTTTTTTTTTAGATTATAGTTTCACAATAAACTTGCATGGCCCATTATGAATCACTTTGACCTTTTGTATCATACTAGTTTATCCATGAATATGAAGGGCTCTATGTGCTTTTGAGGCATGCAGCTGGGATCGCAAAACCAAAGGGGTGTGGTTTACAGCCTACAGCATTCACTAGATCAATTTGTGTATATATGCTGGACATTTCCTGTATGTTAGGCTGAACTTTTTGAAGAGGTCATTACGCAGGTTGTCTGAATTGTCCTTATTACTTTTCATACAGGAAAAATTGTTGTAAATTTTTAATCTGATTTGGCTGATCAATGTATTTTAGATACCAAATGTCTGCAGGAAGATGATGTGGTGGGTCTTCTCTGACCCAACGTTTGGACTGCTGCCTTATATTATATTGCTATCTCACAATCCAGCAGTACCGCTTACAGGTTTATTACTACCTATTGTGGTGAATTTGAGTGTAATGTTGGATCAACCCCTCATTATTTGTTGGCACATTTAGGTTTATTGCAAGAAGTAATAAACACCAGCAGGCCAGGAAGCAAAAATATGATTTGTTAGGTGACAATGTGAGATAGGAAATGACCATATCGGTCATATCTTTAAACATGAAGGAGCTGCAAGATAATTTTAGGACAATCTTGAAAAAAATGGTTAGAATAGGAATTTAGGAAGATTTTGTCTCAAAAACGAGAGATGCAAGTAATTGCAAGTGAGTAAAAATTTCACTAAATCCACCTCTGTTTTAGAAAACGTGCATTGTCGACATTCATCTCTTTGCTGTATAAGTCCATGTTATTTAGATGCAGTATAATAAAAGTGAGGGTTTTATTTACATTTCCCTAAAATATTTTGGGGATATTATGAAATATTAAATAAATCCAAACAAAATGGACTGCTTACAGCTATGCTCAATTTTCTTAGGTTCAATAACTTAAACATTATGAGACCTACAAGTAGTCTTCATGTAGGAAACTACATGAAAATGCTGAGTATTTAAGGAATAAATTAAGAATTGATGCAGCAACTCTAACATTTCGGATTAATTAAGGCGTTAGTAAAGCGAATAATAATATAGATTATGAATGTCAGAATGTGTTTTAAGGCCGTACAGCAGCGCCTACCTCCCGTTTGACGTTCCATAATAATTTCTCCTTGTGTTCTTCCTCCGCACAACCCTCCATCTCCGTCAGTCAGCGGTGCGTTCAACAGCTCAGTCAACCCGACTCTCCGCTCTGGTTCGCTTTGCCCTGCCCGTCCAGAACCTTATTCCTTTTTTATTACCTTCTTTCCTTCTTTCCTCGCTCAGCTGGACTCTGACTCATCCGAGCTGCTTGACTTTGACGTCAGAGGATCCGCCTTCTTCGCCAAACTGATCAATGGAGAATGAGAAAGGGGGAAAAATGAGATAACCTCCAAGCGTTTCGCTCCGCCCCAACCTCTATCCCGCAGCCACTAAGCATCCAACGCAGCAACCTGTAGAACCTCCGAGTTATTTTTAGCTGCTTCTTCCTCCTTCCTTTCTTCCGTCACTTCTTCCTCATCGGTGAAGCAGAGATGTCGTCTACCGTGAAAGGCGTTGAAATGTTACGTTTGTTTCAGTTAAACAATAAGGTTGTTTGTTTACTGCGCTGCTGTAAACAGATAAAAAAGCTGGGGGGAATAATAGAGTTTTTCACGCAGTGACATGCAAAATACAAGAAAATGGAACTAATTAAAATGCTTTAATAGCATAGCATTGTTGTCCAGCAAAACGTTGAACTGATTTGGGGTCTGCACTGAAGATGGCCTGCTGCAAAATAAGTGACATCACATATGCGTGATGGAGAAAAATGTCCTCTGAGAGTCACCAAACCTGAGCTGCTGCCTCCGTGTGGGTTGATTATGCACTTGCAACCTATGAGTCAATTTAAAGAAAGAACATAGATCTGACAAGAGAGGTTATACAGTGAGATATACAGTGCTGCTTGAAAGTTTGTGAACTAGTTGAGCAGTTTAAAATGAACTTTTTTGTTTTATTAAATGGGTGCAAAGGAACAAAAAGTGAACAATTTAAAGGGCTCTGAATACTTTCTGTACTCACTGTATTAATAAAGTGTCCAGGGGTTGTTAAGAGTTTCAACCAGCCCTCAATATTTATCAAAAAAATAAAATAGTGTAAATCAACTCTACATTTGTGCTGCTTTTGTTTAGAAAATGTTACTAAAATGTAAATGGCCTCTGATAACCTATGGAAATATTTTCATCTTTAAAATGATAGTGGTACAAACAAAAATCTTTGCTGTACAAACTCAGCACAAATGTTTAACACCAATTTGGTTAGATTTGGACAATATGAGGGCTGGGGGTTGGTAGACCTTTTGACTGTTAATCTTCCATTAAATATCTTCAAAGCAAAAGTAGTAAACCAAAAACGTTTGGTGTACAACCATTGCCATAACATTGACACAAATTTTGTCTGATTGGGGGGGGCGAGAGGTTTGACCTTTCATGACTTTTGGAAACAATATCTTTAAAATGAAAATGGCACAAATATTTTGCGCACAAAGGTTTGACACCAGGGTTGTTAGATTTAAAGACAGTGGGGCATCTTTACTCAGGTCTTCAAGAAGCAACACAAGTTCAGTTGCCTTCCACTTAAGCACTTAGGGGTGAAAGGAGTTTCATGCTTCAACACACCACAACAATTTGGATAATTTGATACTCCAACTTTGTGGGGATTTTCTGGATGCCTTACTTCTTGTTTGCTGCATATAAGCAAACATGATGAGGTCCATAAAAACATGGATGAAAGGATCCACAAAAACCTGATATCACCCGAGAACAACTTTGGGATAAATTGGCTTAGATCTTAATTTTCCTCATCCAATATCAGTGTATAGGCACTTCATATTTGTAAGAGACATATAAGGCCCATCTGTCCTCAAAATGGTGAGACTAGCCAAAAAGGTCATAAATAAGCAGAATAAGGAAGTATGAAAACACTCAGTTCAATCACTGAGATATCTATGGTGGAAACTGCAGAATTAATCAGTGAAATATTGCAGTACTTCATCAAACCAACAGAAGGCTATGACTTCTGGGAGCTCACACAACAATTCACCATTTTAATACTTTACCAGAAGCTAAATATTATACAGGATTAAATTTCTCGGGCGTCATGTATAAAAGAGTGCGCAGTTTTCACACTAAAACTTGGCGTACGGAAAAATGTAGAAAAGTGTGGCGTACAAAAAAACTTTCGTTTATACATCCAAATTTGCGGGAAATAGAACGCAGCTGTTGTTCCGCCCTGTCGCCTCCATAAATACATATGTAAATTAGTATAAATACCCAGAAGTCTGCCACCTTGTGAAGCAATAACCATGGCAACGTCTTTGTTTGTAGCAGTGTAAGTATTTATAATATTCCTTTTCAACGTTCCCTGTCAAGGAAAGCAGAAAATATTTTTGTTTCAGGGAAAGCTTTCAGGTGCTTACGAATACAAAAAAGTGTGCATATTTTTGACGTTAATTTTTATACATGCCATGTTGTTCGTAAAATATGGGGCCTCACATGCATGAGACCCCAGGTCCTTATAAAGTTGAATAAGGACTTTTTAATGGTAAATGTAGAGAAATGAGACACTTTGTGAGATAAAAGAGTTTTAATATTTATAACTAGTATAAGGCAGTATCTTGAGCAGCATTACAGAGTATTAAAGGCACAGGACCAGTTCTAGATCAACTGGGACATATTTAATTGTGTTCAGAGGCGGTCCTAGTCTGTTTTCAAACTGCCTTTTGTGTTCCCCCCTTTAATGAAGTTGCTGATGGGTGGGGAGGAGAATGGGGGCTTTGACTTTCAGATCCTCAGAGCAGTGGCCTATATGTTCCTCATATCAGAAACCGCAACTGATTGCGTTACTGTGTTTAAAAAAAAAAACATTTAAAAGATATTCTTTTCTGCTGATGTAATGGAATGGATGCAATAATACAAAATAGTGAGATTTTTCATCCTTTACATGAAATAAAAGACAGTCAGGAATTATGAGTAATTTATATAGTCTTTGATAATGAAGGACAAAGTGCAGAAGTTGACATAAGGTTACATGGAGCTCACAACCTCCTCATCATTTCGTTGAGGAACTAAGGAACAACTGTCCTGCTGGAATAAAAGTAGCAGCACGGTAGTTTTGAGTCTCAGTGTCCCAGTGGACGGTCATCATACGTGCTGTACCGCTTGATGTGGATTCTGCGGACGCGCTCACGTAGTTCCGTCCCCCCGGGCCCATCCTCTTCCTCGCTTAGAGAACCACAGTTATTGTAGCTTCGCCGGGTGGCCTCCAGCAGGGAGTTGTCTGGCAGTGGCAGGGTCTCATAAAGTAAAGTGTTCAGAGTCTCTTCATAGATGCGAGCTTCAGGGAACTCCACCTTTCACAGACAATGTAGAACTTACTCAACACCCCATAGAACTTTAATTGTACATTTTTACAACTGTTTACCCAGCATGATTTAAAATATAACTATGAAGCTCCCAACCTAGATATTTTTGTCCCAAATCTTAATCAATAACTGACAGTAATAAGATAACATCAAACTTGTTCTGACAGTATTTACACTGTCACACTTGACCCAAAATGACATGACAGCTGATGTAATTTTTCTTGACACTGAGTGTCAAGAAAAATTGACACTCTGCTTCAATTTCTCAATCTCTGCTGGACTTTCTACCTGGCAGCCAGGATGTCTCAAGTAGAAAAGCCCCTGTATAACTCTAGCTTTTGTTTCCATCTCAACACATACAGCTCTAGTCTTTAATAACTTCATGTGTTACTCCTGGAGACTAGAGCAGTTAGCTGACAAGATAAAAGCTTATTTAATGCTTACTTTCCTGCGATGAGACCTGTTTATATTTCCAAATAGGGATGCGTTATATGACATAAAATTCATATCACGATATATATTGTGATGGATGGAGATAATAATACCAAAAACATAATATGTTTTTGGTATAAAACCTAAAATGGAAACAAAAAAAATAAATCACAAACTAATTGAGTTTAAAGCAGTGGTTCTTAACATTTTTTGAGGTACTGAACCCACCAGTTTCATATGGTCACTCACTGAACCCTTTAGTAATTAATAAAATATGATTTTTTTTTCCAAATACAAGACATAGGTATATGCTTTTTTTTACTGGTGCACAAAATGAGTCATGCAGGAACATCACCTTGCTCAAAGAACAAAACCAACACAGTGCATAAACTCACACCAAATTACGGTATTACTTTACTCTGGGCCCCAAAAAATATTTTGGCCCCATAAAAGAATTTCAGCCCCCGAAAATATATGTTTTGCTATTTTACTAATTAAACATAAATTTGGATTTTTAAAAGAACTTTACATTTTTTAATAACTTTTTTTTATTATTATTTAATTTGTTTGTAGTCATTTTGAATCCACAAAATACTTTTTTACTTTTCCCCCCATCTCCATGCAGCTTCAAGAAGTGTTCCCTTAGTTTTGCCGGTGTGAGACTAGAGTTGCTCAACTTAGCATTGCATATCATGCAGATGGGATGCTGAATCCCATCCCGTTCTGTGATACACGTGAATCCATATTGTACATATTCGTCCGATCACTTTCTATTTTTACTCGACGTGTTTACTATGGATTAAAATATTGAGAAAGAAACCACACTACGTACAACTACGACAGCCGTTGCATACTGCGCGCACTAAATTCCCCGCAGCACTGATTGGCCAAGCAATGTCACGTGATCCTCTGAAGCTGATGGTCAAGCGGCCATCACTTGCGTCATCACAACTTTACACAAGTTGTCTTTACCTCCGCGGCAGAGGCTCTGCCGAACACCTGAGACCGAATTATTGAACCCCTGGGGTTTCATCGTACCCAGGTTAAGAACTACTGGTCTAAAGTAAGTGTTAAAACTTTTTAGGTTTAGGGCATGGGTAGTTTTTGTGGATGTTATTTATATGTAATGTTTGTAACCGTTTTGTTTTATGCTGCTGCTTATCATTGCCAAGTATCCCTTAAAAAAAAGAAGAGAAAAAAAAACATTGTTTTATTCTACTGAAATATCCCATTTTCAACATATAACATAATTAGAGCGTGAGCTCTTTAGACCCCCAATTCCCAGCTATCCCTAACATTCACCTTGGTCTGCTTCTTCTCTGTGGCATAGACAATGGAGGTGCAGCAGACCTCCGCCAGCTTGCGACCCTGACCATAGAAGGACCAGCAGCAGATCTCATGTCCGATCACGTCTTTGAAGAAGAGGACACGGCTGTTGAAGCTGAGGGACAGCCTGTCAAACAGCTCGATGTTCTTCAGCAGGTTATCATCCGAGTTGCTAAGGCGATAGAAGCAAACCCTTATTAATGGTGAGTTTATATACTTTGTGACCAAAGACTAGTACATAGGCATGTATGTCATAATCAGTCCAGTATACTGGCTGTTCTAGAAGAAATCATCTATGTCAGAAAGTGTTCTCACCTGGTATAGGAGTATTTGTTGTTGCTTCTGTTGTACAACAGCTTCACTATAGGCTAACGGAGGCAGGAAAAGCCATGGATTATTATTTCTGCTTCAATTTCTCAATCTCTCAACTTCAAGTTCATCTTAAACCAACATCATCTGAATGTACATGCTTAAATGTTTTATAATCAAGTAAGCATGATTAACTGGAAAGGATAAAGAATGTAAATAAATATATACATAAAATATTATTTTTAGAATATACAGTTTTATTTTTTTGCTTTCATTATAGATATCTGAGGTTAATGTCGTTCAATACAATCAGATACCAGAAAAACAATGCTGAAGTGACTTAAAATGTTTTTTTAAAAATACAAACAATATGTACTAAATTACAAATTTATTTGATAATTCTCCACTACTACAGCACATTTTAATACAATAGCTTCACATGTTTTTCCATGTTCCATGTTTTTCCAAGGTCAAACATGGAAAAATAACACAACTTTAATTAATTCAGTCAGAGCAATAAGGAGTAGAACGTAAACCATGATGTCGCTCAGACCACAAAGCCTGTAATTGGACTGAGAAGATCTGTCCTTTTGGATCAGGAACATTGTCACAGATACCTGATCTAGAATATTTTTCAAAATTGGGGAATAATACAGATATTAACATCAGATCAGTGAATCTCTAATTATTTTGGGCCATTTACTGGTTTAATACAGAAGAACAATTCCTTCAAATGTTAATAATTTAATTTTAATCAGAAAAAGTTGATCATTGCCAAGTGCTTACCTTTGAGGATGACTGGACGAGCTGTTCCTCTTCTTTACAGGAAGTAATCACAGGTATAACACACATAGGTTGCTCTTTATTGCCCTGTCAAACAGAAATAGACAGTTCCTGTTTTTTGGAAACAGATTGATTGATGAGCCACAGCTCATTCTCACCAGACCAGGATCATAACGATATCTACATACTGCTCAGGATAGTAACTGTCAGTAAACCTGTAATTCTCTTCTGCAGAAGCCATTTTTTTTTCGATCTCCATGTTTGGTCAAACTCACCTGACGCCTACAAATAAAATCCTAAATTACCGTGGTTAATGTACATGCATCCACCTGAAGGCTCTTGGTAAGCTGGCTGCTATTTGGAACTGTTCATAACATCATCGTCATTAATGAAATTTATTTGAGGTGCATTGAGATGTGAACTTAGGCCTGTCGCGATAACAAATTTTGCTGAAATTTGCTGAAAATGGTCTCAAAAAATGATAAATGATAATATTGTTTCAAGACCTTTTTACACTGATTTAATGGAAATGATGTAATAATGCATGCGATTTCCTGCCAAAGATAGATATACTTTATTTTCAAAAGAACACTTATTGCTGTAACTGATAAATTAAATAAACAAAACATCCAAAAATAAAAATAAAATGGATTCTCAGTCTCCATGAACAAAAAATGTACTTGAAAAAATCTAAACAAAGTCAAAGTCAAAATAAATATTGCATTCAACCAAAAGAGTGCAGATTATACTGTATACTATATCGCCCTTCAGTAATCATTAGCTTTAAATAGAGAAGACTGGCACATCCCACTACCTGATGTAATAGTTCACACTACACAATTTTTTTACCCCAATTTTACGACAATCTTAGAACGTTGGGCGTTCTAAGATTGTTGCTTGCGATTTCGTAACCGATCATCCTTTAGTGTGTGTTGTATTACGGTAGATTGTTGTGGCCGCTCTGATCTAAATCAGGGGTTTTCCATGACTGGGAGCGTTAACACAGCCTGTTGAATGTGACAGGTAGCCAATCAGAAAGTGCAGATTCCCTGCATGCTTTCTGAGGGGAAATTATGGAGAGGAATCCCAAACAACTGACACAGAGCAACCCTAAATCCAGCGGACATTGGAGATGAAATGTAAAAACAACATTGATGTTTATTCAACATTTTGTGCAAAAAATATAGAAATATAAAAATATAGAAATATAGACAAGGGAAGGAGCTTTACACTTGTTCTTTGCTATCGTGACATAAATAGGTTATACTAATTTTCATTCAGTCAGACACTGAATGAAAATTCACTATGCATGTGGCTGACACTAGCCACATGCATTGCAGATAGATTGTAGTAAAGCATTGATTAATGCCTGGTTTTAAAATTAGTTAACTGGACTTGTAGCCATTATTTTGTGCCCATTGTTGGACACCACACAACAGTATCGAACCGTTATACCTAGGATTTCTGTCGGTTTCTGTGGGATTTCTGTGTGGTCTCTCAAATTTTGAAAATGGGCCAACAATCGGCCGACAACTCTGATTGTGTGGTGTGCGCTAGAAATTACACTAAGGAAATGAGGACGGGAGGGTCAGTGGAGAGCACCGGAGTTGAGCCTTTTTTTTATTCAGTGCAATTAACAGAAAGAGAAAAAGGCCAGGAGAAGCAATAAAGCCGATAATTAAAATGAGGTAGATAGTTTTAATTTATTGTGCAGTCAATTGATTTATTGTTTATGGCGACAGGCCTATGTTTACCACATTGATCATTTTAAAGATGATCAAGACAATCATCAAGACCTAATCATACTGATCAGTCCTTCCAGTGTTTCACAATTCCACGGTGAAAATTAACAGCCTAATGCTTAACTGTGAGTTTATTACAAATATTCCAAAGATTTTTCAATTCGATATTCGCTGATGCAACAGTGAAAAATCTTTTTTAAATACTGTTTTTTTGATATGTTATTGTTAGGTTTTTAGATAAATACAAATATAAATATTCAAGATTTATATCTTGAATATTAAGAGACTATAAGGGTTGAGAATCCTTTGTTTGCCCCTGGGATCTGTGTTTCTATTATCTTTGAAGGAAGCAATGAGTTTGTCACATTGGAGACGGATGGTCAGGGAAGAATGGGTGGTTTGGATACAACCCAGAGTCTCGGGAACTGAACTTTACGATCCCAGAGGGGGACGGGAACTGAACCAGAGAATCCCGGGAACGGAGCAAGATGCCTGCAGTCACCATTGCCCTGACAGGAGGACAAATGGACCACAGATGATAACCAGGGGGAAAGAGTTGACACCTAGCAGGAGCGTGGATCAAAGGCTAGATGTCCCAAGAAACTCTAGTTTTATGGTTCAGAGAGACAACAAACAACTGAAACCTCAGGAGATGCAAAGACAGTACCTTGAGAATGTGTGTTGTGTTTGCCACTCCTTCTATGCAAATGTTTGTAATTAAGCTACGCCTCAATGTAATAAAATATGCAGTTGCAGAGAAGCACGTTAGAACTGGTCCGGAGACAGAGATAACGGGATGTCTCTGGGCAGAGTTCTCCGTTCAATTGGAAGATTGCATAAGAAAATTTAACCGTCTCCCTGTGTCCTTATTAATGTCCAGCAAGAGTGTTAGGTAATGTATCCAACATTTATAGTTTATTTTCTATCCCATTTACAAAAGACATGGCTACCACAGATCTATGTGACGGTGTCATTCTTTCTTACTGTTGATGTATATTTTTTCTCGTGATTTCACTAAACGTCTTTATTCTTTGCATCAAGTGACCCTAATACTCAAACATAAGTGAGCTGAAAAAACAATTCTCATATACTTTTACATCAGAAATGGGTTAAAATCTTCACTCAAACTGAGACTCTGAAAACGTCCCCAGTTAATCTGAGTCTGCCTCTGAAAACTCGAGGTTTTGGTTAAATGAGAATCAATGACAGGTAAGAATATCAGACTTCTATCTGGGGATTTAATCTGGTGGATAAAACGGCACTCTTGTAACTCGGAACTCAGCGAACGCTGGCATGAGTTCAGTTAGCGTTTTCGTCGAACTCACTTTTTAGACCAGTTCTTTATCGTCTAAAAAACAATTATATTCACTTGCTGCCAACATTTTCGAGGTAATATTGTTAACAAGTTTGCCAGGCAAATTTTAACTGTAAGAATATTGTCAAATTACAAAGTTGCACAGCTTTGCATCTGCAGCCCCGAGATAATAGTTAGTTTGAAGGTGCTAGAGGTCTTCCTAAGGTGCAAGCGAAATGATGTGGCTCCCACTAGATGAGCAAGGAATTAACTTGCATATAACAACTTATTGTTCCCCTCTATTTGGACACGTAAACACCACATGCAATACTACCTGTTATGTGATTTTTATTTTCTTAAGTATGATGACACTAACCCGTACACTGTACTGCAATGTACAGTGTCGCTAAAAAAGGGTACAGAAACAGAGTAGTTGCATTACAGTATCTTAGCCGAAAATAGACCATAGGCTACAAGTGTTATAAAAAGCAGCTCTCATTACAGGTACTTGGGAGCCAATTTTAAGGTTTTTTTTTCCTGATCAGTGTTGTTACAAAAAGCAGAAACTGCCCACTTAGGTTTACAGAGCATGCATGAGTTGAAATTAATTTATTCTGGTCAACTTGAATATGAATGGGATTGTGCTCATTAATCTGGAGAGACAAGTACCACTATTTCAGCTCAGTCCTGCTGTTGATCTGGTTATACTCAAATGCGGTGTTTTTGAAGGGCACTGAATGCTGCTCTGTAGACAATTGTTTTGAAATATAATCTTCATGTGTGTAACATTTAACATATACAAGTCAAATGACATTTGTACCAATGTTTTGCGAACGGTTTCATTATACAGGTAGTATTTTTCAACAGGCATGGTTGCAGCCACCTACAATTTAGAAACATCTGCGGTGCATAGGTTTCGACCAGTTAATTTAGCCACCAGTTATTACGACACCGGAACTGCAATGCCTTTGTCTAAAACTGCTGCCAGATGTGTCACTGTAATGAATTCACTGGAACGAAATCGTTTTGCTACCTTTAGCTTCTTATGTTGAAGGCTAGCTAAACTGCAATTGCACCAAAACACACATCCCCGCAATAGGAATAAAAAAAATTCCTGGAAATGTTGGTACTGAGCACACATCCCGAAAAGACAGAAGCTACAGTAAGACCAACCATGGTTCTGCTGTGTTCCGCATATACTTTTATATAAACAAAAGTTAAGAAATTACTCGAATAATTTCTTCAAGGAAAACATGGTGAGTCGCCAGCCCGTTCAGCAGCAAATAACAGCTTACCTTAAACATACAGTCTTCTGGTACTTTCCGTCCACTTTGGATTATTTTTACGGTTTCCAGGTTTAAATAGGTAAAAATTCTGCAAATGTAATGCCGACTTCTTTATTGCAAATATTCCACAAGTAAATGTTCAAAAACATTGGGTTTTGGGAGTTAATCCCATTGGCATCTTTGAACAGCTAACTCACCATTTAATGGTGAGATTATTCTTACTTCTAACCAGGGGTCGCAATATCGGAATTTTTCCGTCTTTGACTTTTACTCAAGTAAAAATGTTTATGTGATACTTCTACTTTTATTAAAGTACATTTTTGCCTGTGTATTTGTACTTTTACTTCAGTACAATGTTTGAGTACTTTCTCCGCCACTGCCCAAAAACAACCTCATTCCAGCGCAAAAACTTTTTATTCAAAAATGTGTTTTTTTCTTTTTCAAAATTGGTGTATTTATTTTTGTAATGCCAATGTGTACAGTTATATGATAATAGAAATGCAGATGCTGAAGACTTGTTCCTTTCCAATGCGGTTGATTGATTTGCTGACAGTAGATTAAATTAAATTGAGCAGACAGTCAAAGATCATGAAAAATCTGAACTGACCTGCAGAGTATTTTGACAGAGCTCTACAAGCCCCTGGATGACGTAGTACTTTGCCTCAGCCAGCAGCTCCTGGACAGCCTGACGACCTTTGGGTAAGGTGACGGTACCGTCACGCAGATAATTCAGAATACTATTGAAGTGTTTTCCGCTCCGGTCGATCAGGACCCAACCTGAACAAAAACAACAGATTCTGCTAACAAAGCGGTTTCTCAATGTGCTGCGGTAGGTCAACCATCTGGTCTCTAACCTTCCTTATCAGTGAAGACTTCCGTCTTTCCACCGAACATGGCTCCCAGCAGGGAGTTCTGGCTGGTAAGGACCTGCAGTGGGGTGAAAAAGAGTATTCCTCCAACATTGAGTCGGACATACTTGTTGCCCAGAGTCTCTGCTCCTCGGTAACCACAGGTTTTGGTCTTGGGACAAAACAGAAGGGGACGTGGAGAGGTGGGATCATCCTGGCTATGATTCTGCGGTAGGCAGCGTTCTCCGGACATGTTCCTCTGGAGGTAGATGACCACCTTGCACACGGAGATTCGTAGGTCCCCCGCCGTGGTGACAGCTATTGACGAGGCTGTCTCAACCTCTCATTGCTTCAGACCATTCCTAAAAAAAATAAGAGCACAGTGACGATGGAAATCCCAACTTATTGATAATACTGAGTTGTGCTTCATTCAGAAATGTATGTTTCTACTGCAGGCAGAAAGCATGTCCAGCCTCATTTATTCCGTCACTTCTAACAACTAGTAGAACTAGTGAAAATAAGTGTTGATGATGACTGTATCATGAAACTGAGATGGAAATGGCTTACTGGACCAGCACATGTTTTGCTCTAGTCTTTATTTTTGCATTTCAACAGAGTTTCATGATCCAAATGGTTGTGTTCACAAAGATCAAGAAAACATGTTCATGCACTGTTATCACTCGTAAACCGCAAGCTTCTTGAAATTGTGCACACGTCTATGACTCCAATAGCACTCTTTCGTGATCAGAAACTAAAATACAGGACACAGAGTTTATTTTGGGAGGTTTTGTACTTGTTCATTCTGCATAAGACCTAGTTCCAAGTGAATTTCATCCATGTTAAAATTAAATTCATGTTCATAGGTTAGCATTTAACAATTCCAAATAAAATTCACAGATCCAGCATGACCTGATGTTCATTGACCTTTGATGACCACTAGAAACATTTTTATTAATGTCTTCAAAATGATAGCTGCACAAATTGAAACTTTTGCTACTGTTACAGCCCTTAGCCTCTTGGGACGGTGTAGGGTTTTGCTATACAGGTTCAGCTGTGATGACGCGTCATCTCCTGATTGGCTACCTGGAAGCTGTAGGAGCTACACCCCAGTGGACCAGCAGAGAACTGCAAGCCTATCAGATGTTAATGAGACTCACCTGTTCCTATAAAAGGCTCCTGAAACATTCCTTCAGTGGGACAGCTTGTAAGAGGAGGTTTTGCTCTGCTGTTCCCCACCTTTGTTTGCAATTGTCTTTGGCAATTTTGGAAACTTTGTTGTTCGCTCTGCTAAAGCAGTTTGATGTGATTGGGTTGTCTTCATAAGCTAGAAGCTAGTGTTTGGGAGGCTTGCTGCTCCCTTTGTGTGTGTTTATTTTTCTTTTAATTTTCTTTTAATTTTTTTAAAGCAGGCAGCTTTCTTAAAGCTGCCTGCTTTAAGAAAGCTGCCTTTCTTAAAGGCCCTTTTCTTTTGTTTTAATTGGGTTAAGTTGTATTGTGTCTTGGTTTTGTGAAAACTTTGTTGTTGTTTTTTTGTAATAAATCACCTTTTTATTATCCCTTATATTCTCTGGACATTTTTATGTTATCGCCCGGAACCCCTAGACCTTTTAGGGGCGTAACAGCTACACAAACCAGCACAAACATAGCTGAGTTAATTTTTTTTTTTTTTTTTTTTTTAAGGGCCACAAGAGTGGTTGACCTCTGATGACACCTAGATAACATTTTTCTTAATATCTGTAGAATGATCGCAGGACAAACAAAGAATTTTGCTGTACAAACCAGCACAAATGTAGCCGAGTTGATTGACAACTATTTTGTTTTTTTATAAAAGGGGGGGGGGAGGCTGGGGCTTTTGACCTTTAAACTTTCATTAATATCTTCAAAGCCGCAAAAAAAAAAAAAAAAAAAATTTGCTGCACAAATCGACAGACATGAGACACCCATTTTGTCTGATGTGAAGAAGTTTGGGGGCCTGGTTATCCTTTGATGACCTATAGAAACATTTTATATCTTTAAAATGATAGCAGCACAAATGAAACTTTTTGCTGCACAAACGTTTGACACCAATTTTGTCTGATTTGAAGAAGGTGGGGGTGCAATTTCACTCAGATTGTCTTCAGCTATTTTATTACACTTTTTCATTCTATTTAATCACCTGCATGCTTTGCTTATGTTGGATTTTTATGCACTTATTCATGCATCAACTTTATTTTGTTTTGTTACCAATATTATATTTTGTTTACATTTTCTTTTCCAAATCTCTATGGGGAGGACTGTTGTTCCAATATTTATCCTGGGGCACTGACACAGTTTTTGAGTGTCCTGTTTGTTTCTGTGATCATACTATTTAGACACAGTGAGGTTATAGTTGGATTTTATGGTGACTTCTTTTGGGATGTTTCTTTCCTGCAAGTTGGCGGCAAGATATGGGAGGGTATGCGCTGTTCGTTAAGGTGTTTTGACGAACAGCGTTTAGTGTTAATGCTAAGCCTGTTGCAATAAGCAGTTAATCAATTAATTGCATATCAAATTAAAATGAGCGATATAATTTCTATTCTGATTAATGTTTTTAAGGGCAATGTTGTTCAGAGACGAAGTAATCTATTTTATTCATAGTTTTGGTTGCAAGCAATTTTTTTTTGTTTTGTTTTATTAGTTTTTAGTTGTGTTTTATTTTGGATATTTAAAATATCTTCCAGTTCCAGTATTAAATTAACTTTTATTGGTATCTGAGAGGGCAAACTTGCATAAATATTCCATTCTCAAAATATCATCTGGAAACAAAATCAAAGCAACGATATTACCATTTATCGCAGTGGTTACTAGAACAATGTATCATCCAGCAAAACGAGCCCAGGTATTACCCACCTCCACCTGTCACCTACACTCACTGTGCCTGCACATTTATCCGGGGGAATGTGGGGAGCAGGGCCAACGAGACTGCCTGCCCTCTTCAAGAAGATTACGACATATAGTAACTTTAGTAACGGTGCACCTATTGCTGATCTTTAAAATGTCTGAAATGTTGCCGAATGAAGCAAGAACGTTGCTAAGCTGATAACACTGGGGTGACTATTGTTAACTGCAAATGCACAGACATGACCTAATGGGCTGGTGTTGAGGATTAACTGGTGGTGGTGGCTAAATTAACTTGAGGTGGCAGTTGGCAGAGGCAGATGTTTCTGTGGGAGTAGATTTTTATGACCTCTTTACCAAACCAGGAAATAAATATTGCAATAAACTTAAAGAACTACAAATCTCTGCAAAATACTATCCGATTCCATAAGACAACCATCAAAATCCCAAGAATAACTAATTACAAAGATTTTTGTTGGTCAAATATTGTATGCAGTGAACCCTCGTTTTTCGCAGGGGTTGTGTTCCAAAAGGAACCCGTGATCGATGAAATCCATGAAGTAGTTACCTTTATTTTTCATAATTATAATACAGCATAATTAAATACTCTACATTCAAACCATAGAACAAAACTTGTTTTCAGACACAAGCATTTTTTTTTAACAAATATAACGCTTTCTTACAAATAACAACAGTAAAATAATCATTTTAATCATCAATACAAAGGAAAGTAGGACAAATTGTGACTCGCATATTTCACTGTGCTTCTGACTGTGACGCTGCAGCCCGACGCCGCTTTGCAGTGTCTTTTTCTTCTGAAGCCTGTGGTGCAGGTATGTTTTTTTTGAGAGAAGAACAAAAAAAAGAGCAAAAACTGCTCTTTTTTTCTTCTGGGCAAAAATATTTGCCAAAATTTGCCAAGCTGTATTACGTATATTTCAATACTGTAACGTTATTGACAAGTTATGGTATTTACAGAAGAAGCGTGGAAACTGTTTAGCCAATCAGGATGCAGAACACAATGCACTGCGAGAAAAAAACTGCACAAAAAAAACAAAAAAATCCGCAGCAAGGCCGTGAAAGGTGAACCGCGTTATCGAGAGAGTTCGCTGTATTACCATTTAGATCACAGGTGTCAAGCTCCAGTCCTGGAGGGCCACTGCCCTGAAACTTTTAGATGTGCCTCTGCTGCACCTCACCTGAACAGAATAATTTTATCATTTGCAAGTCTCGGGAGAACTTATCTACAAAAGAATGAGGTAATTAAGCCATTTCATGCCAGTATTTTGTACCTGTGGCACATCTAAAAACTGCAATACAGTGGCCCTTCAGACAATGGTCCTTGAGGACACTCCTGGTTTGAATAATCTGCAAAACCACCAAAGTTTGTAAATCACACAGCACTCTTGCTGACTTTATGTATTTCAGAGGCTGAAGCTCATCAAAGGAAGATCGAAATAGATCTCAAGATGTCTAAACAGATCTCAAAGCAAAGATTATTCCCTGAAAGCTGACATAAATGTTGAAGAGCCATGGGATTTAAAACAAAATGAATAAAAAGATTGACTGGCTATGCTATTTTTCATTCCTCCCTCATACTGTATAATATTTCAATTAGATATTCGCTGATGCAACAGTAAAAAAAATTTTTTAAATACTGTTTTTGTGATATGTTATAGTTTATTTTCTATCCCATTTACAAAAGACATGGCTACCACAGATCTATGTGACGGTGTCATTCTTTCTTACTGTTGATGTATATTTTTTCTCGCAATTTCACTAAACGTCTTTATTCTTTGCATCAAGTGACCCTAATACTCAAACATAAGTGAGCTGAAAAAACAATTCTCATATACTTTTACATCAGAAATGGGTTAAAATCTTCACTCAAACTGAGACTGAAAACGTCCCCTGTTAATCTGAGTCTGCCTCTGAAAGCTCGAGGTTTCGGTTAAATGAGAATCAATGACAGGTAAGAATATCAGACTTCTATCTGGGGATTTAATCTGGTGGATAAAACGGCACTCTTGTAACTCGGAACTCAGCGAACGCTGGCATGAATTCAGTTAGCATTTTCGTCTAACTCACTTTTTAGACCAGTTCTTTATCATCTAAAAAACAATTATATTCACTTGCTGCAAACATTTTTGAGGTAATATTGTTAACAAGTTTGCCAGGCAAATTTTAACTGTAAGAATATTGTCAAATTACAAAGTTGCACAGCTTTGCATCTGCAGCCCCGAGATAATAGTTAGTTTGAAGGTGCTAGAGGTCTTCCTAAGGTGCAAGCGAAATGATGTGGCTCCCACTAGATGAGCAAGGAATTAACTTGCATATAAGAATTTATTGTTCCCCTCTATTTGGACACGTAAACACCACAAGCAATACTACCTGTTATGTGATTTTTATTTTCTTAAGTGTGATGACACTAACCCGTACACTGTACTGCAATGTACAGTGTCGCTAAAAAAGGGTACAGAAACAGAGTAGTTGCATTACAGGATCTTAGCCGAAAGTAGACCATAGGCTACAAGTGTTATAAAAAGCAGCTCTCATTACAGGTACTTGGGAGCCAATTCTAAGGATTTTTTTTCCTGATCAGTGCTGTTACAAAAAGCAGAAACTGCCCACTTAGGTTTACAGAGCATGCATGAGTTGAAATTAATTTATTCTGGTCAACTTGAATATGAATGGGATTGTGCTCATTAATCTGGAGGGGCAAGTACCACTATTACAGCTCAGTCCTGCTGTTGATCTGGTTATACTCAAATGCGGTGTTTTCGAAGGGCACTGAATGCTGCTCTGTAGACAATTGTTTTGAAATATAATCTTCATGTGTGTAACATTTAACATATACAAGTCAAATGACATTTGTACCAATGTTTTGCGAACGGTTTCGTTACACAGGTAGTATTTTTCAACAGGCATGGTTGCAGCCACCTACAATTTAGAAACATCTGCGGTGCATAGGTTTCGACCAGTTAATTTAGCCACCAGTTATTACGACACCGGAACTGCAATGCCTTTGTCTAAAACTGCTGCCAGTTGTGTCACTGTAATGAATTCACTGGAACGAAATCGTTTTGCTACCTTTAGCTTCTTATGTTGAAGGCTAGCTAAACTGCAATTGCACCAAAACACACATCCCCGCAATAGGAATAAAAAAAATTCCTGGAAATGTTGGTACTGAGCACACATCCCGAAAAGACAGAAGCTACAGTAAGACCAACCATGGTTCTGCTGTGTTCCGCATATACTTTTATATAAACAAAAGTTAAGAAATTACTCGAATAATTTCTTCAAGGAAAACATGGTGAGTCGCCAGCTCGTTCAGCAGCAAATAACAGCTTACCTTAAACATACAGTCTTCTGGTACTTTCCGTCCACTTTGGATTATTTTTACGGTTTTCAGGTTTAAATAGGTAAAAACTCTGGAAATGAAATGCCAACTTCTTCTTCTATAGCGTTTTCTGGCAGTTTACAAACTTCGTGTATTACCGCCATCAACTGGACGGAGATGCAATTCAGAAATTAATTTTTCTTATGTAGGTTCAAATCTTAAAATAACTTTATTATATACATATTTATACACTCACACACACATACAAACTAAATCCTCTCTGCTAATTTTGTATCTTTTAAATATTTAGTAAGTGCTTGAATTTATCATGATTGCTGCTTCCCTAATAAATTAGCCATATTTACTGACTCCCCATCACCCTTTCCAATTCTTTCTTCTCTTTTATATATTTTCTACAATTAATCAACACTTGTTCTACTCCTTCTGTTTCCTTGCAATAAGAACATTCACCTGTTGGATGTTTCCCTATTTATTTTTAAACCATTATTTAAACTAGTATGCCCAATCCTTAACCTGTTAATCTGTAATGCCGACTTCTGTTGTTATTTTTATGGCGGCTAGAACCCAGGGTAGAGGAACTTCAATGTCTTTTATACATGGATGATTTTAACATTTTTCGTACGGTTCTTTTAGCGGTGGAGAGAGTGTTTCAATTAACAGAGTGGTTCGGGAAAGCGTGGGTTTTAAATTAAACAAAGAAAAAAAGGTACTTTACTGTCACGTACTGGACTGGAGTTTTGGGAATCCTATTAAATAAAACAAACAAAGCTGTTTTTATAAACGTATCATTTTTAAGTATGCAATTGTTAAACTGCTCATCGTTTATAAAACCTAAAATACTCAAGGTTGACCTGAGTATTACTCTCTTTGGCTGTTTCTGTGTTGTTCCTGGCTTATAACAACTTGTTTTGGTTGTTTTCAGGAACAGCAGAACGTTTCAGAAGAAAACTGGAAATTCACTCTGTGCTTTAATAATGTTCCATTATTCATACATTCTGCTCAGGTTCTTGACTTCTGCTTTGTAAAATGAGAGTTTTCTGTCTTGTGTTGGCTCTCAGTGGTCATTTAGCTAACTATTCAAATATGTTTATGCTGTATTAACATGTCCATGAATCCAAATAAATTAATATAATAATTATATATTATGATATTCGCTATATATTATAATCATCATCATTATGATAATCATAATAATAAACCATTTGCTGTGTAGCTGAAACAGTATGTGAAACATATTACGTCTGGAGGAATTTGGTGCTTTGCAGAACAGTGAAAGCTCAATAAACTAATAAATAAACTAATAAAATGAATAATGTGACAGACTGGTGACCTGTCCAGGGTGTGCCCCCCCTTTAGGGACAAGGGTGAACAGAGGATGGATAGATGGATGGATGGATGGATGGATGGATGGATGGATGGATGGATGGATGGATGGATGGATAAAACTAATGAACTGAACCAACAGGTGCTGACAGTGTAAAGGAACAACTTTTATGAAAATCTCCACCAAAATATTAAAGAATAATTTCTTATGCCCCACCTATGTTTGGTTTGGTAGCTAGACTTCTTATCAGAAATATGAAAGTAGATGTATTTATACCTGAACAAAACATCAGACATGGTGGTAGCACAGCTGCCAGAATATGTACTATCTGTCTTCCAGAACAGCAACCTAATTAGTTATCTGTTTTCTTTGTCGTCGTTAACTTTGTGAAGTAACAGAAAGTACATTTACTTCTGCCCATTTTACCGAGAAGGATCTCCTGCAGCCATAATGAGAAGGGGTGGGACTTAAGTATCCTAGCTTCAGCTAGTTACTATTGGCTTTCCTTTCCTAGTTTGGTTTCCTAGGCAGCGGCAGGAGGAGGAGCTTATCTGCTGGACTAGTTGTCTTGCCACATCGCAACATAGGGAAACCAGTCGCCCGAAGCAATAAAGGTACAACAGTTAAAATACGTAGAATTACGTCCACTATGATGGTAGCTAGAGACTAATTTAGTTGAACTACCAAATGAACTAAAATCTGGTTTAATAAGTAAAGTAATTTGCTCCGAGTTCTGTCCCAACTGGGCACGGTTAGCTTAATCTAGCTAGCTCGCGTACTAGCTAAGAAGTTCTAGCAAAGAGGGAAAGGAGAACTGTGAAGGCTTGATTGGAAGCATTTGGTTGTAAATATGAAAATATTTATGTATCAGTTTAAGCGAATGGAGGCACACGAATGCAATCTGAAATTAGTTAAACATTATTAGGAGAGTCATTCCTGTAAATTGAGCATTCCCTGGCTGGGACAGTTGTGAACCACTTTAGCTGGGAGAAATGTTTAATTTGTGTTTGAAAATAAAGCAGTGCGGTTTCAGTTTCTCCGGTAGCCAGTTCAGGGTGTAGTTACTACACAAGACCCCATCTCAAACGATGTAAACGATGTAGCAATGCCATTTCTGTTTATTCTCTATTCAAACAGTGCGTTTCTCTTTTTCAATCCTCATTCTGGTTTTGTCTTGTGGCAGGTTCTACAGCCATGGCAAAGGACCCCTTAGCCGAGGCTGGCTTCTATTTTGATGAGCTCAACAAGCTGCGGGTGCTTGAGCCTGATGTCAGCCAGAAGACTTCGGAGTTAAAGGAGGAGTGCAAAGAGTTTGTGGACAGTAAGCATGCAATCCTTTTTTTCCTCAAATTTAAAGTCTGTGTTGATTCCATTCATGCTTCTCTCTTTCCAACATAAAGACATTATGTGACACATAATGGGTGTCCAAACATGTGTCTGTGCAGAAATTGGACAGTTTCAGAAGATTGTCGGTGGTCTAATTGAGATGGTCGATGAACTGGCAAAAGAAGCAGAAATGGAAAAAATGAGGGTGAGGCACACATAGAAAGATGCATTTTGACATACTTCACCCTAAGGTAATTTTCCACTGCAACACACAAACGTCCCCATTCACTCTCAGAGCGTTGTAGTTCCACACGACAGGATTTGTTGCCGTACACTTGCGCAGTATGAAAGAGGAGATGGCAGCACAAGCAGGTTGCAAAGTGAGATAAATGTGATCGGTTTTGGTAATTGACAACAAGAGACAGTGATCGGCGATCACAAATCATATACCTTTTCACAGAAATCGGCTGATTATGATCGGTTGCCGATAATAATAGTAGAAGTAGAGGTGTGCCGATTGATTGGTACACCTCTACTTTTGATTAGTGCCATTTGGGTAGTTTTTGTTGTCATTGTAATTTAAAAAGAGTAAACATAGATGTTTGACAATAAATAGCTTCACTCAACCTCTAATCTTGAGAGAAAATAGTTTTTATCTTTCATATTCTCCAGAGTACATACACTGTGTGCACAATTATTGTACAAGTTGTAGTTTTGAGGATTAAACTCTCAAACCTGAATATTTAAGAAAATAAAAGTTAAGGCTTTTACTGGCTAGCCACATAGTGGAGTACATTGATGTTTGATGGAGCATTGTCCTGTATAAAAATCATGGTCTTCTTGAAAGATGCAGACTTTTTCCCTTATCACTGCTTGAAGAAAGTGTCTTCTAAAAACTGGCAGAAGCTTTGGGAGTTGATTTTGAGTCCATCTTCAACTAGCTCATCTTTAAAAATGTCAGCTCAAACTAGTACCTTGCATCCACCTTGCTGGCATCTGATGTGGAGTGGAGCGCTGTGCCCTTTACTGATCCAGCCACAAGCCCATCCATCTGGCCCGTCAAGAGTCACTTTCATCTCATCAGTCCATAAAAGTTTACTTACCATGGTGATTTTGACCTCAGAACATGCACACAAGTAGTTTCTGTTGTCATTGTGATTTAAAAAGAGTAAACACTGTAAGACAATAAATGGCTTCACCCAACCATACAAAACTCAGAAATGGTTTTAATGAGATAAACTGTGAAATACTTCAAAAGGGGGAAATACTTTTGTAAGGAACCACATCAGGTATAATTGACTAAATGTTTCGATTTGAGGATGAGAATTTAGATAAAATATATTTTCTATTCTTCAGGCAATTGGAGCCAGAAATCTGCTGAAGTCTGTGGCAAAGCAACGAGAGGCGCAGCAGCAGCAGCTTCAGGCTCTAATAGCAGAAAAGAAAATGCAGCTGGAAAGGTAAGAGGAAGAAGTGATGGGAGTTTCAAGACAATGTTCGAAGAGAAAGTTAAATACGGTTTCTCAGTCCTAAGGACGGTTTTAAGCGATTTCCACTGTTGTGGAAAAGGCTTTGTTTTTAAAAAGACGTTATTCTGGTTTTGCTTTCTTGTTACACATGAATAAAACAACTTTTAATGTCAAGCAAAGGCAAGTAGAGTAAATAGAAAATACAGATTTTGAAGGCTGCTTTAATACATCAGTAGAAAAAAACTGCGCCTCTATGAAAAAGTCATTTCCCCTGAACTCCAATACGGATATTTTTTGGAAATGTGAGCCGGATCTTCATGTTTTGTTTTGTTTTGGTCCTCAAAGTCTCCCATAAAGGCCAAATTTATGGGAGTTGCATTTGTCTGGTCTACGTCATGCTGTTGAATCATGAACTCTGACCTGAACTGAGGCCAATGAGTGCTGTGCTTCTGTAGATGTAGCTCTGCCTTCTTTTGTGAGCTCTTGGATGAGTTCTGATATCTTTCTGAAGTATTCTTGGTTAACCAGCCCTTTCTCCGAAGGCTCCAGTTCCACATTCCACGTTTTCTACATTTGTGGCTATTTCTCACTGTGGACTGCTCAAGTCTAACAGTCGTAAACTTTATAAGCTTCTTCTTAAGGAGATTTTATGTTTCTTCAAGTAGAGCAGTAATTAGGGTTGTGTGTGGAAAGAAATATTGGAGCTAGAATTCTTAAAAACTGTTCTTCATAATTTAGCAAGGATGATCATATGAAACTGCTTTCTACATTGAATTAGGTTATATTATTAGATTATACTAGTATAATAGTTTAATAATCTAAGCATTTATGAGACAAGAAAGCAAAAATAAAGTATTATGAGAAATAGCATTGACTAAACTCAGTACCACAGGCTGATGCTGTTCGAATTCAGTCTGTTTTGTTTTTTTTGTGAGTGAGTCATGTTCTTATTTCAGGTACCGTATTGAGTATGAAGCCCTGTCCAAAGTAGAATCCGAGCAGAACGAGTTCATTGACCAGTTTATTCTGCAGAAGTGATGACATGACTCAGCAACACAGCAGCCTGTTTCCAGAGTGCCTGTACCAGTCCAGTTTCCTTCTGCTGCAACCTCTTTTCAGAAACTGCCAATGAACTCCAACTTTGAAAAGAAACGCACACACACATCACCGGTTAACAACATTTATCTCAGATATGGTTGTGTGTGAGACAGACAGCTGCTGACTGAAACATCTGCAGCAAACCAGGGATTTCCGTAAGTGGAGTCCTAGAATGCCTTCGGAACATTCAGTTCACACCTACTGGATCAGCATCCATGATCACTTTAAGGGAGATGGAGCTATTTATATGCAAAAAAAATATTTATAATGAACATTATTTATACTGAAAGATTGCTATGTATAGCTAGTTTTATTACCTTTTCTATCGACTGTGTTGTATTTGCATGCATTTGTAAATAAGTTGAATTTAATACAAGCAGATCAGGATTCATTCCATCATTCTGGTGAAACAGCCAGTCATGTTTGTGTCACAGTTGTAATCTTCATCAACCATCCTGACGGTTTTACTTGAAATGTTGTTTTCTGCTAAAATGTTGCAGATGAGTCGGTAATGTTTTATATACATTCCATATCTTATTCAGAATACATAAATAAAGCATTTTGAAACTCCTGCACTTGACCATGTTGTTTTTCATATAAACCAGGTGGCATTTTCACTCTGTACAGGAAGCATTGGGAGTGTCATTGAAGGCCCTTCAGGATAAGTTTTTCTGTAATTGTGTGCATGCTTTGTCTTGTCAAAGCCCCTGTCAGTTTTTGCAGATGGCTGCTCTGGTTCTGCTGAAGGTTTCTTCCTGTTACAGGAGATTTCCCATCCACTGTTGTTACAAGCGTGTCCAGGAACGATTGCTGCAGTCAGCATCATGAAGCACGAGGCTTCCTTAGATGGAAAACTTCAGTTTGAATAATAAACTAAACTTGGAATGTTTTGTGTAAAAACTAGGATGGAATTTGACTTTAAGTGAATGTTTATCTATGACTGGATTGACCATGTTTGTGTATAAATTGTTTCTTCTGTAAAGTTCTTTGAGATTTCTTGTGAATTGGTCAAATTGAATTCAATTAGAAAGGAAGAAGTCTGTTTTTTTTCTGCTGTGTTGCTATGGTAAAACCAGTTTTAAATGTCATGAACACATCTGCATACACATCTCGACTATTTTGCATCATGTTACTACTACAAACTTTAATGCACTATAGTGAGATAGTATTATACAACATTCTAAAATCTTTTACAAATTAAAATATGCAATGTGGTAGATCTGGGGTCCATTTAATCTGGTGCAGCTGACTGCTTTCACTAGTTTCTTGGCAGCCACCAAACCTCACCTTCCACTGAAGAACTCTGCTGTTTTGTATTGGCCAGTCACATTCAGTCCATTGAAGTTTCTGGTTGTCATGTCACATGTGTCTAAGAAGAAAATTGTTCATGTTGAAACCAGGAGACCTGGAACACCAAAAGCCGCACAGCAGCATTTAGCTTTGAAATAATGAACAGTAAACTTCTTGAATTGAAATAATTTATTGGAAACAAAACTATTTACAGCACATGATGTCCTTGTGGCTGATGGAGGCTACTTCTTCTTGGTATACTGTAAATAAATAAATATGAATTTAAAATGATGACCATGGATGTAATAACAACTGAATGTTTACCCTGCCACTCTCACTTTATCTAAAATCCATTCTGCATCCTGGATGGCCCTCTGGATGATCATCTGTATCCTCTTTGGGTCGTCTTCGTCTGAGTGGCTGTTGTAGCCCTAGAGAGAAGCAGCAGAGGATCATATTTGTGTTGGTTTGAAAGACACTGTTTATAAATCTAGAGGAAGATTTAATGCCCAAATTCTTGGTTTTATGTAGACAGTAAATGTTGATTTTAACATGAAGCATTGCTGCTTGAGAGGGTTGCTTTAAGTTCTTAAACTAAAGTGAGCAAATCGGTTAGTATAAATGAATAATATGCAGCATCTCATTAATTGTGTTTCCATCCATCCATCCATCCATTTTCCGTCACCCTTCTCCCTAACGGGGTCGGGAGTTGCTGGTGCCTATCTCCAGCTGCGTTCCGGGCGAGAGGCGGGGTTCACCCTGGACAGGTCGCCAGTCTGCCGCAGGGCAACACAAAGACAAACAGGACAAACAACCATGCACACACACACTCACACCTAGGGAGAATTTGGGAAGGCCAATTAACCTGACAGTCATGTTTTTGGACTGTGGGAGGAAGCCGGAGAACCCGGAGAGAACCCACGCATGCACAGGGAGAACATGCAAACTCCGTGCAGAAAGACCCCGGGCCGGGAATTGAACCCAGGATCTTCTTGCTGCAAGGCAACAGCGCTACCCACTGCGCCACTGTGCAGCCCATTAATTGTGTTTCCATTACACATATACAAAAATCTTTAATCTATACTGTGGTAATGTTGACAATTTTGCAATTGTGGTGTTTCCATTAAATAGATGAAATGAAAATCACATGTGAATCAGCTTGTGGCTGCAAGCACAAGATGAACCCACAAGCTTGTTTAAAAACATGGCAGGGATGGATGTAAACAGTTTCAGTGGAGAAAACTAGTATTTGATACAGGTTCTCCCACTTGCAAAGCATGTTTAAGTATCATTTTATCATAGGTACTGTTCAAATGTGAGTGATGGAATCTAAAACAAAAATCCAGAAAATCATATTTTATGATTTTTAAGTAATTAATATGCATTTTATTGCATGTATTTGATACATTTAAAAAAAACCCTCAAACAACATAAACCTTTGCTTGTAATTACAAATATCAGACTTTTCCTGTAGTTCTTGATGAGGTTTGCACACACTGCAGCAAGGGTTTTGGACCACTCTTCCATACAGATCTTCTCCACATCTTTCAGGTTTTGAGGCTGTCGCTGGGCAGCAGTGGTCTTCAGTTCTCTCCATGGATTTTCTATAGGGTTCAGGCCTGGAGACTGGCTAGGCCACTCCAGGATCTTGAAATGCTGCTTATGGAGCCACTCATTGGTTATCCTGGCTGTGTGCTTCAGGTTGTTCTCATGCTGGAAGACTCAGCCATGACCCATCTTCAACACCTTAACTGAGGGAAGGAGGTTGTTGGCAAAGACCTCCTGATACTGTTGCTGTGTATTCTGAGCTGATCTGTCACTTTCCTCGTGATCATTAATTCCCCACAAGGAATTGCAAGGAGGCCCAGATTGAGGGAGAATAACCGCCATCTTGAACTTCTTCCATTTTCTTAGAATTGCACCAGTAGTTGTCACCTTCTCATTGAGCTGTTTGCTTATTCTCCAGTAACCCATCCCGGCCTTTTGCAGATCTGCTGCTTCATCCCTGATGTCTTTTTACAGCTCTCTGGTTTTGACCATTGTGAAGTTTGTCTGATTGAGTTTTCAGTCAGGTGTACTGCAAATACAGGTAATAAATGGAAAACAGGAGGGCTTCTTAATTACTGTTTTAGATTCTGTCAGGGGCTGCACAGTGGCGGAGTTGGTAGCACTGTTGCCTTGCAACAAGAAGATTCTGGGTTCGATTCCCGACCCAGGGTCTTTCTGTTTGCATGTTCTCCCTGTGCATGTGTACAGTCCAAAAATATGTCAGGTTAATTGGTCTCTAAATTCTCCTTAGGCGAGTGTGTGTGTGTGGTTGTTTGTCCTGTCTGTCTCTGTGTTGCCCTGCAACAGACCGGCGACCTGTCCAGGGTGTACCCTGCCTCTTGCTTGAAATGTCTCGCGGGAGATAGGTATCAGCACCCCTCCCGACCTGTACCCAGGGACAAGGGTGTACAGAAGATGGATAGGATGGATTCTGTCACTCCCACTGTGTAACTTGGAGGAGTGGGAGGAGTGTTTCAAATGCTTGAACATCAGACTTATTCATAATAATCAGCCATCAAAGGAGACGTCGGAGTCTCACTTTGATGGTTTCCATTTGATACTGTGCAAAAAACAACCCCATTCCAGCCCAAAACGTTTTTATTAAAAAAAAACTTGAGTTTTTTTTCTTTTTTTAATTTGCATGTTTCTATTGAGTTTTCATCATTTCAACTTCTGCAATTTCATGTTTGACGACACAGCTAGTGATGCTTTATCAAAGGGACGACTTGCTTAAGACAACATGATCCTCCAGCGTATCAGAACATCTGAAAGGCTTACCTGTCGTATGGCGTGCCGGTAATGCTGCTGCATGGCTGCCGACGGTAACTGCCTGCAGCATCGCAGTAGGTGTCGATAGAGCTGCACAGGTGTGTGGATCAGCTCTGTCCCAGCTAAAGGCGCCATTTCTTCTGCCTTAACAGGAGAGTGCTACAGATAAGGTAAACAGTACTCATTAGTTTGGATCAGGGTTATGAAAACATAATGATTATTCTGAACAAAGACAAAAATAACATGTAGCCTTCATATCATAAACAGTTAAAGAAATGTGTTAAATTTTTTTTTTAGCTTTTGTACCTCAAATTAGAACTGAAATCACCAACTAAAATCTGACATTTAAATCTATGTTTGGATTTTTTTTGTCTTTCAAAAGAATGATCAAACCTAATGTTCCCAAACACCCCAGTTTAACTATCAAACTGGGGGGTTTCGTAGTTTAGATGAGAGGAAAAAGTTTTTCTCTTTTCTAAAGTAATGTTCGATAAGTAGTTTCAAAAATTGTACTCAAGTAAGAATAGCACGACTTGTTCAACTTTTGTGAAAATAAAAATTAGTTGTCCAAGTAATTACTCAAGGAAGACCAGAAAACTATTCTGTAAAAAGAACTGATTGATATGTAATCAATATTTCATTGTTATGTTTTTGTTAAACAATAATAACATGACATGTTCTGTTTTTATTACAGAACAAAATGCAATGATTTACCACATCACACCTAACATAGCTGAACATGTTAATTATTACTGTTATCATCTAAAGTAATTTTTTGTGATTCTATTAAATTAAAAAAATACCATATATAGACAGAGACGCTGTAGGCAGGAAGGATCTCTGGTAGCAGTCAGTCTTATAAGTCTTTGACTGAAGATTGTTGCTGTATGACAGTAAAGATAAAGGTAATGTTATTTACATAGCACATTTTCAACAACAAGGCAATACAAAGTCCTTAACTGTGATGACAGTCTCACAACTGTCATCACATGCTAAAGGCTCAGTATCCAGACAGCAGAGTTGATTTTCCACAGTAGTTTCCTGGATGACATCATAAGTGGTTAGCAGTTCTGCTACTCTACCTCATTTGTTTTTGCTGCACCTTTTTAGCTCTCTGTCAGGCCATATGCCTAGAAAGATGGAGATAAATGTTGGGGCTGAAATATTATTCTTGCCTATTGAGATTGATGGAATAGATGCTTTGAACTTCCTCCTTCTGTTTCCCTGGCCTTGCTCTGCGTCCATGAAGTCTTTTCAACTCCTCCGGGATGAGTGCCCATACTTCAGATGCTATTTGAACTATTTGATAAACAATACCTTGTTTACACATATTTCTCAAACTGTTAGTTCTAATCCCGTCTGGAATTTACAGAAAGGATTAAATTCTGTCTGCAAGACAGCTGGACTGAAATATTAACATCTTCTGAAACCTTTGATCAGAAAAGAAAACTGTTCTGGACTAAAGGAAATGCTTTACCTATACAGTATGCTTCACATAACTTCACTCCGTCTACTGTCTGTTCTGCATTCTACGTTTTTGCATGTTGAGAGCAATTCAATATGCTGTTATTGCACAGGGAGCAATCTGTACACAGAAAAACTAAGAATTTACAATTACGTTCTCACTAAGAACAGAACCGAGCTTACTGTGTTCTGAACGGCTGCCGTCAGCAGATATCCAGATTCTTCATCGTCTCCCTGAAAGTACTCCTTCTCATTTTGTTTTTTATTGCCGGATGGCAACCAACTTAAGGTGCATTTACCGCCACCTACCAGACTGGAGTGTGGTCATCAATGATCTCAGAGGGAATTTAATAATACATACCTCAATTGTATGCATGAATTTGCAAATTTACATCCATGCGCACTCATATATATATATATATATACTCATACTCATATATATATATATATATATATATATATATATATATATATATATATCCCTACATGGGATGTACCACCAGCAAATAACCGAAGTGGCTGTTATCAGTAAATCCTACCAATGGCTGGAAAAAGCTGGACTCAAGGACAGCACAGAGGCCCTCATCATGGCCGCCCAGGAACAGGCCCTAAACACCAGAGCAATAGAGGTCCAGATCAACCACACCAGACAAGACCCAAGGTGTAGGTTGTGCAAGGAGGCCCCTGAGACAGTCCAGCACATAACAGCAGGGTGCAAGATACTGGCAGGGAAAGCGTACATGGAACGACATAACCAAGTGGCAGGCATAGTGTACAGAAACATCTGTGCAGAATATGGACTGGAAACCCCGAGATCAAAGTGGGAAACACCCCCAAAGGTGGTGGAGAATGACAGAGCTAAGATCCTGTGGGACTTCCAGATCCAGACAGACAGAATGGTAATGGCGAACCAACCAGACATTGTCGTAGTGGATAAACAACAGAGGAAAGCCGTTGTGGTAAATGTAGCAATACCAAGCGATTGCAACATCAGGAAAAAGGAGCACGAGAAACTGGAGAAATACCAGGGCCTCAGGGAGGAACTGGAGAGGGCCTGGAAGGTGAAGACCACAGTGGTCATCTGGGCCCTCGGGGCAGTCACCCCCAAACTGGATCAATGGCTACAACAGATCCCAGGAACATCAGACATCTCAGTCCAGAAATGTGCAGTCCTTGGCACAGCCAAGATACTGCGCAGGACCCTCAAGCTCCCAGGCCTCTGGTAGAGGACCCGAGCTCAGAGGATAAGAACCACCCGCGGTGGGTGAGAAGGGAATTTATATATATATATATATATATATATATATATATATATACCTTTTTTTTCAGGACAAGAGTACTTTCCTTCTGGTTTTGGATGCAAAGACATTCAAGGAGCTGGGAAGGGCTGTGATGCCAGTCAACATCCCATATGGCTTCCACGGAACATTCAGTAGCACAGCCTAGACCTGCCTTCTTTAATGTTCTTGTCTAATCATACATTACAAATGACTTCACTATACATTTAAAGATAGACTGAAACCCTATATAGTGTGTGTATGCCATTGTGCAACAGGGCATGTGTAATGAAAAGTTTACTTAAATAAATGCTGTGACTCTTTGTGGTGTAACTGCAGCTGAAATAAGTGGAGAAATTTTGAATTCATTGAACATTTTATTTCAGCAGAAAGATAAAATAATTTTGTAAAAGAATTCTGTCATTTTTTTACAAAGAAGAAAAATATGTTTCTATATTTCTATATTCTAAGTCTAGATTCAATAAAAACATAGGTCTTTTAACACATTTCCTACTGAACTGCAGAGAGGTCACATTTAGACCACAAGCAGGGTGACCAGCGAAATAAAACAAACACACCTGCTTCATCTTCCACTTAACTGGTCAAGCAGCAGATTTAACTCTGCAGTTTATTAGAAATTAGAGCCAAAGTTTGCCTCAGGTTGCACTTCTTTTCTTTCAGGTATGACTCCAGGTTTCGCGCTTCTGTCAGAATGCCCTCCAGCTCCTTCATCTGTGTCGTGTCCGCTGCTGCTCTCTCACTGGAACAAACCAGATTGACTGTAAAAATATGATCATACTCTTAAATCAGCGAAAAAGTTACACATCCTGATGTTTTATAGGGTGGTGCACACTACACGGTCTTCATCCCAAGTTTTGAAAAGGCAAGTTGTATAAACAATCGGTTTAAACAAACCTGAACGACTGGTAATTAGACACTAAACACCCGGATCCACTGAAGAATTACAGACTACTGGATTCTTTCAGAACAATGAAAGCTGACAGAGAGCATCAAACTCAAACAGTTTTAAGGGCAACAGCTTGAAGGAACACACACCAAAGAGTGGAGGTAATAGAATATATTAGACTGTAAACTTAGATTATCCTGACTGTATATGACATTGTTTGATGGGGTTAGGAATGACTCAACGTTGACTTTAAACATGTAATTTCTTTTTTTTCATAGAATGAAATCCAGTGCAGTCACGCGTTTGTTATGCAGACACAGAGTTTTCTTTTTAAAATTGCAATATAGGTGTTACCAGGTCCCAGCCTCTATTCAGCAGCTGGGCTGATGATAAGTTTAGACTACATGACTGCAGGTGTTTGACTGTGATAGAGATTGGGTCGATTTCCCTCACACACTCACACTCTTCTCTCCATCTCATTTGGTGCCGACTCACCTGGCAGATTAACCACAACCAGAAACAGATGCAGACTGTCACTGAGGAGTAAAATCATGTAGAGCACATCCAGCTTTTTTGTTATTGGACTACATCAGCAAAGCATTTGAGATGAAGATCTGTCATGATCTTCACTGACAGCCAGATGGATAATCTAGCTCAGCACAGGCAAAATGTTTTGGGTTCTTTTATCCCAAACCCTAAGGAAAAGGTTAGTGCTTTCAACTGTAGCAAAGGACCGCTGAAAGAGGTCTTGCTGGTAAAGGTAGCCCCTTCTGCTAAGTTCAGAGACAGAAAGCCTTTTGTCTTTGTCATGACAGGGACATGAGTGTATGAATGGCTAAAAACATTTCATGCAGTCTATATTTATAAGCAGATCCAGGCTTTTTAAGGTTATGAGTCACTCTGAAAACTTTTAATTAGCTGATGTAGGGGCGATCGATATTTCCAAAAAATATCACAATATATTTTTCTTAAGCTTCCATGACAACATCAGAGACAATATTTCACATTTTCAGCTTTTTCATTTGTTTTTATGATTTGGCCAAACAAATATGTAACTTCAAAACAGTTGCTTTCTTTTTAGTTCAATTTATAAACTAACATTAGAATAACAAATATTTTTGTAAATAAAATCACATAATATGTTTAGTGCATCAAAGAAAATATAAAATAGAGCAAGTATAAATGTTAACTAATTATGGCCAACACAAAACAGTTTGAAATCAGTTACCAAGTGTAACTAAAAAAATACCCAAATAAAACAATTTTGCAGTTCAACTGAACATGAGTTTTAAAAGATGTTAAGTTGAACTGAACATCTTCAGTTCTATAAAAAACATGTTTTTTATAGAACACCTACATTATGTGCAAAGCTAAGAATCTTATTTTAATATGAAAAATAATCTTACTTTTAAAAATGCTCAACACCAAAATACATGTTATATAAAAAAAAACACTCTGCACACAGTAAAAGCTTGTGCTCACATCCTAATGATCTGGAACTCATTTTTATTTCTTCGATCTGCCACAGACATCTCCATTGAAGTAATAATTTCAATGGAATTGAAGTTATTAATTCAATTAATTAATAATTAAAGTTTTAGCTTTCATATTCCCGCATAATTGCAGTTGGCAACCATCCCCACCCCAAGATCCATCTCTCCTGCACTTCTTGCCACTGCGCTGCTTGCTTTGCTTTACCAACAGTGAGCAAAGTTTGGTTAATTTTTTTCCTAAAGGAATATCTGATTCAGGACACAGAGCAATAAGCACTCTTGGTTCTACTGATTCAATCTTGATTCAGGAAACTGATTCTCTCCAGTTAGCTGGCAGCTAGCTAGCTTCTTCTATGTTCTGGAGTAGTCATTGTAAACTTGTACCTGCCATCCAAAAATAACAAAATGGACAGAAAATGTTTCTTCATATATTTCAGTGACCCTGAACCTGATGAGTTATTTACTTTTTAGGAAGACTTTTGTATTTCAGAAAGTCTTTTTGCCATAGGTGACCGGTTTGTTCTTTCTATGTGGATAGGAGAGATGAGCAGAAGCAGAGCTGAGTTCCAACTAACCAGGTAACGGCAGGTATGGGAGCTGCAGCGGCCAAAACACTACATCCTTCTCTTATTGCCGATATCAGATAATTCTATGAGATTTGGTCCAGTTTAGAGTGTGGACCATCTTTACTGGCTTCTTATTTGTTGTAATTTCAGCTGGCAAACAACTATAGAAGCAGGTCAGGCTCAATTAAGTGACATCATCACTTGATATTGCTTTTTTTTTTTTTTCACCAGTGTCAAAATGTCCACCAGTGTTATTGTAAGCAAGATGATGTAGTACACCTCTAAGCGGATGAACAATCTCAGTTAAAATGCCGTTTTCAGTCATTTGCCTACTATTCTATTTGCACTGTCTTTTCTAGTTTTTTTTCCTTTTGCATTTGAAGCTCACTGGTATGATCTCCAGAATGCAGTTTGAATATTTGCAATTTCTTCACTGGTATTGATGTTTTTTGCAGAATTATATCTGACAGTTAAAACTGTGGCAGTGGTTTTGGTCAAAAACTGTGTTGAGAAAGTGTGATGTAAACACTATCATTGGGGTGGTTAAATGTAACACTCTGTGGTCTCCTATGTGGTCAGAGGCAGTTGCATAGCTAATCACCAGACATCCAAAACAAGCTATCACGACCCTCAAGCTCCAAGTCAGAGTAACATAATTAAAAACTGGAATAGCTTCAGGATTACCGTAAAAGGTCAGTAAAGTTTGTAAGCAGTATGCTGATCTCTCTTCCTGCACCTGGAGCAAGAAACAAAATGTCAAATAATAGTAATCTTTCCCTTCTAGTAGTAAAACGGAACTATTATATGTTTTATATATGTTTTTCACCAGCTGTAAATGATCTAAGGTTAGTCTAGACTGGGACATCCTGTTTGTTTTACACAGCAGCTTTCTACTACTTGTGAGAAAGACATACCTGCAGCTGTGGCATCAAATGAACCAGCTGACTTCAGAGTAGATGCTTCAGAATGAGCTTTTTTCTTCTTTGGTGGAGATTTGTCCCGATATGAACGTGGACAATCCATCTGCAGCAAGGAAAAAATATGAATACTTAAAGCTTGTCATGGCAGTTTTGTTCCTCTTAATCTATTGTATCACTGTATCATCTGTCAAACATCTGAACACATGTTAAAAACAGATTTCTCAAAATGGGATATCCAAGGTAAAGTGATACATGGTTTTGAAAATGTTTTACAAAAAATAGTAAATGTATGCATTGTATTCACATACAACCGACCTTTTTAATCAAATACCTCAAAATAAAATTCTCTCTCCCCCAGTCACCACCGCACACCATTTTCTACCTCGTTACATGCCTTGTTTAAACCGAGCGACACCAGAGTATATCGCTTATGCATGTAACACCTAAGACAGGGGTGCCCAAAATTTTTTAGAGCAGCCAGCCAGCAGCGAGCTACCACAAGACACAAAGTTATCAAAATTGTAAATGAAACTCTATTGACTTATTTTATACCCAAATATACAAATACACATACTAAAGTGGTATGAAATCTAATGCAGTTTCTCCCTCATAGAGTTTTCTGACATCAGAAGGAGATGCCTAGTTTCACACCGCAGAAGCTTGTTGCAAACTTTAGGCTAGCAGGCGTCAATAAGTTATGGTAGATCTGAAATTTAGTTTCATGATTTAAATGTGAGAGACGGCAGACAAATAGGAGGAACCATAGAAAACTGTTAAGATAAAAGCACATCTTCTGAAGTTGGGATATTTTTTCTCCAACAGGTAAAAGAGGTGTCACCTCAGGCTAGATTTTGGACTGGATTTTATTTCAGTGTCAATTGTGAATGTTAGCTCCTCATTGACAGCAGCGGAGCAATGCAAATTGTAAAAGCTTCTCATTTTGGAGGAAGTCTCATAGGTAAAGCTCCTCTCAAACTCTGGACTCAAGGCAAGATTTTTATGTTCGACAAGAAATTTAATTTCACATAATTGTTGTGGTAGGAGCCATTTGTTTGCTAAATACTCCATTAAATGTCCTATTTGAGGTTTTTTGTGAACGACACTCGCAAACAAGGTAATTAGTCCAATTTTGTCATTTATTGAACACTAAAATTACAGCGGCTATAATGTGCTATAGCAACGGTAAATAAACGTAAAATAACTTGAACAAGTGAGCAACTTAAAACCACTCTTTTTTTTTTCCTTGGTCTGTGCTTAGAGATTACATTAAAAACATAATATTCAGTTCGCTACAATATTTTGTTTTCAGAGTTTATGTTTATTTTGCGATTAGCTATAGCACTCTCCTCAACACAGCAGTGGTTGAGTAGCTATTTTAAACTCCTGCTCTGCTAGTGATGTCAGAGATTCAGTCTGTGGGTCGCCTTTTTTTAATGGAACCGAAACGCACAATCTTGTGCAACACCTTGTTGGAACAATAATTACTGTGATTATTATTTTTGTTGGATCATTAATCTGAACATGTTTTGTTGAGTTCTTCTTCTTATCTTTAATAAAGTTCCAAACGTTTTGGATCTTAGCAAATATTTTGATAAGTGCCTCAGGAGAGGACCTGCTGGTCTAAGCCTCCTGGCAGCGTTCACTTTGTCGCTTACTGCAAAAATCAAATCAAAAACCTTCCAAAGATCGACCGGTCTATTGTGATCGACATATTAAGGACCCCTGCTCTAAAGCATTCAGATATTGCATAACGCTCAAGTGAATGCTGGTAAATTACAAGCCGCACCTCTTTGGGTATGCTATCCAATTGGCATCCACTGAAAATACACCCTTGCAAGGTACAGTGTTTATCACAGAGCTGATTTAAGGGACCTAAATATAAACATCCCTGCCACGTATTTTTGAAGACACAATTTTTATTTGTAACAGCTTTTGAAAACCTTGTATCCTTTTCCTTTCATTTCAAAAAGTTATTTCTGCTGGTTTGTCACATAAAGTGTCAATAAACTTTGTAGATGCAACAAAATTGCAAAGATGTAAAAAGTTCCATGAATATGCTTATTTTATCTATAGCTGCTTGTCCCTGTATGAAATGTACTCTTTCATGAGAAACTCTCTGTCATGAGAGACAACTTAATAGGGCTCCATCTAATAATTATTTTAGAAATTGATTATTCTATCGATTATTAACGATGAGTAAACACTTTATTCAGACAAAAAAATTTAAATTCTTCAACTGAACCACTTAAATAAGTGGTTAAATTGAGTGATGCCTCCCATCCTTCCTCCCATACCCTTCTTTTATTACCCTTCCCCCTTTTTTCTGTCTTTATTTTCCTTATTTTTATTTTATTATCTTTATACTTGGTCTGTACATATTTTGTCCTGTTCAGTTATGTAAAAAAACACAAACAAACAAACAAACAAACAAACAAACAAACAAACAAACAAACAAACAAACAAACAAAAAACCAACTTAGGATGTGAATTATATGCCTTTTTCCAGCTGTTAGCTCATTATTTCTTTTGTATTTGTGTCTCCTTTTCTGTCTGTCATAGAAAGGTTGTGTAATATGTGACAATAAGTAGTCATTTTGTTGGTCTAATTAGTTAAATTCCTGTTGTAATGTCCCCTTTCCTCCAAATAAAAGAATATATTTAAAAAACACTTATTTAATATTTATCATTCCAAAAAATGTCAATTTACTAGAATATTAGAATTATATTTTTTAAAAATGATATTAACCAAAAAATTCAATTCATTTTAAATAAGAAAGAATACATTTTATTGCCTTAGATGCAATGCTTTAGTAAGTGAACACTTGCAAAGGATGCAAGTGAATAAATATTTCTAACATCAACATGAGAAAGCTCAACCCTTTCTGCTTGACTTAGGATCAAACACAGTGTAGAGCTAAGTGTTGACTATTTTTTGTATTAACCAATTAATAACTGGATAGAAAAATATGAACATTTATTTTGAGTAATTTTAATGGGGTGAAGCTAAAACTATGCCAATGGAGGAGTTCTGGATAGAACAGATTTGTAAACAAAGAAGGTTTTTATCTTAAAGGTCAAGTGTATTAAATTTTTGTAGAGTTTATGCTTAATTACTACTGTGGGTGTGATCTTTGTTAAGTAAATGGTATTTTGTTGACTCTCCAGTTAGTTGATTACTAAATTGGTTGATGATAATTTAAATAATCATTTAATGACAATCTGATTGTTTCAGTTCTATTTGTCACAAACATTTGTTATTGTATAAAGTTTTTGAACATTAACACTGAAAGTTCAAAAACTTTCAGTGTTAATGTTCCACAGATTTGTGTTCCAAATCTGTGGAACGCAATGTTGTGTAACACAACATTAACACACAAACTAGCCTGTCTTAGGAAAATATTAAATAATATTAATATCCATTCATCCATAATCTGTTCATCCTTGTCCCTAGTGGGGGCGGGAGTGTCTGGTGCCTATCTCCAGCTGTGTTCCGGGCGAGAGGCGGGTTACATCCTGTACAGGTCGCCAGCCTGTCACAGGGCAACACAGAAACAAACAGGACAAACAACCATGCACACACACACCTAGGGAGAATTTGGAGAGACCAATTAACTTGACAGTCATGTTTTTGGACTGTGGGAGGAAGCTGGAGTACCCGGAGAGAACCCATGCATGCACATTCCGTGCAGAAAGACCCTGGGCCGGGAATCAAACCCAGGACCTTCTTGCTGCAAGGTGCTACCAACTGCGCCATTATGCAGCCATAATATTAATATAAAAATCATATCATAAAAGAAAAAAATAAACACTTTTTTTATGACCATAATGTCTTCTCAAGATCAGTAACATGGAAAATTGCTTCTTATTTGATACAATGAGTGCATGGCTGAGAGAAGATTCCTGCAGCTAAGTAAATAGTTGGATGTGTGCATGAAGTAATTTCTGATGTTCTAACCTCTTGGGAAGTTGTTTGGTTTGTCCCTTTGTTGCTGCTCAGTGTCTGTTTGGCTACTGCTGGTGGCATCAGTTTTCCTGCCATTGTTGCCATGTCTTTCATTACACTGTAAACAAGACATTTAGCAAGTCAGTGACTATTCCTAACACTATCATTATAAGTATTAGGTCACGTTTGCATGAGTTCAATGCAGCTAAACACAAACATTGTAAGGTTCAGTATAAAAAGTGCTAAATAAATGTATCTAGCGCAGTTTATATTGGTGGAACATTCAACTAGTTGTAGAATATGAGTGGTTTTGCTGCTAGCTTGTCCATTACCAATGTTTAAGTGGATGCTTTTATGCTGTAAAAGCATCCACTTTTACAGCATAAATCCGTGACAATCATTATACCTCCATAAATACTACTGCATGTGTTAATGTATTATCTTATCTGTATGAGGACAACCAGAAGCTGCTTATTACACTTCTGAAAAGCTATAAAGTTGATTTGTATTAAACAACTTTACACTCACACTTGCTTGTAATTTATCAGCAATTCTAATTTCTATTTCTCGACCTTTATTGCTAAGTACAAGCTAACAATATCCTGAGGAGGAAAAATAAATATTAGCAAAACAAGCTAGTCGCCAGCCTGTTGCTAATAAACTGCATAAAAAAAATGTAAGAATGATTGTTTACAGGTGACTACTCACAAGCTCACTCACAAGTGCAAAGGGTCTGTTGAAGAATTAAATATATTCATATATTATTGCGTTTTCAAACACAGCCGAACTGGACGTTATTTTTAATTAATTTTAGAGGGCCGCAAAACAACAGCGTGTGTCAACCGTGATGGATTCACGAAAACATCGGGCCAAAGAACTGCGCAACTTTTCTGTGGCTTTTGAAATTTAACTCATTAATGCCTGAATTCATATGCAATTGTATGGGCGGGCATTGGGGGGCATTGCTCGCCTTTTTTTTTTTTTTTTACCTCAGAGTGACCAACTTTCTATTTTTCCTATATCGATTTGATACAGTACGGGTTCCCGCACTTCCCGTATCTGTGCCCTTTGTTTCCCGCATTTTTTCCGTCGTTACAGCTGCATCCTTTAACATGTCATAGGGGAGAGCTGTTGCTACTGTGCTGATTTGTAAACAAAAAGGTTTTTATCTTAAAGAACTTTGCACAGTTATCCCTCAAACCACCTGAGTGAGTTGAATAATGCCGTTGGATATTGTAATGTTAGCTAAATGATGATTAGTTAATGCCAATATATCACGTTAAGCTTGTTAACGAGAGTAGGCTACTAGTATTGTTACATGTTCAAAAGTGGGTAGAACTGGTCATGTTTACTTAAGTAACTTTTTGAGAAAAAAATGATACTTATAAATACGGAAGAGGATTAGTGGAACTGAAAAAAAAATTCCGACTTTAATCTCTGAATTCTGAGATTAAAATCAGAATAGTTGGCTTTTAAGCATGTCATTTAAAATAGTTAAATGTAGGGATTTCTGATCTCTCACACCTGATGTAATGATATCTGGGTATCTATTTTGGCAGTGTACTGTCTCATAGCATAGGTACAGGTGAGCTACAAGTCAAATTATGTGTTATGATCAAGGTTTCCCCTGAAAATTGCTAAGCCTAAAAGATGTTAAGTTAACAGGAAATGTAAATTATATGTTATGGGAAGACATCGCCAGTGAAATGCTGTATTAGAAATTTGTAGAAATTATCATTTTATGTAATTAATAGATAAGAAGTACTACTTTGGAACAGAACACTGTGGATTGCTTTAAGTTTTTTCATACAAAAATAATAAATCTATAATTTGTACTCGTAAGACGATAAAATATAAAAGATTCAATGGGTATGATCACCTTTTCATCACTATAAAGTTTTGTTTCTACCTCACTTATAAAAGGAATTTCCAGGCAGTTTAAAAAGCTGGACTTAACTCTTGGCATTTGGGGGCAGGAGGTTAACTACTGTGTATTTTTTCCCATGAAGAGACTTCAGATGTACTTTTTAAAGTGGGGCAGTCTGAGCACTCCAACAATACCGTTGGACTGGTGTTTGTGGACACTGTGATTTCCTGTGAATTATTTGTTTATTTCACATTCGTTCGGTTATTAGTTTCGTGTCATGGAAACGCAAGCTCTTAATAACAGCCTTTGTGAACGTGAATTGTAGATGTTCACAATTCCCACGGTCCTTGAACGCAGCATTATTGGCATCACTTGCCAGTAGAAGGAGCTCTTTCGATCTCACCTCATACAGGAGCCAAACATACACAAACATGGCGAAAACGCAGGCGGACAAGATGCTGTCTTCTCTCTGGTATTTCATATGCTTCTCGGTCCTGGCACTTTCCGAGGGAACCCCGCCGGCCCTCCATCTTCACCAGGAGCGACACTACACCCTTCCGCAGAACAGAGGCTTTTTCACTGTTGAAGCGAATCTGGGTTTTTTCGCGCGAGATGGAAGAGGCGCCGCGGCTCCAGCGCTGCCTCTGACTGCTCAAGTTGCGTCCGATTCAGGCGCCCAGGGGGAGCATCGGAGCCGACGGAGCGTTGGCAAGTCGGCCATGCCGAAGGTTTTCGGCCAGGTAAAGCAACCCACGATGCAATCCAGTGAGGCTGGGGTAATTTGAGCTCCATGGATCATCTCACATTGTCCTTAGCTAACAGACATGGACATTTCTCACCATTCTTCACCATAAGCTCGCATTACTCCAACTTGAATGTGATAAAGAAATTTGTTTTTGTGCTGTTCAATCTTGCTCAGGGTAGTGCTGAGGCGGTGTTTACAATGTTGCACAGTTCAATGAACATGGACAAACCAGCAGCCTGCAAATGGCAGCCTATTTAGAATGAGAAAGTAAATTCAGATCTTACAATTTTGCAAACATCAGTGTGTCTGCAGGTTCCTGTTATTAGCTGGAGAGGGAAGCATGGTGTTTTCTCAATAAAGAGACTATGGTGGTGTTTACAGGTATGGACTCTTGGGTTGGTTTGTTTTCCTGGGTGCTCAAGAAAATACAGCGCTGCAAGGATTTTACTGTCATCCAGCACCGAAAATACTGGAAGGAAAATGACTTTGCAGAATGCTGTACAGGTATGCATTAAACAAGAGCTTGGTATAATTGATACTTCAATAAAAGTTAGATCAGAAAGAGGAAGTGATCTCATCCTGCCTTGGTCAGAATAAATGAGGCCTCTGTTTGCTGAAGGGGTCTGCTGTGGGTTTGCATCACTGGAACATAATTACTAGGATTGGCGCAAGTCGTCAGAGGTGCTAGCTTTTCTTTGTCATTCAATAAAAGCCATCCATTAGTCTGACATCCTGGGTGTGACTGGTGCACGCTCCTCATCTTCCAAGATGACACAGCTGTTGAGCAGGAAAACACTTTAAGGGAATGAGTGCAGTACCACAGCAGCATGCAAGTTTAGGAAGACTTGGAGAAAGGGGGCTGTATTTTAGGAAACTCAGCTGAACTGATTCAGGGTGCTGCTGCAATTTGGAGGGTTCCTGAAAGTTCTGGAGTACAAGAGAATTCAGAGGAAAAACATGCATTAGAATATGGAAAAAGTTACCTGTCTCATTCTCTAAAATTGCCCTCCATCTAGTTGTGGAACTACAGATCTCTACTTTCAGCTGTTTAATTTAATAATGAAGCATTTTGTAGAAGCGCTAATCACTCATCATGCAGGTGGAGCCCGGTTGCAAGCGTGATGCTATCCTCTTAGTCATGCATCATGCTTGTTTTTATATTATTTTACTATTATTTTTAGTATTTACAGTTACACAATGCATTAAACCATATCAAACGCTTTGTATACTTAGGTAGCCAGAGTTAATGTGTGTGGCGTGAATATCTGATAGACTTGTCCCTTAAAGTGTATTTAAAAACTCCATGAAGAGCGACTAAAGCCATATTAGCAGCATTGAATTAAAACTCCCGTTTGTTGCACATTTCTGCAAGCAGCGCAGCAGATTTAACTCATAATGCAGGGTCAATCCAAGGTTTTATGAGGCCTTGAGTAGAGTTTGACTGAAGGGCCAGTCTTGCTGCTAAAAACATCAGCATCTTTAACAGCTTCTGTGTTAGATTTAGTGAAGTCTCGGAGAGGGGGAGTAGTTTAATTGGCCAATCTAAAAAGCAAAAAATTATAATTACAGTTTACTAATTTGTATTTGTGAACAAATGCATCTCAAAGTCAAAGATTAAACTCAAAGCATCAGAGTGTAGGTGTGGTAGCAGAACAATCTAACTCATATTGTTCTTTGGACTTTTACAAAGTAAACTTGCCAGCTCCTTATAATCTTAAATTTAAATGTTAAGCAATTTAAAATATTTAAATTTATGAATGCTGAAGCCATTAAATCAAGTTTAATAGAATTCATAGTCTCAATAAATAAGTGTTACATTTATATATCTGTGATCTGTGTTAAAATATTAGCATTTTGGGGTTCCTGAAGTTATAGGAGCCTGATGGATCCACCGACTTAATTTGGATTAAACAGAAGTGCAAATAATTGATATTCATTTTAATCGTATATTTGTTGTTTTTAAGGCTAATTTTGGGTTTAGATAGCATTTCACTGGCGATGTCTTCCTGTAACAAATGGAAGGTGTACACATGAAAACCTTTCTCCAGCTTACTTGTTGGAGGTTCTGATTCATGTACATCACCTTAGGCAAGCCCTGCAAGCACCTAGCGTAAAATGCAATTTCAATAAACCGAAAGCGACTGAGCCGCTTATCCCCGAACATGCAAGTAGACGTTCAATATATATATATTTTCTCATTGATAATGATTCGGGGATTTTTTTATTGTCATACCAGCTTGGGTTTGTGGTATAAAATTTGTACTCAGGTCCCAGATCAAAAAATTTTCAACACACAAAAAAATAGATAAATAATTAAATAAAAATAAATAAATAAATGAACAGAAATGAAGTTTTATTTTTATATATATATATATATATATATATATGTAACTTATCTATGTGGAGAAGCTGCATTTGGTTCAGCCAAAATTTTTATATTGTATTTTTTATGTTGTATTCTTTTTTGAATTTTATGTTTGAACAAGAATTTTATAAGCTCTTCTGAACAGTTTGTAGTTTTTGTTTTTACAGTGCACTTTGCCCAACCATTTATATCTTTTATGCCCATGTTAACAACAGAATTTTGTTTCTTCATCACAAACAGAAACACATCTGCCAGCTATGTACTACCACGATGTGCTCTGCCATGTATTTTTTGTAACCGGGATGGTATGAAATTTTTATCACAGTCTATCTGTTCAGTCTATCTGCTCACCTGCCCTTACAAAAAATCCCATTAAAATCATGTGATTTTCATGGGATCACATGTGATAAAGTATTTTGTTCATGTGATCCATGGTTTATTCAACATGGGATCACATGTGGTCACATATTTCTCACATGTGCATCACATGCGCTTTTAGTTTATATGCCTCTGGCATAACTTAAATAAATGTTAAGTTATGCCAGAGGCATAACTTTTAACTTTAAGACAAAGCGACACTTATATGTGTTAATAGAAATATTTGATAATAATGTAACATTTCCACATGTGAATCACTTGTGATTCACATGTGGAAATGTATAAATCACATGTGGAAATGTGTATTCACATGTGAATCACATGTGATTTTACCATAAAACGTTCCAAAATGACACATATACATGTGCTTTCACATGTGATTCACATCCTTCAAACATCATTCACATGAAAAAGTTGTGTGAACCACATGTGTTGTTTTCGTGGGATTTTTTTGTAAGAGTGGGTAAATACATCCACTGTATTCGCTCTGAACAAGCCACAAGGCAGCAGCTTCTGGAGGAGAAAGGTTGTTGTATTCCATCCATTGCACCAGTCATTTAAGGATGCCTATTGCTCTCCCAAAAAACCCAGACATGATCATCTTCAATGAAGTTCACGTGGACTGAACTTGAAAATTGGATGTTATGCTGATAGCTCATAGCATTTCTCTACAACTCATAGATGCAAGTGAGAGCGTTATGCAACACAAATAATCACCTTGATAAAACATTGTGTGCTAAATAATAAAACACAATTTAACAAAGTTTCAAGGCAGATAATTCATTTCTAGGAATTTTAGTAATTGAAGTACTCGAATCATTCAAGGAATCATGGCAACCCTATTCTTCAGTCAGTAATCCTCTGGCTGAACCTGGCTGCGTTCTAGAGTAAAGCTTAAAGTGCCAAGCATCCTGCTTCAGAGGCTCATTCTCAGCTCTTGGTGAACTTGTGTGCTGCTGTAAGTGTTGGAGGAATCTGCAAAACATGGTGCAGTACGCATCTGGGTTTCAAACTGGCCACAGGAATGTTGTAAAGTGGAGGTCTGTTGGCTCAGAATCTGAAGAACAGCTCGGCTGCTGCCTCTGATGTGTGGTTCTCAAACCCAGAGCAGGAATTGCCCATGATCATTCCTGTAATCCGCTGATGATCGCATGAGGAAGGGTCAGGTACAAGTCAGCTGAGCTTGGAGAAGGCTCGCTAGCTGAACCACAAAGGCTGTGCAGCAGCTTCTGACCCATGAAATCAAGGTGCTGTGTTGCATAATAAACTAACTGTAGGCTACAATTATATTAAATAGCTTCTCGTTATCATCCTACCCCATAACACCCTCCAGAGCTTTTGCTCTACCACCAGAGCTCTCTGATCATCGGTTAATTGACCCTAATAGTTTGCTCCCAATAATTTGCTGCAACTTGTGAAAAAGCCTTTTGTCTTCACAGACAGTCTAATTCCAGTTCAGCCGTGACAGGCTGCAGACTGCCTCCCTCTCCCAGTCCACCCGATATAAAATACAGAAATTTATTGCTGTAGGACCTTGGCTTGAAAGACGGCCCTGGCTTTTACCAAGGCATTCTGATGAGGCGGTGTGTATCAGTGGAGTGAGGCTGATACACACCGCCTGTAACGCTTTGGTCCCCAGGTAACGCTTTGGTTACAGGTAATTTGGTAATTTGGTCCCCAGAATGTTTGCATTGCTGCGACTAGAGCATCACAAAAGGGCAAAACCATATTGATAAATCTCATTTACTTGCCGTGCCTCTTTGTTGTCCACCCACTCCGTGGATGAGAGATCGATATTTCTAGTTACTGCGTTGGATTTATAGATTTTTTTTTTCAGGCTGCTGCAGAAAAAGATATTAGTGTATTTGCCTTTTAAATGGACTGACTGACTGAACTTATATAGCACTTTTCCAGTCATTTTGACCACTTAAAGCGCTTTACACTAGAGTCACATCCACCCATTCACACACCGATACACAGACCAGTAGGCAATTTGGGGTTAAGTGCCTTGCCCAGAGGCACATCGACATGTGGAAGGAGGAAGCTGGAATCGAACCTGCAACCTTCCGATTGCAAGACGACAACTCTGCCACACATCCACAGTCGCCTTTATTAGATTTATTTATTTTTTCTCTCTGTAAGATCATGGCAGGAACACTGGTGTTAGATCCGCAAATAAGAAGCTGTGGCCTCCTTTGTAACAATAGAATTATTTCAGAAGAAGGTGGAAAGCGGGTCGCATCAGGCCACAAAAAAACCTGTGGCAAAAAAGCTGTGTGTTATTTCTGGAGCAGCAGAAAGGCATTGGAAGAAAAATTTAGTTTTTTCAGGGATCTGCTCCCTCTTGGAGTCATCAATAAAATATTAATAAAAGAGAATTCTGATGAGATAGCTAAGCAGTGACAAGAAGGATGAAATAGCCCATTTCTTTGTATGAGTATTTGTATTTCTTGTATGAGTTTCTTAATTTCAGACCCATCTGCCTGATGGGAGGTGCATACAGGAGGGGTTGGTGTTTTGGCTTGTCATTGCAGTATTTACATGGAAACAAACATGCAGGGAAAATTAGACATACGCCTCTCAGATGTTCATGACATGGTCATGGAAAACGACAGATCGGTTTTCCTTTTTAAGTGAGCTGGGTTTGTTGCAAGTCAGCCTGCTGTAGTATGAAATTACAAACACAAAAAAGTTCAAACTTTCTACTTCCACCTGTTATATTTTAGTACTGTTTTTTTTTGCTCACAACATAAATAACTAGGGCTCCACCAATTTTAAAAATTTGGGCCAATATTCATATCCAATATTAACTATTCCACTGATCTATTTTCTTTGCAAGAGGCAGTTGGGGGGAAGTTATAATAAAGTTATAATGTCCATGTACCCCCATTATAACTGCCCTAACACCTCCTGGAACATATATTAAACTGCTGCTTCTTCTCTTCTCCAGAATCCCTGAATAGACCTTGCCAGCTCATTGTTTAGATGAAATCTAAACACTGTTTAAACATTGTTTAGATTTCATCTAAACCAGGGGTGCTCAATATGTCGATCGCGATCCACCGGTCGATCGCGGGAAGGTTTTGAGTCGATCTCGGCAGCAGGTGAGAAACTGAAGGCCTCCAGGACGCCGAGAGAAGCACTTCCTCTTCTGACAGGCTTATCAAAATATTCACTAAGATCCAAAACGTTTGTGGCTTAATTAAATAATAATAAAGCCTGGAAACCTGATATCGTAACGGACTGAACATTTTTAACGTAATCTTTGCTCGGCTTGCGGGGCGCAGGCGGTTGCCACGGCAACGGGTGTGCTTAACGATAAAGAGAGAAAGTAAAAAAAGGTGCGTGTGGTTCTCAAGTGGATCACCTGTTAGGGTTATTTTACCTTTGTTTTCCTTCGCTGTGGTTCATCACAGCCGCAGGAGTTTCTGAACGTTCAATAAACAACAAACTTGGACTAATTACCTTGTTCATTTGCAGTAAACGTCACAGCAAACATCAAATTGGACACATATATTTGATTAAGCTTTAACAAACAAATGGCCTCTACCGCGATAATTATGTGAAATTAAATTAATTATATCCCAAATTCAAAAGATTTGCCTTTACCTCTGCAGAGCTCTTTGGTTCCTCCTGTCAGTCTGTAGTTTCGCATATTGACGTCATCAAACCAAATTTCGGATCTACCATAACTGACTGACACCTGCTGGCCTCAGGTTTGCAACCAGTGTCTGACTGAGAAACCAGTAACCTCCTCCCAGTGTCAGAATCTCACAGAGGAAGAAACTGCATTAGGTTTTCTATCACTTTATCATTTCTGATATAACCCTATGAGTCAATAGGGTTTAATTTACAATTTGTATGTCTTCATGTCATGAGGTAGATCTCAGCCGGCTGGTGAGAGAAAAAGTAGATCTTGGTCTCAAAAGGTTTGAGCACCCCTGATCTAAACAATGAGCTGCTGGCAGTATTAAGCTCTGATATGGTGGTGAGTAAATTCAGAAAAAAGTGTATTCAACGGTCCTTAGGGTCATGTACAAGGTAAACACAAACTTATTGTTCAGAAGTACTTTGCTGATATCCAGATGGACAGGAAAACATGATATGCCAAAAAATATCAGATGCTAACTGTGCTAATGCTATGACACTGATGTGTGAAAACAATGTGTAAAGGTCAGAAAAGCACCACTAAGTAGAACAGTGAAGTAATAAAGTTTTGTATATATATTTCCCTCAAAAGCGCAGGGGAAAAAGTAAACGGCTTGTTGTCCGAAAACTATGGTAATGCGGAAAGACATTTCCAGGGAAGGCATATTACATTAGCTGTCGCATCAAGATTAAAGTTACATCTTACATGCCCAATGTTGAGAAGCTATCCAGTGATGTCCGTAAATAGAAGTCACATTAAACACGTAAGAACACATTGTACAACAGAATAGTCACATGGTGCGTCATTCCTTGAAGGATGCACTTTGTTACATATATTTAGTAAGAAAGTGGTTGTTTTTATAAATCGATTAGTGATTTTTGGCAGTATAAATTTAGAATGACATTTAGCGATATTATTGTGTTTTGCTGCTCAAGTCCGAGAATGGTTGTGTGTCAAAAGAGAAGAGGATTCTGCTATGTCTTACCATTGCACTGACTTGATTTCTTTATTGCATTTCTTTAATTTTATCAATGCAATGAAACATAATACATTAATATTGTAAACGAAGGTAAACTTAAAGCACTGTGGTACAACAGAATAGTCTTGTGGTGCGTCATTCCTTCCAGGATGCACTGTAGGAATAATAAACATTTAACTATGAATGCTAATTATGTATACACTTAGGCATTTTGATAAGAGGCTAATATAAACATAAGGCTTTGAGTTTTTTGCTGCTCCAGACAGATCCTTTTTTGTTCTTTTGGTCCAATATGGCTCTTTCAACATTTTGGGTTACCCCTGGCTTAGGTAATTAGGACCTGCTTTTAGTGGTCCACACATCATGATTTACATCAGTAAAATTGTTTTTAGTTCATACAGTAACACACAGTTTTAAATATATTAGAGTTTCTTAAATTCATATCTGATTCTTGTTTTCTTATTTCAAGATTTCTTATTTGTGTCTTGCAGGCCAACTTGAATGACTCTCATAATCAGATGGTGGTACACTGGGCTGGTGCAAAAAGCAACGTCATTGTAGCCCTGGCCCGAGATAGCACTGCAGCCACTGGGCCCAAAACCAGTTCTGTAAGTACTCGTACAGCACGGTACTATTTCAGCTTCCATGCATTCAACCTCTGCTGGATGGCATTTTCTGACTTCATGTTTGCTCACCCCTAAAAAAAATCTACTTAACAGACCAAGATCTTTCATTTAAAAAAATAGACAGTCGTGGGGACAATTAATCTCAATGTGGCTTTGGACAGACATGGTTGAACTCCCACGCTCCCTCTGGGACCCTGATGAGGCTGTGGAGCAAGTGTTCCATGACCAGAACGAAAACCACACTTCTTTTCCTAAATCTGAGGTTTGACTCTCTGATGGACCCTCTTCTCCAGAACCCCTGAATAGACCTTGCCAGGGAAGAGCTTAAGAGCTTAAGACCCCTCATTAGTTGAGCACACTCTGCAGTCTCCTTTTTGAATAGAAAGACCACCCTGGTTTACCAATCCAGGGGAACTGCCCCCAATGTTCATGCAATATTGCAGCGTCACGTCATGTTAGTCTCACCCACCCCCAGGGGTGGTACACTGGGGCATGGGAAGAGCTTCTCAACCACCTCGGCAACCCAAAGATTGGAGAGCCCAACCCAGAGTCCCCATGCTGTGCTTCCTCAGTGGAAGGCATGTTGATATGATTGAAGAGGTCTTCAAAGTATTCTGCCCACCGGCACAAAACGTCCTTAGTTGAGGTCAATAGCACACCATCCCCACTATAAAGAGTGTTGGTGCTGTACTGCTTTCCCCTCATAAGACACTGGACAGTGAATCAGAATTGCCTTGAAGCCATGCAGAAGTCTTTCTCCATTTCCTCTCCGAACTTCTCCCATACCCGAGTTTTTGCCTCAGCAACCACCCAAGCCACATGCCACTTTGACTGCCAACAGCTGCTTCAGGGGTTCCACAGGCCAAAAAGGCCCAATAGGATTCCCTTTTCAGCCTGACAGTGTCTGTCACCGAAGGTGTCCATTGGGTTTAAGGGTTGCATCACAGGCACTGACAGCCTTGTGGCCACAGCTCCAATAAGTCACCTCAACAACGGAGACGTGGAATATGGTCAGGATAGGGTCAGTCGTTCTCCACATCCAGCATTTGACCAGCATCCTTCCCAATTGCTAGAGCCATCTCACAACCATGTATTGGTGATTGGGCAGTTCCACATCTCTTTTCAAGATATGTAACCACAGATCCGATGAAATGACAACAAAGTTGATCATAGAACTGTGGCCTAGTTCTGGTGCCAAGTGCACATATGGACCCTTATGAACATGTTGTTCATTATGGATAATCCATGAGGAGCACAGAAGTCCAAGAATAGAACATCACTTGGGTTTAGATCGGGGGTGCATTCCTCCCGACCACATCCCTCCAGGTATCACTGTCATTGCCCACGTGAGTGTTTAAGTCTCCCAGCATAACAAGAGAATCACTAGGACGGGCACTCTCCAGCACCCCCTTCAAGAATTCCAAAAAGGTGGATAACCTGAACTGTTGTTAACAGTCAGAACCCATTCTCCATCCTTAGGCAGAGGAAGGCTACCCTCTCATTCACCAGGGTGAATCCCAAAGTGCAGGTACCTAAATGGGGGGCAACAAGTATACCCCCAGTTAGACTCCTTCGTCATATATAAAACACAAATGACAGCTGTCCTGCCACAATGTGCTCTGCCACCAATTTATTTTAATGGTGGTAAATGTATTTCTCCAGTTCTTGCTGTAAAGTTACACTTAAGCTTAGCATCATCTACAACAGTGGTACCCAACCCTGGTCCTCAGGGACCGCTGTCCTGCATGTTTTTGGTGAGTCCAGACTCCAGCACAGCTGATTCATATGATTCCATTACTTCCTTTGCATTCCTGTAATTGCTGCAGAGGTTGCTTAATCACCTGTTATTTTAACCCAAATATGGAGCAGCAGGGGAACACCTAAAATATGCAGGGCAGTGGGCCCTGCAGACCAGGGTTGGTGACCATTGATCTACAGCAGTTGTCCGCCAGCACGGATCGGAACTGGGCCGCACAAGACATAATTAAATATTTCCGTTTTATATATTTGCTGAGTCTGAAGAATCTTTAATTTTAAAAATCCTTTTACCGGATTCTCTTGGTCACGTCTTGCGTGCCAACATTGAGCCCACAAGCAGCAAAATGAGTAAGAAACAGATCAGGTGTCTTTGGAAAGTGTCTTTGTGAAGGGAAAAAGGCCCAGAGAAGAGACATAAGAATGGATTCATCTGGGTAGGTGATTCCCGCAGTTCAAGCCTGCTCTGCTCAATTTGCAGCAACCGGCTCGCTAATGAGGGAAAGAAATCTTCAAACTGCTTCTCCACTTAGAGACCATGAGCACACTGTGCATAAGCACACACCTCAGGTGTTAGTTGTCTCATCACTCAGAGATGGGACCATCTCGTTACAGAGAAACATACTCAGGGCTCCCATTAATTTGTCGTTGTCGAGAGTTAAAATTTTCATAAAAATAAAATGTTTGTTTTGTGTCGCATTTGTATCTTATTTTGAAGATGTAAACGTAATGATAGCGACCAGAGTCAGAAATCATTAAGGCAGTGGTCGAGACAAGAGGAGCAGAGTTTGTGAGTCCCAAGTCTGATTCAATTGTGCCATGTGAATCACACGGCATGTCAGCTGATTTTCCAAACCTTTGCGACCACACACGAGCCGATAAAAGTACAACAGGTTCGATCGTTTCGTGTGTCCAGCCACACAGCAGGAGCAACACACCACGTACCGATTTCACTCATGAACATCCCTGTTCCAGAAGAAAATCCCGTAAAACCCTCAACATATCATATGTGAATTTAGACTAATCAAACACAGATGACGATGTAGGGACAATTGTGATAAAAAAAAACTATATAGACACCCTTCTGTCAAAATTTGATGGATGATGACCTTTGACCTCTAGTCCCCCGCCCCTCCCCCCTTCCGGTGTCAGGTTACCACCCCTCCCCCCCCCCCCTTCCGGTCACAGGTCGTGAGAAAACCCTTAAGGGTCATTCTCACGACCTCAGGTCTGACCTCTAATCAAACCACCCCTCCCCCTTTCCGGTGTCAGGTTACCCCCCTCCTTAAATAAACATTCCTTAGACATCTGTTGTCCCCCTCTTTGTTTTCTTGAAAGCTCCAATTGACTTCTGAGTTTTAAGACTAATACAATTACAATAAGCGATAGTTAATCAAGAATAATGTATATAATTATATACTATGTGTTGTGAAGTTTAAATAGATTTGAAGTGTGTGCCTCCAAGTCTGAGACCATGGTCCTGAGCCGGAAAAGGGTAGAGTGCCTTCTCCGGGTCAAGGGAGATGTCCTGCCCCAAGTGGAGGAGTTCAAGTATCTCGGGATCTTGTTCACGAATGAGGGAAGAAGGGAGCGTGAGGTCGACAGGCGGATTGGTGCAGCGTCCGCCGTGAAACGGGCGCTCTACCGGTCCGTCGTGGTGAAGAGAGAGCTGAGTCAAAAGGCGAAGCTCTCCAATTTACCGGTCGATCTACATTCCTACCCTCATCTATGGTCATGAGCTTTGGGTAATGACCGAAAGAACGAGATCGCGGATACAAGCGGCTGAAATGGGTTTTCTCCGTAGGGTGGCTGGGCTCTCCCTTAGAGATAGGGTGAGAAGCTCGGTCATCCGGGACGGACTCGGAGTAGAGCCGCTGCTCCTCCACATCGAGAGGAGCCAGTTGAGGTGGCTCGGGCATCTGGTCAGGATGCCTCCTGGACGCCTCCCTGGTGAGGTGTTTAGGGAGGGTCCCACCGGGAGGAGGCCCCGGGGAAGACCCAGGACACGCTGGAGAGACTACGTCTCTCGGCTGGCTTGGGAACGCCTCGGGATTCCCCCGGAGGAGTTGGAGGAAGTGGCTGGGGAAAGGGAAGTCTGGGCCTCCCTTCTTAAGCTGCTACCCCCGCGACCCGACCCCGGATAAGCGGCAGAAGATGGATGGATGGATGGATGGATGGATGTTGTGAAGTTTAAATAGATTTGAAGTGTAGTTGTTACCTCTGGTGTTGTGCCTGTGTTCAGCCCAGGACAAGGGAGCTGGGCCTGATCTGCGGGAGTTGGTTTGAAAAAACCCCTCAGGGTTATTCAACCAAATAAAGAAAATCATGAGTATGGAATCACGATTATTTTCTTAACTATCTTACGCAACATAAAATTCTTGAAGGTTTCAATAATTTCCTAAGTTCATATTTGCTGAGTCGATTCTGTATCATTGAATATTTATTTCTCCTTTTTCTTTGTTTTTTCCTTCAGCTCGGTTAATCCTACTCATTATAAACACATTACACTTTTATTTCGGTGATAAAATAAATGACTTTTACATTCACGCACAACTTTGCGGTCGACCACATGGTACCACATGGTATCAAAAAATAAAAAATGTTTTAAATCACTGATATAAGAGTGAAAAATACATCTGATGTTGTGATGTTTCTGCTCTTTGTATCCAAAAATATTTCCTGAAGGCTAATACGTAGTTGGAGCAGATAACCGGTTCCCTCCTCGGTCATGTAGACCCAACAGTTTTTACAAGTCTCAGTCTGTCCTGAAAACTAGACATAGCCTTGCTCTCAGTAAATACAACTGTCATCTTTTAACCCTGTTTGTTGTCCAGTAGCAGAAAAAAAACTTGGTTAAGAAACCGCAGTCCTCTGAATTGCTTTCCAAACTACCAAACTTCTATCACCTATATATCGAATAATTAAGGAATTGTACATATTTATTTATATTTTAAAGGTATGTAGTTTTAGGTCTGCCATCTAGTAAAAAGCTGCATAATCTGGCTAGTTGTGTCTAAAACTGAGTCACCGTGTTTCCTCATCTTCTGAAACAACCACCAGGCAGAGAGCAACAGTTTGACAAACAATTTGCTTTGTGAAGCACCGCCTCACTGGGAGGGAAACAAAAGGCCAAAGTGCCAATCAGGTGCAAGTTGGGTGGGTTGAAGTAAGAGAAACCAGATACTTCAACGCATGCTGAAGACCAGCAAGCAAGCAAAACATTCACAGAGTGGATATAGTAGAATATTGGAGTTCAGGAAGTACAGGATAGAAGAGTTGACTGAATAAAGACATTGCCCAGAAATTCAGACTGGGAAGCAAACTGACAAATTGCTAAGTATGTAGAGCAGGAAAATAGGTTAGATTTACTTAAATTTTTGCAAACCAATTGCCTCAAAAAATTCAATTACTGCAACACAGTGTCGTTACACTGTGTGATTTTGGCAAACAATATTCTTAAACTCATCCAGAATATTATTCTCTGCAAAACTTCTTTTATTTTCTGCCTACAGCAGCAGCAACATATTTGCTACATACAATAAAGATACACGGTCTCATTGTTTGACATAGTTATCCTGTTCAAAACCTTTTGGTTTGCTTGAGCAGAAAAGGCCTAGTGTCTGGGCATGTTAAAATGTTACAACTTTTACCACACAAAATCCTCACTACTATCAAATAGTTCTCTTTTTATTTTATTTTAGTTGTTGCCTGGACTCAACTTAAATAGATTAACTTATAAAGTTTCTTTTTTTTAAATCCAAACATTCCTGCCACTGGTTTAAGATGAGTACAAACAACAAGTTGATGATAATTAAGCGATGTTCGCTTGAACTTTTAAAAAAAAAAAAAAGTCTGATGTTTTATGTTACAGTGAGAAAGGCCGAAGTCCAGGTTCAGCAGAAGGCTGAAGGCATCTGATTCAGGCTTCAAACTCAGGACCTGTTTGTTTTACTGCAAAACTTTGCTAAGGTTAAATTTAATGGGCTAAAGAAAGTCAATCCTTTCATTCAGTCTAAGCTCCCTGAAAAGGAGAAATTACCTTTCAGATCAATATATTTTTGATTGCTTTGAGTATCATGATATTTTTTACTTCATCTGACTGATATAATCTTCTTTATCGCGTACAGATGCTTCACATTGATCATTAATAAGTTTATCATTTACAAGAGGTGAACATGAGTGAACATTAGTGAACATTAGTGAACAGATAGCATCATGAGAAGCAAGGAACAAAAGCTGTAGATAATTTTAACGGTAACAAGATAATTCACCATGTTGTGATCAACCCTTGCAGGATGGTTGTGTAGTAGAAAGCATGAAGTATGTCCATCCATCCATCCATTTTCCGTCACCCTTCTCCCTAACGGGGTCGGGACATGAAGCATGTTTTATGTTTTATTTTTAATATTTGTTTTTTAGGTAAAGTGCACCTATAGCAAACTTAGTTAATATTATTATATAGTGAGCTAGTTGTCAGAAGATGTGAGGGGGTATTTAAGAAGAAAAATAAATAAATAAAATTCACTGATTGAATTGTTGGTTGACAGCCAGTATATATTTGAAGTTGTGCAACAAATACCAAAAGAAATAAAAACCATATAAAACTTGAATGGCCATTCAGTTTGATACATATTTACGCAGACCATCATTCAATAAATCGATAGAAATCCAAGTGCACGCATTAAAACATCCAATCTAAATAATATGGATTGTATTCACTATTTGAATACAGACTGATGGTTTACATTGATCATTTATAAGCTTTAGTAACGGAAAATTCAACAACTGTATTTTGTTACTGAACACACTCGAGTGTATAAAATGATGAATGGATGAAAAAGCATTATTCGGGCCGAGAAACATACAGCATATGAGTTAGAGACAAAAGTAGTGGATAATGATAAAGGTAACAAAACAGTTCATCATGTCAGAGCGTAGTTGTGCAGTGTTAAAAAAAATAAAAAAGAAAAAACCTTTCAACTCTAGGGAAAGCTAAAACTTAAATATGAGTAGCCTCAGTAAGGTCTGTTTAATAAGTGTCACATATTCTTAAAAAATAAATTTACAAATGAGAAACTTTTACTGACATGTTTCACACTAGCAAGTGTTGCAGAGAAAAATTTATGAGTTTCAAATGTATTTAAATCGGCGTTTACTATTTTGGAGAAAGCATGAAACTCTGGGAAGATCAGTGTCGATTCAGCAGCAGGACAAAAAATGAACGAAAGTAGCAATCACAATGATGCAAGGATAAATTTTGGAAAATTCTGGGCAAATTCTTTAACCAAGGAAAGTTAAAAGTTTAATTTGAGTAACCTCACATAGGCCTGCTTACTAACAGTCACATATTCTTAAGAAGTACATGTACAAATGAGAAACATTTACTGAAATGTATCACACTTGCAAGTGTTACAGAAAAATCTATGAGTTTCAAATGTGTTTAAACCGGCGTTTACTATTTTGGAGAAAGCATGAAAGAAATCACAAACTCGTAGTCAGCACTAACTAGTCATGCTACCATAAATAATGTAGTTAAATTGTAGGTTTTCTTTAGACGTATGTATTTCCAGGGGGCAGGGGCTTTTTTTTTTTCCTCACGACTGCCCCAGACATGCACGCACACACGCGCGTGCGCACGCACGCACGCACGCACGCACGCACGCGCACATACACACACACACACACACCTACACTGACCACCACTGTCACTGACCCTTCCCTCTCTCCTTTTAAAACGGACTGATGCGTGACACGCGCCAGTCCACTCTTACGCTCGGGCACGTTAATTGATTCTCGATTGGGCTGGTGAAAGCTCATATTCCTACAGGATCTTTCCATTGCTAGGGAAGCTGTCTTACAAAGCCTTGTGCGCTGACCAGAGGTCGCTGACCAGAGGTCGCTGACCAGAGGTCGCTGACCAGAGGTCGTGAGAATAACCCTGAGGGGTTTTTTCAAACAAACTCCTGCAGATGTTATATCGATCAGGCCCAGCTCCCCTGTCCTGGGCTGAACACAGGCACAACACCAGAGGTAACAACTACACTTCAAATCTATTTAAACTTCACAACACATAGTACATAATTATATACATTATTCTTGATTAACTATCGCTTATTGTAATTGTATTAGTCTTAAAACTCAGAAGTCAATTGGAGCTTTCAAGAAAACAAAGAGGGGGACAACAGATGTCTAAGGAATGTTTATTTAAGGAGGGGGGTAACCTGACACCGGAAAGGGGGAGGGGTGGTTTGATTAGAGGTCAGACCTGAGGTCGTGAGAATGACCCTTAAGGGTTTTCTCACGACCTGTGACCGGAAGGGGGGACTGATGGTAACCTGACACCGGAATGGGGGAGGGGCGGGGAACTAGAGGTCAAAGGTCATCATCCATCAAATTTTGACAGAAGGGTGTCTATATAGTTTTTTGCGATAGTTTGTGGACTCATTTTAAGTGATAAAAGATGTAACAAAAAGAAAAGGTATCATCCCTGAATTTAGAATAATCAAACACAGATGACGATATAGAAACAATGGTGATAGTTTGTGGATTCATTTTAAGGGATAAAAGCTGTAACAAAAAGAAAAGGCGTTGTACAAATGACGGTGCTTTACTTGCTGCATTGTGCACTAAACTGGACTCTCAGTTGCGCTATGTCAGCTGTTCGGGATTCAGTTCCCGAACAGCTCTGACTCCTGTTCGGGAACTGAACACGAGTCAGAGCTTCTGTTCAGGAGCCTCAGCCATCTTTGGCCAGGGCTCTTGGCCAAGGTTATCTTGGCCAAAGATGGCCAAGATGACCTTGGCCATCTTTGTGTCGATCAACACCCTCGGAAAGTCCTTTGCCATGAGGTACCATGTTGAAACTTTCAGTGACAAGCATGAGGTAATGTGGAAGCTGTACTATAAAATTTAATGCACCTGCTCCCTATACCCACATTAGACCTAGTAACACCAGCTAGTTGCATAATATTTTGGACAAGCAGTGCTCAGTTTGGACATTTTGGGGTGTCGTCTCATAGAGGCGTACTCACGTTTGTGAAAAGTAGTCTGTGTGCAACTTATTTGACAGTGTAAATTTATTCTTCTCTCAAAATAATTCTGTATACAGCTATTGATGTCTAAACCGCCGGCAACAAGAGTGAGTACACCCCTAAGAGACTACACCCCTAAATGTCCAAATTTGAACACTGCACGTCATTGGTGGGCCTCATGTTCATTTAGATGTAGGAGATGGCAAAGCCTTTACCTCATCTTCTCCATGTCAGGGATTTTTGTGTCCCACTAGTCAGAGTTAAGGACTACTATTTGATTTAGAAGTCCACTGTAAGTCTCTTTTCTGTTGGCTGTGACACTGGCCTGCACTTTGTTAGCTGCAATTGTAGAAGAGTCTGTCTTTCAAACTTTCTGCCACTGCTTGAACAAACTGTGCAGAGTCAATGATGGGAGATCTGCCATCTTTTAACTGTACTCCTTTGAATTTAATCTCTTCCTTTGCCTGGGTTACTTCAACTACATGTTGTCCTGGGTATGAACTAAAACTTTCAATGCATTTGACATACATTGTCATGATCTCATGGGCCTTTGGGAGTGGTCTTCCTGTTCTGAAGAAGCTCTGACAAGTTCTTTAGTTCAGTCAGGATACCTGTCATCAGAGCAAGACTTTTTAGAAAATTTACAGCGTACAGCTTAGGCAGCAGACCTTGGAATTTAGCCCTCTCTCTGCTGTACCTGGTCTTATCCTTTGATGGCTCATGGAAATATCCCAATGCTGGATAAAATCCCACACTGTATGAAGAAGCAACCCACCAGACACTCACAACTCTTCCTATACTTCTGAGCGTCATGCTCAAACTGTGAGCACATTCACTTAGTTCCCACATATTTTTTGGTGACTGGCTATACCAGGGGTAGGCACTCCTGGTCCTTGAGGGCCAGTCTCGTGCAACTTTTAGATGCATCTCTACTTCAACACACCTGAGTCAAGTAATGAGGTCATTAGCAGGACTCTGCAGAACTTGACTTCATTTAGGAGGTGTTTCAGCTATTGGATTCAGGTGTGTTGGATCAGGGAGACATCCAAGAGATGCAGGACACCGGCCCTCGAGGACCAGGAGTGACAACCCCTGGGCTATACAATGAGTACAGGCTGTCAAGAAGATCTGGAAATCTACAGTTGTTCCTTATATTGTTCATTGTTCTCCCTGCTGCTTCTAATGCTTGGTCCACAGCAAGCTCCAACCTGTGATTAATATTGTGCCACCGAACAATGTGTGGAAAATCATCTTGGAGCAACTTCTCAACACCCACCATCTCACTTGCCCAATCAGTGCAAAAGCCAATGAAAACTTCCTGCAGCAATTCAGTGGTGAAGTTATTCTGGAACAACCAGTTCATAATTTATTCTTTGATATAAACAGGCTCTGTAGCTCAATCAAATCCAAAGCAATGGGTTCCATCTCTCCATCAATGCTGTTTTTTAAAAATAGCATTGTCGATTTAAAAATGTCGATTTGTGCCCTACACTGGTAGATTCATCAGCTAACACCATGATTTTCTATGATCTTACTCAAGAGTTCCTTTTCCATCTGTGAAGACACATGGTCAATTATATCAACGCAGAATGTTTTGCTGTGTAAAACACCACCTAAATGAGCAGAATTAGCTTGCTGCAGCTCAATAAAACTCTGAAAGTCAGTAAATAAGTTTTGCCACAGTGTCGTGTGTGATGTTTGTTCCATGTTTTCTGTTAAAGTTCTGTGCAACCATGCAACTGCTTCCCGATCCAGCCATCAGTATAATTTCAAATCTCTGCTCTTTTGTCAAACATGTCTTCTTGGGTATCTGAAATGTAAAAGAAATATACATTTTACATTCTCCTATTTATGGAAACTTATGGCCCACCCTGTTTTGAACCTTTGTCCAGACAGAGGGAAAGTCACTTGGCTTAGCATCATGACCTGTTTGCTCTCAAGATTCTGTAGCTTCCATCATCTTCCTGACATGGCGCCTCCTCACCCTGACTCTTGGATTGTTCAAAATATTCATCAGCTGTTTCTTTTTTTTTACTTTGTGGAGTATCTTTCGATCTCAGGATTCCCTGTCTTTTCTTTTGAATAAAGACGTTATTTTTCTCTGCATGCTGGTCAAGTTTTGATTTTGTTTGAAAATGTTTACAATTTAGTTGTTTTTGCAGTTTTTATTTACAGGTCTGCACAGGGTAAGTGATTTATTGTTCATCCTGTCTCAATGCAAGTGGAGACTTTTAATATCGGTGCACCACCTTTGCAAATGACCCACTTCATTAGGTCGAACGCATCAATCCCCTTGGCAACCACTGTGTTTTGGAGATAAATGTGCAAGTGCAACGTAGATGAAATCTCTGGTCATAGCGGTGTTCTCAAGCTGTGATTTGTTGTTGAAATTGAGCGGAATTGCTATCATACCAAAATATTAACTATATCGATAGACTTTTCCACCCTGAAATGGACAAAAAAATGCTCTGGCCCATGGACTAGCTAGAAAAACCAGTCAGTCACATCTGATCAGTGGGTGCACTCACGGCTGCACTACAGGTGTAGTAGTGAGTGCACCCACTGATTCTATACAGCAGACAGCCGCTCCCCACTCTTGCCAGTACTGCTAAATATTTTATTGGCACACAGAATCCGACCATAACGGCTTACTTTCACCCTTGGTAACGACATTGCAGATGGCAACCAAAAGCCATTTTCAAATACGTTTACAAGCTGCCTGTCATGTAAATTTAAAACATGAAGTAATACAGCAGCTTAATGAAAGCCAGGTACAAAATAAATTAAACAACGCTTACTGTAATCTTAGACAAAATAAAATAGATGAAGCAAAACCTCCAAAGGTAGGATGTATGGATAAGAAATCTGCTGAGTAAGCAGTATGTGACGAAGTATCGATGTGCACAAGCGCATTACCACAAGGTAGGACACATTGATTGGTAGCGCCGATAGAATACCAGGTCTGTGAAAACGGGATTACTTAAAAGTAGAGCTGAGCCTGGCTGGGTCGAGTAGACCGGAGCTGCTAAAGTAAGCCAGTGTTAAAGGAACAATAGATGAAATGGTCATTAGCCAAACCTGCTGTACAACACTAGTAGTAACTGCAGAAAAAGAGAATCATTGTTCTAAAGTTGCACACAGTGAGGCTTTGGAATGGGCCTTAAAATCCTGATCCCCATGTTCCTCTTCAGGTCTACGTTTCGTACAACTATGGGACAACTTTCATACCTGTGTCGGCCAACTTCCAGCTCTCCGAAGTGAAGGCCAAGAACGGCAGTAAGCAGGTCATCTCTCAGTTCTACCACAGCCCTGCAGACAACCGCAGGGTGAGTAGCTAATCTCCTACTGTGGCTGATATAATCACAACAAACTTGGAAGCAGCTGCATATCATGCAGCATTTCATGTGCATAAGAGTTGCCATGGGTGCACATGGGTGTCTGTTTGTGTGAAGAAGTTTTCTTGAGGTGTTTTTCTGCACTTTTTCAGCAACAAGGCAGTTCAAAGTGCATTATGTGTCATCAGTATGGCCAGTTATCTTGTATAACATTCATGGTACTTTAGGAACCATGAATAAAATAACTCATTCATCTTTTTTTTTTTTTTAAGAAATGAAAAAAACTACAAAAATTTAACTTCATATGACTTAATGTGCAACCTTGAAAGACCAACTGTATTGATAGTAAAAACTGAAAAACTAAAAGCAACTTGCATTAATCTGTTTGCTTTTGGCTTAGTTTTGTACAGTTTTCTATCCATTAGTGCAGATTGAATATTGATGGATTTTGCTCTTCCTGATGGGAAACTTCTGAATTGTACTGATACATTCTAAGCATTTCGATGAGGTATTAGTTGTTTGGTCAGTGATCCCTTTGGTTCTGGCTGCTGTGCTCCTAATTTTCTACTTTCTAACAGCTGGTATGATGAATAACCCTGGTAACAAGGTATTGTTTTAGAACAGGCGTGTCAAACTCATTTTCAGTTCGGGCCACATCAAAAGTCTGGATGTTCTTAAAGGGCTGGTTGTTCCAGAATATATTGATAAATCCCATTTATCTGTTAAAATATCAATAAGTAGCTTTTCCTCCAGGATTTTGTGATTGTTTTAGTGTTTTGTTTTGTTTTTTTTGCAATCAAGTTTGCACATTTTGTGGTGACATTTAAAAAAAAAAGTATGGCATTTGTGCTAATGTATGATGTTAAATATGACTTTTTATAACTTGCCACCATATCATTGATAGACTAGAACTTCCCATCAAGTAAAGCTGAGGCAGCGGTTACTGAAAATCAATATTTTTTTTTAACAATGTTGAGAAAATTTGCAGTCAAATAAGAAAAAAAAAATTAAGATTTGTTGATTTTGTGTGAATTTTGCAGTTTTGTGGAAAAACTGCAAGGATTTATTGACGTCATCTGGAGTTTTGAGGGCCACATGAAAAGCTGTGGCGGGCCGAATGTGGCCCGCGGGCCTTGAGTTTGACATGTGTTTTAGAACTAGGGGAAACTGATTAGTATTTCAAAAGCTCAAAGACAAGTGCATCTGGGAAGTATTCACTTTCTCCCTCCATTTTATATTCATTCCTTATTCAAAATTGTATAAAATTATCCTCTTTTTTTTTCAAAATTAGGATTCTCCATTATCACTATGTGGAAATGTTCTTGTTGCAAATAGAAAACTTAAGAAACCACATTTATTTAAGTATTTACAGCAGGGGTCACCAACACGTTGCCCGCGGGCACCCGGTCGCCCGCAGGGACCTTTTCAGTCGCCCGCGGAGCTACTCCTAAAAATAGCCATTATTATTAGGGAGCACTACCAAAAAATAATCTAATGAAATGTTTTTTCATTGAAGTAATAACGTTTGACGTTTATATTTAGAGTACAAATGAGGGAAATGACAAAAACGTTTAAAATAAATTGCTTTATGCATAAAATTCTTTCCTGCTGTTAAAGTTCAGAACTGCGCGCAGGCGCCTGCAGGAAACTGTCGGATCGCAGCAGCGCCTGCAGCTGCACTCTGCGTACCTTCACATTTCCCTTTAAGTAAACAAAGAAAAGAATAACTTCTGGAGTTTTTATTATTTAACTCTATTCACAAAACTGTGAAGAAAAAATAAATAAATTGTGCCAAACATCTTATCCGTAGCGCGCATCGCAACACCTGAACCTGGGAACCAGCACCGTCCTTTCCGTGAACCACATGGAGAGGCTTCGCCTCATGTCTTTATTATTTAGCATCGTCTGGAAAAAAAAGTCAGCTGCTCTTGTTTAGGCTTGTGCTGATTTTTGCGCATTGGAGAGGTGCTTGTGCTCTTGCAGGTCAGGTGTCAGACCTTTATTTTTTTTCCACATCTGCTGGGGTCAGCCAGCGGGTGACCTGTCAGAAGCTCAGGCTGATTGTAGAACAACGGGAGGTTCAAACCCAACTCGTTCATTTTTAGCTTGCAGAAAAACGCAAAGCCGTGAAATAAACAAAAGCAAACTGACCAATAAGACTTGGGCTTTGGGGTTCCTTCCCCGCATCAGACTGACACCGCTGTGTGTGTATAATATCTTTTGACACAAAAGATATTTTATTTTCCACAATTTTGCTAATAGAACAGATGGTTAGATAATAAAACTATAACTCTTCTTTTCTTTTTTGTTTAAAGGAAAATTTACTGCAACAATCCATCAGTTTGCTTTTGTTTATTTCAGTCACTTGTGGCCAGTTTAGAATCACAGAGAAAAACTCCAAAAGGGAATCAAAGTTAAAACTCTGTGAGCTAAAAACTTCTGATCACATAATAGCATTTAACCATAGCTGCCATGGTAAATTATTACTGATAACTGATAACTATTGTGAGTTGTTATATATATATATATATATATATCTATATATATAGATATATATATAAAGACTGTATCAAACAAGTGCCCTTCGTGTTGCTCTGTACCCATGAAGTTGCTCCCAGTCTCAAAAAGGTTGGTGACCCCTGATTTACAGTGTTACCCTAATATTTTGTTGATCGACCAATGGTAACAGTTTGTGGTCTCTAGTTTAGCTCATCTGTCTTTAGGGAGTTACAGCCACTCTTCTCTGCAGTTCTTCTCCATTAGGTTGGACGAAGATGTCTGTCAGTCATGTTTAGATCTCTCCAGAGTAGATCAGTTAGGTTCAAGTCTGGACTCTGGCTCAGTCCCTCCTGGATCTCCACCTGGTGATTTTGGATCCTTCCACAGATTTGTGACTTAATATAATCCTATCTACAGACCGTTTCTTTGATCTCATTTTTGGTGTTTGACCTCTGACCTGCTGGACCTCATAGAAACAGGTGTGTACCTTCTCAAATCAAGCCCAGTCAACTGAACTGGACACAACTGAACTCCATTTTAGTTATAGAAACATCTCAAAGATTATCAGTTTTTTTCCCTTTCATGACCACAGCAGTTAATATTTATGTAAATGGGATTTCTTGCTTTTCTGTTTTTTTTTATTGTTTTTTTTTACTTAGTTTCTATTTAGTTTTAACAATAAATAGTGACAGTTTTTCATAGTTGCATTTTTTTTTCTCTTACAGCTATATACATTCCATATTATAAGTTGACAAAATTAAACAAATTGGCAATAACTGTCAAAAGTTATAAAACTTTTGACAAAAATTATGACAAAATAGGGATGGAAACAAAACAAAATAAACAAAAAACAATAACATTCCATCTGACTTAAGGTGGTGCTCACATTGGCTTTTCTATTTTCAATATATACACTGCTCAAAAAAATAAAGGGAACACTCAAATAACACATTCTAGATCTGAATGAATGAAATATTCTCATTGAATACTTTGTCCTGAACAAAGTTGAATGTGCTGACAACAAAATCACACAAAAATCATCAATGGAAATCAAATTCATTAACAAAGTATTCAATGAGAATATTTCATTCATTCAGATCTAGGATGTGTTATTTATTTTTTTTGAGCAGTATAGAAATGGCGTATTGCTTCTTATAAAGCAATAGCCAGCCCCGCCCTACTCCTCACAACCCCTTTGGGCTGACTACTGACTACTGACGGGTCCGGAAAGTCTCTAGACCCTGGGTATTACCCTGTGGAAGGACTAAGAGAGACAATCTGTTTGAACTGGTGTCAAGAGAGTGTCGTCTAGCTCTAACTACTTACAATCCAGAAGTTATGACCCTTTTCAGTATTGAGAATATAAGTCTAGTTAGCATAACTATAGAGACAGTTAACCTTTAGACATATGAAATATTAAATGTAGCATGAATATTAGGAGGAGACTTTACGACTAGGTAAACTTAGATAAAGATCCAAAACTAAAACAACTGGTGACTATCAGAACTTACATAAATTTCTAAGGAGGGTTTTTAGACAGGCAGTGTCTACTCCCTGCAGACAGAGAGTGTATCTGCTAAACAGGATCAATAAATTTCTTTTCTGGAGGTTCAACAGTTCGGTGAAACATTAAAACTTTAAAAAGTCTTCTCCAAAATACAATCAAACGTTTTAAGATATTTCCTTAAGCATTAAACAGCATGTTTTGAATTAGTTAGTTTTTAACCATAATATTTGCATGCAATTTATATTACTGAAATACAATTGGATTAGGAAACTATTTTTTACTTTTAAAATATTTCAGGTATTTCAAAGAGCTTTTCCAAAAATAGACAACCCTGCAGTTTTAAATTCAAACGTAAAGTTACTATTTTTTAGCATTAGATTTGTTCCAGTTTGTATAAAATAGAAACCACTGTCTAAGTTGAAGCACTGAGGCAGAAAACAAACAGCTGGGTGGAGGTCATAAATTCTCTCTGGAACGTAAAAAGGGGGAGACTGGCACGGGGAGACTGGTTTAGGAGGATTTTGTTTTATTCTTATATTTGTTTTTTGGTTTTTTAGCAGGTCTCAGAGGAGATAATAAAATTAACATTGGAGCAGCCGTGCAAGGGAAGGACACACTTTCTAATGCATATATTTAAATGAGGGGAATACACATTCTTATAAAAAGGTCTGTTTTACAGCAGAAGAATCGAATCGCTTTGTGCCCGAGTGAGTGATTCCCAAAAATGCATTTTTGTCTTTTTTTTTTCAACTCGTAGCAGGTAATTCTATGTTTTGTCATGTGTTGGACTTCTTGATAATCTGGGTGTAGTGCTGATGTAACATTCTGTATGCATTGAATTCTCTGGATAAAGCTCTTGAAATATCTGAAGTCTGTTGTAGTATGATTGTTCTCTGAAATTCCACTGTACACGCGGAGTTCCTGGATCCCGGAAGACCAGAGGAAACGTAATGAGCAAGTAAATATCAGAAAATATATTCCTCTGATTTTCAACATCAGTTAAGAAGCAATCAGTTGAGTAGCCCTCACAACTGCAAAACCAATAAAATGGCTCAATTATTTTCATTCTCCACAAACCTCATTAGAATTTATATATATATATATATATATATATATATATATATATATATATATATATATGTATAGTGAGTGTGAGAACCACTGTCAGGGACGAAACAACTAAGATCCATAAATACATCAGGGACAAAGCCTCAACAGACAATGTGCTCAGTGAATGTCTCAGACAACAGGGAACGGAGGTTGAAGTGCCAGAGATACCATCATGGGAGGACAAGCCCCTACATGGGATGTACCACCAGCAAATAACCGAAGTGGCTGATATCAGTAAATCCTACCAATGGCTGGAAAAAGCTGGGCTCAAGGACAGCACAGAGGCCCTCATCATGGCCGCCCAGGAACAGGCCCTAAACACCAGAGCAATAGAGGCCCAGATCTACCACACCAGACAAGACCCAAGGTGTAGGTTGTGTAAGGAGGCCCCTGAGACAGTCCAGCACATAACAGCAGGGTGCAAGATACTGGCAGGGAAAGCATACATGGAACAACATAACCAAGTGGCAGGCATAGTGTACAGAAACATCTGTGCAGAATATGGACTGGAAACCCCGAGATCAAACATAGTGTACAGAAACATCTCGTGGTGGAGAATGCCAGAGCTAAGATCCTGTGGGACTTCCAGATCCAGACAGACAGAATGGTAATGGCGAACCAACCAGACCTTGTCATAGTGGATAAACAACAGAGGAAAGCCGTTGTGGTAGATGTAGCAATACCAATGCAACATCAGGAAAAAGGAGCACGAGAAACTGGAGAAATACCAGGGCCTCAGGGAGGAACTGGAGAGGGCCTGGAAGGTGAAGACCACAGTGGTGCCTGTGGTCATCGGGGCCCTCGGGGCAGTCACCCCCAAACTGGAGCAGTGGCTACAACAGATCCCAGGAACAACATCAGACATCTCAGTCCAGAAATGTGCAGTCCTTGGCACAGCCAAGATACTGCGCAGGACCCTCAAGCTCCCAGGCCTCTGGTAGAGGACCCGAGCTCAGAAGGATAAGAACCACCCGCGGTGGGTGAGAAGATGAATTTTATATATATATATATATATATATATATATATATAGATATATATAGATATAGATATATATATATAGCTGACTGGATAGCTCAATAGATAAGGCATCAGTATATCACCCGAGAGGGCGGGGTTTGAATCCAGTCTGGGTCCTTAGGCAAGACCCTTCAAGCTACTGCCTACCTCATACCATGAGAGATACTAAGTTCCATAACATGCCGGCTCAGACGTCACCCGGCCAAACAAGGTCTGCGTCAGGTGTTGGGGAACCAGAGCACCTTGATGACAAATGGGCTACTGGAACAAGACGGAAATGGGCGAGAGATGAAAAATGTGGATCTGTTGGAATGCTACTACTCAAGTAACCCTAGTCAGAGAGGTTACATGCAAAGACTGGGGAAGGAATGGTTACTTCGACATCCCCAGTCAACACTAAGTGCTAAACAACTAGTAGCTCAGTGTTCCAACATCCGCAAACGGCAACTGCTATCACAACTTGAGATTGACGAGATACAACACAAATGCTACGGCAAAAGGGGAGGAACCCGGATGTCAGAACTGTGGGGACTTAACTACAAGTCCCCACCCAGTGAGGGGATACACGGCCCCAGTGCGCGAATCAGAGCTGAACGAGACAGCTGCTGACCCGAGAGGATCATGACCCGAGACAACAGGCCTCCCCGGCGCCAATTACAACGGCTGAGTGAAGTACCATCAGAAAGTCTCATTGAGAATGTGAATGCAGCATTGAGAACGATCCCTACCAACACCATAACAGAAACCAATGAGCTGATCTACAACTCAGCATCAGTGATCCTTGAGATACTTGGCTATAAGAGCAACCATGAGACCCAATACCCACCATGGAAAAAGACGGTTAGAGGCTAAAATCAAGGTAACAAGGAGGGAAGTGAGCCAACTATCAGAGCTCCACAAGGGTACAATGAAAAGACAAGTACCCAGAAAGTACAGGCAGATGCCCATACCTGAAGCACTCGAAACTGCCAAACAGAGGCTCCAAGCCTTGGCCAGTCGCCTAAAGAGATACACAAGGGGGAGAATCAGATTAACCGGCTCTTCTCCACTCAACCAGCTAAGGTGTACTCTCAATGGCAGGGTAATAACAACAGAGCAGACCCACCAAGGCTGGAGACTGAACAATACTGGAAAGGCATATGGGAAAGGGAGGCGTCCCACAACAGCAATGCACAGTGGTTGATCTCTCTACGAGAGGACCATAGCAACCTCCCTGAGCAAGCCCCGGTAACCATCACTGTGACAGATGTCCAAGAAAGAGTCTCAGGTATGAAAAACTGGACAGCACCAGGGCCTGACATGATCCATGCCTACTGGCTAAAGAAACTCACTGCCCTCCATGAGCGACTGGCAGGCCAAATGAACCAGCTGCTGCAAAGTGGGACTCACCCTGAATGGTTAACTGAAGGGCGGACAATCCTAATCCAGAAGGATCCATCAAAGGGTCCAGTCCCACCCAACTACCGACCAATAACCTGCCTCTCCACAACCTGGAAGCTCATGTCAGGCATCATAGCGGCCAAGATAAGCAAACACATGGATAAGCACATGAGCATAGCACAGAAAGGTATCGGTGTAAATAGCAGAGGAGCCAAACACCAACTCCTCGTAGACCGCACAGTTGCCCAAGACTGCAAAACCCGACACACCAACCTGTGCATGGCTTGGATTGATTACAAGAAAGCCTATGACTCAATGCCGCATACTTGGATCATTGAATGCTTAGAGATGTATAACATCAACAGGACTCTGAGAGCCTTCATTGCAAACTCAATGAGGCTGTGGAAAAACCACCCTTGAAGCCAACTGCAAACCACTTGCACAAGTGTCCATCAAATGTGGCATATACCAAGGAGATGCTCTGTCCCCCGCTACTGTTCTGCATAGGCCTGAACCCCCTCAGCCAAATTATCAACAAGACTGGCTACGGATACCGACTCAAAAATGGGGCCAACATCAGTCACCTTCTCTACATGGATGACATCAAGCTGTATGCCAAGAGTGAGCGAGACATCGACTCACTGATCCACACCACCAGGATCTACAGCACGGACATTGGGATGTCATTCGGACTAGAGAAGTGTGGTCGGCTGATTACAAAGAGGGGGAAGGTGATCCGCACAGAAGGGGTCTCACTCCCAGAAGGAACAATAGCAGACATAGAGGACAGTTACAAGTACCTAGGTATACCACAAGCAAATGGCAACCTCGATGAGGCCACAAGGAAAGGAGCAACAGCTAAATACCTCCAACGAATAAGGCAAGTCCTGAGAAGCCAGCTCAATGGCAAGAACAAAATCCGTGCGATAAACAGCTATGCCCTGCCAGTAATCAGATACCCTGCTGGAATAATTAGCTGGCCAAAGGAGGAGATAAAAGCCACAGATATTAAGACTAGAAAGCTACTAACAATGCATGGAGGGTTCCATCCCAAATCCAGCACCCTGAGACTGTACACGAGCCGCAAAGGAAGGAGGCAGAGGACTAGTGAGTGTGAGAACCACTGTCCAGGACGAAACAACTAAGATCCATAAATACATCAGGGACAAAGCCTCAACAGACAATGTGCTCAGTGAATGTCTCAGACAACAGGGAACGGAGGTTGAAGTGCCAGAGATACCATCATGGGAGGACAAGCCCCTACATGGGATGTACCACCAGCAAATAACCGAAGTGGCTAATATCAGTAAATCCTACCAATGGCTGGAAAAAGCTGGGCTCAAGGACAGCACAGAGGCCCTCATCATGGCCGCCCAGGAACAGGCCCTAAACACCAGAGCAATAGAGGCCCAGATCTACCACACCAGACAAGACCCAAGGTGTAGGTTGTGTAAGGAGGCCCCTGAGACAGTCCAGCACATAACAGCAGGGATGCAAGATGCTGGCAGGGAAAGCGTACATGGAACGACATAACCAAGTGGCAGGCATAGTGTATAGAAACATCTGTGCAGAATATGGACTGGAAACCCCGAGATCAGTGGGAAACACCCCCAAAGGTGGTGGAGAATGCCAGAGCTAAGATCCTGTGGGACTTCCAGATCCAGACAGACAGAATGGTAATGGCGAACCAACCAGACATTGTCATAGTGGATAAACAACAGAGGAAAGTCATAGGTAGATGTAGCAATACTCAAGCGATTGCAACATCAGGAAAAAGGAGCACGAGAAACTGGAGAAATACCAGGGCCTCAGGGAGGAACTGGAGAGGGCCTGGAAGGTGAAGACCACAGTGGTGCCTGTGGTCATCGGGGCCCTCGGGGCAGTCACCCCCAAACTGGAGCAGTGGCTACAACAGATCCCAGGAACAACATCAGACATCTCAGTCCAGAAATGTGCAGTCCTTGGCACAGCCAAGATACTGCGCAGGACCCTCAAGCTCCCAGGCCTCTGGTAGAGGACCCGAGCTCAGAGGATAAGAACCACCCGCGCTGGGTGAGAAGGGAATTTTTTTTTTTTTTTATATATATATATATATATATATATTTATTAGGCAAGCATTGAGCGGGGTTAAATGACAACCAGATTAATTATCAATGATTATAAGTATTTATGAACAAAATAAATTTGAATAAAATCAACATAAACCTCTCCTAACTCCTTTCCTAAACTGTGCCATCAATTTACTAAATAAGGCTTTGGGGTGCAGGCAGACTCATACCCAGATGATAGAGGATCTCGGCAACAGAAGGCATGAATATCCTTGGACAGAGTCTTGTCTTAGTATGACAAATCCTCCTTCGAATAGGAACAAAGCAGAGCTGGTTGTTGTCTTCCAAACGTCCCAATCTTCATCACTCTTGTGACCTTTGTCCAATCCTCAAGTCCTGAGTGTGGAGCCACAATCAAATCAGGAGCCAGAGCACTGTAAGGCTTGTCTTTCCTCTAGTTCCAGGGTGCAGCTTTCTGCGCCCTGGAACTAGAGGCCTGCTTCTGTCAGCTCGATCCATAAGAGACGAAGAACGCAAACCATCTGCTTCTTTGCCTTTTTATTCTCTCTCCCCTCATTGTTGTGTATGGGGAGATGGTGTATGTGATTTCTCAAGCATTTGATTACCTCATGGAAGGTCCCATGCCTTCCCATATTCGGTCAATGCCCTGTCCACTTCTTCTTTACTTGTTTATCTCAAGCTTCTGGCTCAGTTCCCGGATTTCCTTATTTGGTACATAGACCAGGCATGTCCGAACCCATCCTCAAGACATGTGTAGGCTTGCCTTTGCACACATAAACTGTCGCTATTCTTTTATTGTGTGATTACATTACTTTATATGCTATATGATTACCATAAATCATCAATACAATCATCTTTCAACCATAACTGCTTAATCATCATTAGTTTTAATAATTGAACCAGATTATAGTACTTTCAACTTGTGATTCATTATTCAGCTGTTTTGTATTAACATAAATAATCAAGTTTCAGAACTTACTCACTTTATGATCATTCACTTTATGATTATTAATACATCAATATAATACATATTTTTATAATCAACAGTAAATCAACATACAAGATTACTCCAGTCTCTCAGGCCTTTTATTATCCGTTTTCTGCATGAACCTGTTTCACGACAGTATGTACCAGGAAACTGACTGTATCCAAATGGAACACATCAACATCATCACACAGTCCGACTTTCTACCAGGACAGCCAGAGATTTAAAGAGGAACAGCAAAAACAAATTAAGTGGATGAGCAGTGCTGCTAGGACACAGTGTCCTGGATGAATCTGTGTGTGTCATCCAGGACATGTTACTGTAGAATATAATTTCTGCTGCCTGGATATTGAGCTGTTAGCATGTGATGATAGCTATGACTGTCATACAGCAACATTCTTCTTCTTGAGATCGGTTGCAAAACTGACTTCCTTTGGAGATTATCCATAATAACTCTTTGAAGACGCTTGAATGACATGACTAATGACATTTCATTTTCTTTTGGCGTAAAGAAAGCATTGTTGAATTTAACTGAATTTCTACTTTATGCTTGTACAGTGGTTCTGTGTGATCATTTGAACTGTTAGTATATGATGGTTCTCCCTCTCACCCAGGTTTTTTGGGGACTTTTGTCATTGTAAACTATATTGCAGATTAAAATCTAATGCTCTGTCCTCTCTCCTCTTTAGTATCTGTTTGTGGACTCCACCAACAACTACTTGTGGAGCACATTTGACTTCTGTAAGACGGTGCAAGGCTTCTCCGTCCCATTCAGACCCACTGACCTGCTGCTTCACCCAAGAAGCTCCAATCTGCTACTGGGATATGATGGCTCCCATCCCAAAAAACAGGTAGAGCCTCTTCTTGCTCTCCAGGTTTTAAATCCTCTTCAGGTGTGGGCTGATTTCTGAATTGACTTTCTGTGTAAATGCTCCCCTGTGTACATTATCAGTGCGCTAGCACAGCCAAGTTATTCTGCAAATTTATATATGTATATATTATATAAAGGGAACACTCAAATAACACATCATAGATCTGAATGAATGAAATATTCTCATTGAATACTTTGTCCTGTACAAAGTTGAGTGTGCTGACAACAAAATCACACAAAAATCATCAATGGAAATCAAATTCATCAACAAAGTATTCAATGTGTCTTTCCCTATCAAATACACATAATAAAGTAAATAAAGAGAGAATTGTTTACATCCATCGCTGCCATGCCATGAACAAACTTATTCAGATTTGACATTAATTTCATTTATTATGTAATGGAAACACCTCAATTGCAAAACTGTTTGGTAACACTTTATTTGATTGACATGATATTGTCATAGACATGACATGGCACTTGTCATGAACATGAATAAGTCTTTTCAAGAAAATCCGAGATTATCCCACTTCCCCATGCTGGAGATTTAGTTTAACAGTAACAATAAATAAAGTTACCTTTAAAATTAATTACACAAGTGACATCAAGACTCAACAATAGACCCAGACTTCAATAAAATAAATCTGGTTGTGTGTGTTGTTTTTGTCTCCTGCAAACTTAGCTTTAATTATACTTCTTTTTCTATCTAATCATAAGAAATCATAGTCAGTGAGAGAGATGAGACAGGAAGAGCAGGTTTCCTGGAAAAATAGGAAGTAAGTTTCCAGCCTGGGGATATATAAAAATAGCTGAGACCAGTCCTTATTTAAAAGCATACAAGTTTTAAAGGATGAAATCTAAACATTTTGAGTAATTAGATAAGATTCAAAGTAAAGTTCTTATATTGATATTGATTTAGTTATAACAATACATATTTTGTTTAATCGATTATAGTTTTACAATTTGTATATTAAATTAATGACAGATCTTGATTTTTTGGTTAATGTTAAATTGTCATAACAAATGCATTTTGAATAATGTCAGCTTTGCATTAAATGTCCCATAATTTACCAATGACACTTTATGACAACAGTCATGAATATTCATGAAGACTTAATCATGTTCATGACAAGTGTTATGTCTTGTTTATGACAGTGTCTTGTCAGTCTTATGCACACCGCAAGCATTTCCAGTGTTCTCCTTGTCGTATGTGTGAGCTGGAACATAGCCATGAGTCTGACCTACATTTTTTAACTCACCATCCCCCTCTTTCTGCTTCTACTTATTCCCTGCCTCACTCACCCACCCACCTTCACCTCCATAGCTGTGGAAGTCAGACGACTTTGGGGAGACGTGGGTGTTGATCCAGGAACACGTGAAGACCTACTTTTGGTAAGACAACAGCTGTCTCTGTTCATGAGTGTGAATGTAATGTGAATGGGAGGAGTGTTCTGGGCTCTGTAGTATGTTCTTTGGATTCACAGTGAAAACAAAAGAGGAGATTCTTCCATCCAGAAAATATCAATGGAATGTAAGAACATCTTGATAGAGAATCCAGCTGGGTACAGTTATGTGGATAATTAGTTGGCCACGTTGAACAATGTAAAAGATGACACCAAGACATCTAGTTGCCATTCTGCTCCTGATTATTCAGATGACGGGGTTGATTGTCCATTACAATCAATCCCACGTCTTTCTTTGTATTTTCACAGTTTCACCACCAATTATTTGAATTTTACCATGTAACCCACTAAATTTATCAGGGATGCACAATTGTCTTTTGACAGGTAAAAAGCCTGTTTATTTGTAGGATTTAATTCATTGCTTAATTTTTAAATCTCAAAAGGATTGGCTCATCATATCGCTGTGATCTAAACATGCACTCTGCAGAAAGAGTGCTTGAGTCAAACAGCCAGTTTCTCTTAGATGTTCTGAGATTCAGGTTGATATTAAGAGGTGGTCAGACTTTTGCAATTTGTGCTCCTAAACTTTAGGAACACAAATTGTACGTACCGCCAAGACTGTTGAGACTTTAAATCTTTGCCCTGAGATGTTTTTTTAAAGGTGTTTTGATTTAAACATGGATTTAGTTTATTTTATTACAGTTAAGGATTATATTTGTATTTTCTTTTAACCTTATTTTTATATATATTTTTTATGTTCTTATTTTTGTTTTCTTGATTTATTTTATTGAATTGTACAGCACTTGGGTCAACAGTGGTTGTTTTTATATGCTTTATAAATTGACATTGACTTATTGGTACAACATTGTAATTCGTCCCCATAAATCAAAATGAGCCAATATTAACAACCAATATTTATTTCCATCTTGTCGCCATTTGCTTCTGGAGGCAGAGGAGACAGGGTTGGTCATGTGTTATTGGTTTGGTCATGTGACAGTAGCTGCATTACCATTGACTGTATACTCGCGAAATTTTACTTTTTGAAAATAAATGTTCTCAATGAAAATCTGCCAATTTTGTCATGAAGTGCAGTGAAAAGGTGATGAGGATGATGCTGAGGACCCAGGTTGGAGTGAAAGAATGATGTTTTTAATGGTGATATGAATACAAATCCAAAATCCAGGCAGCACAGAATGAGCTGAAGGCTAATGTCATGAAGAAACCTAAAATATACTCAAAGAAAACTCAAATCCTCACAAATAAAAAAAACAACAAAAAAAAAACCTTTTTTGATAAAGGATGAGGTTGTTGTACTTCGTAAAACTGCAATGAAAACACTTTTCGCATCACACAAGTCACATGAGCAACAACCAGAGGTTGCCACTGGTGCAAACCCTGAAGAACAAGACAAGAAGTGGTAGGATGATGGGGTGACATATTTCTTTTTATGATTTATCATGTGAACAAACTTATTCACGTATGATTTTAATTTTTTAATTAGAAGGGCCCCATTTGCAAAATTGTGGGGTTTTTTACATCAGTGGAATATTGACAAAATTTGCACACATTTGTCATGGAATTGCAGGTATTGCTAGGGATGCAGCAAAAACTTGTGGGATGTATCAGCGTGATGGATGTTCTTTTTTCAAGGCGTCAAAAGAGAAATCGGCTGGTGGAGCATTTTGTGGGACTTTAGTCAGCATGAGGATTGCCATAAAATGAACATGTGGCTTTCTAGTTGGACCACAGATAGTTTTGCAAACTCTCTTCAGGGTTGTTTAAACAGCTACTGGAGTACATTAACATTCTTTTCTCTGACTGTTTGGCTTCTTTAGACATATACTTTCTTTCTAAAGTCAAGCACGGTTGACAGTGTTTTTAGGATGTGTGAACCGTGAAGGAGGGAGATTAATTAGTGGAGTTGTGAAATAGGTTTCTCCCTGAAATGCTGTTTGCTTTAATGATCACAGAATCTCCCATTATGAAGTGCAAACTCTCACTAGTAGATCGTTTGTTTTTCTCCATGCAACATGACAAACAGAAATGTGAATTCTGATGATCTGTTGGACTTTGTTTTATTTAAAAACAGGATTTTCATAATTGTAATTGGATCTGATTGGATCCCTCTGCCCACACTTGTGATCAGACCTTAGATATGTTCTTTGAGGAGACCAGATGCCTGCAAAGACTTGAGTGTATTATTTCATTAGATTTCCTGGAGTCCTCCAACCACAGCATCAAATTGAAACAGCTGTTTAGGACGAGAAGTGTCTAGGTTTCAATGGATCCTCTGGAGAGTTCCCAAGGACTGTGTTTCCCAACTCTGGTCCTCAAGGCACACTGCCTTGAAGGTTTCCGATGTTTCCCTGCTTTAACATATTGGATTCAGATTATTGTAATTCAGCAAAAGCCTGTTAACCAGCCATCAATTTCAATTGTATGTGTTGAAGCTTAAAGTATGCAGAGTAGTGTGCCTTGAGGACCACAGTCAAAAAACACTTCCCCAGTAAATCCATCCATCCATCCATTTTCTGTACACTCTTGTCACTAGGGTGTACAGAAGTGCGGTCCCTAGTGGAGTTGGGAGGGGTGCTGGTGCCTATCTCCAGCGAACATTCCGGGCGAGAGGCGGGGTACACCCTGGACAGGTCCTCAGTCTGTTGCAAGATGTTCCTGCTTGATTCACTTGATGTTTCCATTAATAATCCTCTGTCTTTTGTCATTTAGTAAAGCTTTTCAACAACATGGAGCGTCAGGTCTTAGTTTTAGAATGACTTATATTATGTGACAAATACTTCCTGTTGTGATAATGATGTCTGTTGAAATGCCAAAACCTCCATGGGACAATAATGGTGACGTCAAGAAGAAAACAAATAATGTGAGTCTCAGGATCAGCAAAACTATGAGAAAAAATACCACTTGCAGTCTGTAAAATATGGTAATTATGTGTCTTTACTTTGTAAAAAAATATAATAGATTATTATGATATTGTAAACTGGAGGTGCACTGATCCATACTCCAATGGCAGGAGAGTTATTTGTATTAGCTTGCTGGCAGATAAGCCACTTTCAATATCGCGGAAGCTATAATGTATCGCAACAATGGGCCGACCTGCTCAAGAGATAACTTCCGGTTCAAAAACACTGTCTTCCAATCAGCAGTCTCTCAGGTCTCCAGCTGGGACATACCCTTTCCGTTTTGTTAATTGTAGTGTTTCGTTAATGTTGTTGTGTTTTCGAATTTGTAATTGTACTGTTAATATTGAAGTGGTTTGCACCTCAGGGCCACCATAGAAATGTGATGAAATGTGGAGAAGCTTTGCAAGGCTTTGTAAATATAAACTGAATCTCCCACCATTTTAAAAACAGCCTTATTGTACTGATTTCTACCTTGAAGCCACAGTATGTAACTTTTGTAGAAAAACCAGACAAACAAAAACAACCAATCAGATTTAGGAGGAAGGCCTTTAGGAGGAAGCTCAGTCAACCTAGTGTATGTGTCACTCAGAACCTCTCCCTTTCTCTCTGCTTAACTACAGCTTTTTCCTGTCAGTAGATAAATGGTCAGAATGATCTGGCTAGGATAAACTGTTTTAAGTTGTTTCTTTGCTATTAGCAGATTTTGCAGCCGATACCCAAAGGTGGAGGAGTAGTAAGACCCTCCTCCTGGCTTTAATTGGTTGTTTTTGACCAGGAGTGGTGGAGAAGCTTGATTTTTTTTTATACATACACTTAAGTCATCCGTCATGAATAATTATTTGACTCGAATGATTAAGTGACGCAGTTGCAAAGGGTTAATAGTTTTAGTCATGCATAACTGATCTGACCGGTTCAATAGCAACGGTCAGAAGCAAGACATTCTCCCAAAACTACAGTTAGCTCATTGTAGCTAAGACCTCGTCTATGACATCTCAAAACATCAGGTAATATACAAGCAGCTCTTTGAGCTAAGGATTTTTAGTATGGAAGAGCTCTTAGCCACCATGTTTTTCCCCCTGACCTTTGGCATTGGATATTTGGTTATCACAGGAGTGAGGAAAGTTTTTAACAAACTACTTCCTGGAATCAATTTTGAAAAAAGTAGCTCTCAGGACGAGTGCACTGTCTGTCAGTATGATCATTTCTACGCTATTCTTTTAATCCTTCCCCAGCTGCAGAAGTTTGCTCTGAGAAAAAATTTGGCTCTAGAGTCAAAAATTTTTTTTTTTTTTTTTTTTAACCTTCCCCACCTGGGAAGTAAACTTCCCTGACCGGGAAAAACTCTAGGAAAGTTTTTCTATGAGTTTTCAGAAGACAATACACTTGAAGAGACCACTGTAGGGAACAATTTCTCCAATCTTTTCTAAAGAACAAACTTCCTCAGCTACGGCAGTTTGCTGTGACTTATCAGGCCCTTGTGTGAGTTTTCAGACAGTTCAGTCTGAAAACTCAACTTCTGCTTTGACAAAAGCGGCATTAGAAGACAATACCTATGTAGAGACCACCCTCCTAGGGAATGAGTTCTCTAATTTTCCCAAAGAACAAACTTCTCCAGGTGGGAAAGTTTGCGGTGAAAAGAAGGCAATTGAGTATAAAAACTCAACCTCTGCTCTGACGAAAGCAGCATTAGAAGACTGGACCCATGAAAAGAGATCTGTCCGAGGGGACGATTTTGCCAATCTTCGTCAATCTCCCAAGGTCCAAAGACCAGTCTTACCCGGCTGCAACATTTGCTCTGAAGAGGAAAGAGGAAGAGATGGATGGATTTTCTTTAGCAGTAACATAACCACTATGTTTGTTTTTTCTGAATACATATTTTAAATAGTAAAAGTAGCAAACTGTCTTGTATAACAGTTGTTGTGATTTCATTGTTAAAATTATTCAAAATTTCCACTGTTAAAAACTGATTTGGGTAAATAATCATGTTTGATTCAGGTGTGTGTAAAATTTATTGATTAAAAAGGGGCATGTGCGTCGGCGCGCAAGGAAGACGCACGTCAGATCTGTGCAGTGGGTTTTTTGATTCGATTGAAGTTTAAAACAAGTAAAAATTCTAAGAAAAGACATAAAACTACAATCAAAGGTTGCCCCAGTGCTGCAGATGTTGCACTAGGATTGGGTTGGAGTTTGCACCCAGGAAACACTGCGCGGTGCAAGAACACGCTACCAGTGTGAGGAGGACGACGTCCAGGGGAAAGAAAGACGCTCGCAGTGAGATCTGGACTTTACTTTTCTTTGAGGGGTTTTTTGGTGGTACCACTCTTTTTTCTCATCTTTTTTTGGGGGGTTTTGACATTTTGAATTTTTTTATTTTAGATTGAAACTTTGGATTAAAAGGAGAGACACTTCCAAGACGTTTTGATTTTCAAGGATATGGGACTGTTTTACGGACAAAATTGTCATAAAAAAGGAACAGGAATATTTGGACAATGAATTATTTAAATTTGGTTGCTGACTCAAACTGAGTGATTTAAATCTGACCTATAATTATTTTTGAGGGTTTTTTTGGTCACTCATCTATATATCAGGATAACTATGATTAGTTCTTAATATTGTGGTTTTCTGAATAAATCATTGTTGCTAAAAATATAAAAATTTATTATTGAGTGGGTGGATATTTATGTTTCTTATCAAATTAAATTATGTAACACATTTTACCTGATTTCCTGTGACAAGATTCCCCTTGAGTGTATTTGTGAGTTCTGCTTTAATGAAGCCGAATTTTACACCCTAATGACAATGGCTATTTTTAGAACTTGCTCCGTGAGCAACTGACAAGGTATTCTCGGGCGACCGAGTGCCCGTGGGGACCATGTTGGTGACCCCTGCTTTAGATGATGTAAGGCTTAATTTTTTCTTTAATTTTTCTTCTGTTTCTTTTCCATATCAGTTTTAATATAGGGAGTTGGAACTCTTTACTGTACAATGACAACAAAGGAGTTCATTTTAATTTGCTGTTAACATGGTTAGCATGGGGAGCAGTTAGGGATGCATGGTATATCTACAGTAACATTGGTATTGGTCTGATAAATAAAACTGGGCCAATTTTAACATCCAATATTTATATCAGCTATCAATATTGGCCCAAATGTTCAGTTTGATGCATCCAGCAATAATAATAAAAAAAAAAATTAGTTCTCATGTTATACCTTTCTTTAAAATGCTCATCAGGTCTCTGAGTTTTTCAAAAACCTTGAATGTTTTGGCATGTCATAGAAAATATGATCGACTTTTCAAAAGTTGTTCTTCTGCTTAATAGCAAACTTTTGTCTGTTTTCCTCTGTAGTGTTGTCCACAACAAAGAGTGTTGTTCTCAACGCAGTCACAGTACTTTTATGGTGTACTCCATTTTACTGGTGACCCAGTTTCAGTATAAATATGTTTTTTTGCTTATTTATTCAAACTATCATGATGTCATGGCAGTTTGTTAAGAGACAGATAATCTATGAAAAGATCAATCTCCTCTATCTCCTCCCTGAGATATTACAGTTATCTAAAGAACTGCACCAAAAATCAACCAATCAGAGACAGAAGAGTCGATCAACGTCATGTAATTGCTGTTCAGTGCCCGGGGAACACTGAACAGCAATAAAACTGGTGGAGAACTGACTTTAATGAAATTTCTTTTGCTGATGCGTTTTAAAAATATTGCTTTGGGATTCTTGAAAATCTGCCAGGAAGCCATGCAGGTTGACTCAGGTGAACATAAAAACAAACAAAAGAGGGGAGTACATTCTGAGTGTTCACCCAGGGATTAGACCAGAGGAAGCAGCAGATAGAGTTGAACTGGGAGCTTTGAAAGGAGGCCAGAGAGGCAGAGCCCAGACGACACACTGGTCCCTCTGTTCATCTCTCCAAGCTGCAGAGGAAAACAGCCTGCTTTGGAAAGCTGCTGATAGGATGCAGCAAACCACCTTCATTCATGTGAGCCGAGCGGCTGTAGCACGCTACTTCAGTCTGGTGACTACAAAAAGCTCCACATACAGCCATGTGTTCCTGGTTAGAAAATGGCAAATTAACTTTTTTCTTCAGAAAATTTTCTAGACTGTAAATGTCAACAAATATATAAAAAAAGAATTTGAGGTCCAGATTCTTGGTGTGGTTTAGCAGTGTTGTAAGACAGAATTTAGTTTCTAATTGAACACATCTGAAATATTAAAGCAAGCAGCAGGAATATCCTAACTGTTTGGAAAAGAAAAAAAACCAAGCATATCAGAGCACAAATAACGGTATATTTAGGCATGCCTGCCAGCATTTTAAACCAGCAGCTTGGAGCTCCTAGCCACAAGCATATCAACATTGCTTAATTTGTGTCTGACAGTGTGACCACTTCAGTCCAGAACAACATCAGAGAAACAGAGCAGCCTCACAGGAGCAGGACCAGATTCTGACCCTGCACCCTCTTAAAATTGGAGATGACACAAAATTAAAATGAAACAAAAGCAATTGACAGTTTATTAACATGTTTACTTTATTGAACCACCTTCCAGAAACAAGGCCTTGGATGTGATGGTACTCTACAGGATAATTTGTGCTACAGCCAATCTGCTCTTTGAGCAGCTCAAACCTATTATTCTGGCTTTGCTGACAATTTTGTGCAGATTCTGTCTTGCTGCTGTGTTTTGATATGAAAGAAAGTCATGAGAAGATGGGGATGAGTCTTCCAGGCCAGTCACTAGAATCTGATTTTCTTTTACCTGATTAATTCTGAAAATGAAAAGATGTTGCATGTTTGAACAGTTATTCCTTCTGGCTTTTGATGAAGTGCAGCTGGAATAATCTTTCTCCTTACTGTTTTTTTAATGACGAGTAAACATGGCAAAAGTTTTTAAAATTTTTTAAATTTTATTTTACTTTTTTACAATTGGGAATAATCCTGTCGAACTAATTAATTAATCAAATAATAACAAGGCAAATTAGAATGAGCTCAATAATTCCGATGATTAATATGTTTTGAAGGATAATTTTATTTAAAGTATCTTCCAGTTACTGTGTTTAGTGTTCTTATCTAAATCAATGTTTATTAGTGTAAGTTCACTCTCTAAAAAACTATTATGCCATTATCTATATATTACTTGAAAATGGCCTCAAAACAATATTTTTGTTTTAATGGCAATAATTTTGGGACAATTTCTTGTCTATCAAAATTATTATTGTGACGGGCTTGACTGGGAGTAACTGATGAGCATCTCAAAAGCTCACATTATACCTGAACTCTGACCCCCAAATTTCAAAGGTGGTGAAAAGGTTTCATGGATGCAGAGAGAATGGGGACAATGAAAATATCTCATCCATTATTTAAATTGGACAACAATCATATCTCTGACTCTGACTTTGTAACAGAGAGCTTTAAAGATAGGCAGCAAAAGCAAATGAGGTGGATTAGCTGAACTACTAACAGCAGCAGCAGCTGTTATCAGCTGCTAACAACAATTTTAACCCTAACCCTGAATGAAAATAACATGTAATTCAGGACATGTTACTGTGGAACAAATCCGATTCTGGAGGAATGTAGCAGGGGGCATATTGATTTATTTTAGGAGGGGGGCTAGTTTTTAGGATTAAACTAGCTTTTACTTGAATATAAATACTTAAACAAACCTTTATGTAACATTTCAAATAAAATAACCGTTTATTAGCACAAAATAAACAATAAGCATGTAAACAGTGATATGTATAAAAAGTTCAGTAATTATACCCAAATTTGTATAAACATTAGCTCATATGTTGCAGAAATCTAAGAATTTGTTGTTTCCTATTCCTGAAGTCTATTTTTTAAAATGTAAAATCAATCTACTCAAGAGTAGCAATAATAATATTCCTTTAGTAAAATAAAAAAGTACAGTGCAGTAAAACTGCTCTTATAAGTATCATCCCCCTGAAAAAAAATGATACTCAAGTAAATGAAACCAGTACTACCCACTTTTGGACATACTGTAGATAACAATATTAGTAGCTTGTCCTTGTTAATGAACGTAACGTGATATATTGGTATTAGTCATCATTTTGCTAATTTTACCTGCATTAAACAGCAGGTTAAAAAAAAAAAAAAAAGAGAAAAATGAATGTAGTGCTCAATACACAAAGTTGTCAATTTTGCATTTTCTCGCTGAGATAAAGCATTTTTGGTCTCTCAGCTTGGGATTTCCTGACACACCAGATTTTAGCTTTGTTTCAGCTTAAAACATCCACAACTTATATTTTTCTACGTTGATTCAATGAAAAAAACATTGAATCTACGATGAAGCTTGACATTGAAATGGAATTGAAAGTGGTCGGTGACTTACATGTTGAATAAATGTTAGGGTTTCAACCATAACAGGCACTATGTCACTGTTGATTCAACCATCATCTGAATGTGAACCTGCGTGCAGATTTGTGTGGATTTTACATTGAAACAATGTTGACTAAACCATCATCTAATGTGGATCTGCATGTATATTTGTGTTGATTTTACATTTAACTAATGTTGATACAACCATCTAATGTGGATATGCGTGCCTATTTGCGTTGATTTTCAGTAGCTGAAAAATACCAAATTACGAGCAAGAAAGTTGCCGGTTAGAAAGATGATAAACTTTAGAAAAGTTCTGAAAGACATTTAAATCTTAGATAGTGTACTGGTTATAGGTCTGAGAACATACACAAACTCATATGTGTTCATATATGTCTGTTCTTACGCAAAAGCTAGCCCCGCCCTAACCCTCACAACTTCTTTGGGCTAACTACTGACCAGCTCTCCATCTGACAGGTTCGGAAAGTCCCTAAAACCTGGGTATTACCCTGCAGAAGGACTGAGAGGGACAATCTGTCTAAGCTGGTGTCGAGAGAGATTCGTCTAACTCTAACTACCTACAATACAGAAGTTATGACCCTTTTCAGTTAAGAAGCAATCAGTTGAGTAGCCCTCACAACTCCATAACTCCAATAAACACTTCTGTTAACAATAGCCCTCTCTCTAATAATAACTACCATTTGTTAATAGCTAGGTTAGTTTCAGTGACTTTGTAAGTCCCAGGGTCATTATCTATGTATCAACTAAAGGAAAGTCCGGAGCCACCACATTTCCAGAATCATGTACATGGATTTTACATTAAGTAGAAGAACTTAATGTCCGCAAACCTCATTAGAATTTTTAATATATGTATTTATTTAAGCAAGCTTTAAGCAGGAGTAAATGACAGCCAGATTAATTATCAATGATTACAAGTATCTAGGAACAACATAATTTGAATAAAATCAACATACAGTAAACCTCTTCTAACTCTTTTCCCCTAAACATCAATATACTTAGTAAGGCTTTTGGGGTGCTGGGAGACTCATACTCAGATGTTAGAGGATCTCGGCAACAGAAGACACGAATATCCTTGGACAGAGTTTTGTCTTGGCATGACAAATCCTCCCTCGTATAGGAAGAAAGAAAAGCTGGCGGTTATCTTCCAAACATTCCAGTCTTCATCACTTCTGTGACCTTCATCCAGTTCCCAAGTCCGTTGCAGCAATTCTTGAGCTCTTTTGGGCTGATAGTGAAGCCACAATCAAATCAAGAGCCAGAGCTGTTGGGCATCGGGTCCCGTCTCTCTTTCAGCGGTGTGAAGGCTCGTCTTCCCTCTGGTTTTAGGGCGCGGGTCCTTGTCTGTCCCTTGGCCTGCTGCTGCCAGCTCGATCCGCCGGAGATGAAGAACCCCTGCTCTTTGCTTCTCCGTTTAATTATACTCTTTCCCCTAGTTGTTGTGTATGGGGAGATGGTATTCATGACTTCCCAAGCATTTGATTACTTCATGGAAGGTCCCATGCCTTCCCATATTCGGTCAACGGCTGTCCACTTCTGCTTTGCTTTGTTTATCTCAAGCTTGTTGGCTTGGTTCCCGAATTTTCTTATTTGGCATCCAGGCCAGGCATGTCCAAACCCATCCTTGAGACATGTCCAGGCTTGCCTCTGCACCCACAGACTGTCCCTATGCTTTTATTATTTGATTTCAGTCCTTTATATGTTCTATGATCACTTATGAATCAAACAAGCTGATAAATCGACTGGAGACGGCGCGACTGCTTCCCTCCCTCCTTCCCCCGTCCCTCTCTGCTCCTCCAATCATTCACAGGATTCAATAGATACCAATGAAGAAATGTCTTCCGGACCAGAGTTTCTTAAATTTACAGATGGAATGAATCAACAGGTTCGTCTCGGCACGTCTCTCCTTAGCACTCACATAGCAGACCTCACTTCATTTAAGCCACCTGCCCCTGACTTTCCAGAGGATCCATCACTCTGCGTTTCTGAGGTCTGAGGCTGGGGACCAGACATTATCTTTACACCCGTCTTCCTTCAGAATGTGTCTGGCCCCCCGGAAATGCAGAACAGGACATTACCTGTCCGGATCACTACAAGAAAATTTACAAAAAATAGAAAAAACAGCTTCCAGTAAATATGGGGCAGTTGTGTGGGTCAGAGGTCTCTTCAGATTGGTTGTAAGACTTACTGCTGGAGGAAATTCTTCCAGGTCAGGCATCACCATCTATAACTCTGAAGTTATAAATTATGGCATTTAATTTACCTTTTGGAATGAAATACATTTGAACTGAATCAATAAATATTGCTACAACATAAAATGTGTTCAGTACTTCAACTGCAATTAGATAGTTTTAAAGTGCAATATTAATGACTATTTCTATAGTGAAATTTAAGCTATGTCTACTCTACTTTTAAACTTTTGTTGTTCTTGAATTGGACAAACACTCAAGAATTCCAAAGTGCTTGTACTATAGAGGGATTATTTGTTTGGATTATTTATTTGGAAACAGATTATTTGTTTGTTGCAACTTGACTTGTATATGGAACAAATCAAGTTGCAGACACACATGCAACTTGACTTGTCAGCATACTACAACTGTTTATCACAGTGATAAAATAAGTTATTCTACCAAATTGACATTATTGAATGAGATGCATCTTAATGGCCCTTAAGTATTAAATGCAGATGAGTCGCTAAATGAAAAACATGGCCCAATCGTTTCAGACATTGGTTACTAGCAATATTAAAGCAATTTGTTCATAGTAAAGTCATCAGCTCTCAATGAGATATGCCAAGTCCCTCTACATAAGACAAACATAGATGTTGAGCAATAAGAGCAACGGAATAGGGCTAATAAAATACAATAATTTCTGCGTATTGTGGTCACAATTAGAGGGAAAATGAAGATGTAGTTGCATCCATCAAGGCTGGTGATAAACTAAGCCTTCAGAAATTAAAAATGCAGAGACGATGTGCTATAAATCAAACCTCTGACTACTGCGGACACCACAGAGCTGCTTGTGAGAGTGGCGCGGGTGAAAAGAGGTGACCTGCACTTCTGGCGAGTTGGAAATTATTTTATTAGCCTAAATATAAATAGTTTAAATAATTTGAATAATGCCCTGCAACAAACTGGCAACCTGTCCAGGGTGTAGCCCGCCTCTCGCCCGGAAGGCAGCTGGAGATAGGCATCAGCAACTCCCGACCCCGTTAGGGAGAAGGGTGATTAGAAAATGGATGGATGGATTGGTAGTTAGAATCATGTACTCTTGCCTGCATTCTGAATGCAACATGCACTTTAGAGTAGATGATGAGGCAACATGACGTCGACTGATAATCTCTGTGAAGTATCTGTGCAAACAATAAATTCTATTCTATTCTAAATGCGACATAAAAATGTTTTTTATGTCCAGTCCAGTCTGTCAGATTTAATTTTGTGTATATACTTTGATGAAATTTCCACCGTAATCATAACACTGGTATGATCCCCCTCAGGTATTATGAAGGGGTAAGGAAATGAGAAATATTCAAGCCTATGCTAAAAAATAAATAAATAAAAATTTCAGGCTTTCAAAAGAAAAAAAAACATTTCAGAAAAGTTTAGTTTGGAGAACAGAAAAGCTGATTTGAATTATTTTCTTATCTCCTTCCTCCCCCTGTTCTGTCCCTTGTCTCTCTCAATCCTCCATGTTCTCCTCCCCGTCTCAGGGGTGTGGAGCCCTACGACCCCTCCACCATGGTGCTGGTCCAGAGACACGAGCCGCAAGGTTTCTCCACTGTACTAAGCAGCACCGATTTCTTCCAGAGCGAAGAGAACCGGAAAGTGATACTGGAGCAGGTGGACAGCTTCCAGCTGAGAGACAAGTACATGTTTGCTACAACCACACGGGTAAGTGGGAGGAGCCTAGTGCCCTGCCCACAAAACTCTGACAGGCCTCCGTCATGTTTCCATGAACAGTCAGGCAATCTGAGAAGTCATTTAAAAAGATCTTTTACATCAAAGACTGTCAGTGCATCGCTAGAAAAAAAATTCCAAGTGCTAAATTTGAGAAATATGAAAGCCGAAAGTGGACATTTTCCGCATATTGTTTTTCCCCGTGATTTTCTTGAGATAAGTTGTCCTTCAGATACATGCCTTTTTAGATGGAATCCGGTATAACACACACACACAAGCACACACACCAATCTGGTGATCTTGAGAAAATAATATATGGAGAACATCCAATCTTTTAATGTCACTGAATACTACTGTCAGCTGTGTTTCAGGAGCTGTGAGAGATACTGATTGTTTCTGTCATGCTTACTGTAGACAGAAGATTCACTTCTACAAGGCTTTAGCTTGGACGACTTTGGTATTTCCATATTATCTGAAACACTGTCATGTGTATCTCATGTATTTTAGCCACAAAAACTGTAGAGTCCTGTAATAAGGTATTTTCTTTCATGTTTCTACTGAAAGTCTGTGAAACGGCTTTCAGTGGAAAAAGCATGTATATGTCAGTTTTCTCAGCTGCTCTTAAATGATTTTAGACCAGAACCTGATATGTTGCTTTCTGAGATCTCGCTTTTGTTTTGACAAAAAAAAAAGTAAATTAAATGTGTGTATATGTAGGGTTAGGGCTTCATATTTATATATGAAAAAACTATATTTAAAATTATCTACAAGATGGACAGACTTTGGAAACGTACACTTCCATGTCTTTTCTAGTTATGTGACATCAACAAAAGAATGTGTCCATTTTGTTGTGCTCTCCTGTAATTCTTGAAGATTTTAGTGTAAGATATACATGTTCACCTTTTAAAAATAAATCTTTAAAATCAAAATTAACCTACTGATATCTTCAAATCTCATTTAATATTAGCAGGCAACAATAAATATTGACAAAATAGTGATTAGTGTTATATCATAACAAGCCCCTGTAGTGGGCTCTAGGAGGAAGTGATCAAAAATGCAGACATGTCTGATGAAATGCAGCAAGATGCTGTAGACTGTGCTATGCAGGCAATGGAGAAGTACAACATAGAGAAGGATGTTACTGTCTGTGTTAAAAAAAAGAGTTTGACAAGAGATACAATCCGACATGGCCTCGTTGGCAGAAACTTTGGCAGTTATGTGACACATGAAACAGGCCCGGCCCTTCTATCCAGCACATTGACTGATATGAAAAATGTGATTGGGTCTTTTTTCTATATCTCGTAGCCCTAATACCTAATAAGGTGGCCGGCCAATGTGCATTGGTCACCTTGTTAACAACAGCTTAGACATTCTATCTTCCTTTATTTTGACATCATTGACTGGCTGACCTTGTCGATGACTTGGTTAATCAACAAGGTCTTGGTTAGATTGGACCAGATTGCATCAGTCTTTCCCGGCCCTTCTATCTGGTCATCAGCTGCAGGGAAAACAATTATTTTTATCCCTTGTCTTTGACATGATTGGAATAATAGAATTCTACCCAAGATGCTTTAGCTAATTGAAGAGCCAGTAAGAGAGACATTTATCTAAGAGCAGGAATCGACTGCTAATTAAAACTGGAACATCTCTGTCATAATGGAGGAACATCGAAGATAATGGAAGTCCTGTAATGGAAGTCCTGATGACACTCAGCAATCTGGCCCTCTATAGCAAGCTGCAGATTGTTTGCAAAGACAATCTGGAACAGATCAAGAGCAAACAGGAAGTGGTGATTGGAGCAGAATTTATTTCCCCCTTCAAAACTCTGCATGCTTTTATAGAGGCTTCTAAAACATGACCTTACTGTCAGATTGTTGTGTACAGCTATGTGATTACAATGACGGTCGGACCCAGGCAGAGGAAGAAGAAGCACTGTGTTTCCTAACATACAGACAGTGGGTTGTAGCAAGATAGTAATTTAGGAATAAAGTATTTTTGTAGGCAAACTGTCGTCAACGTTGACGATGCCAACTGAGGTTTTTAGAGATTGACTTGAAGATTCTTGGCTGCTTTCCTTTTTCTATGTGCAGATTATTGTCTGAAGGTGCACATTTTGTCATCCCTCAATTACATTGTTTCAACCCACCTCTGCGTTTCCCCCAGAAAACTTACCGTAATAAGCCTGGTAATCAGAGCGCCATGATGGTCCACCAGCGGCCAACTGTATTTTTGTTTTTAAAAATATTGAGTTGACAGGAAATGTAAAAATATAAGGAACAGTGGAGCGGTGAAAACACATCCTGTCACATGATTGCCATAACTGGAAGGCCAACCCAATTGTTTTTACAAGACATGACAGTTTGCTTGCTCCCAGCAGAGCACGAAACCCCAATTTGTTTGTATTTTTTATTTTTTTTTCACCAAAATATTTTATTAAGATTTTCCACTTTGAACTTGCTATCATGTATGAGTCTGAACAAGTTTTCTTAGTTATTACATGACAGTAATTATTCTTTCTCATGTGAGATGAAATGAAAAACAAAACAAAAAGTTAAATTAACCAATATAGGAATAAAAAACACAGCTTCTCAAAACAGGTATTTGAGCATTTACAAACAGGTTGGATATAACGGTATTCAGCAAGGCGCACTGCAGGTTCCAGCAAATCATGAGTCCAACAACCCCTCTGACCAGTTTAAGTCCTTAACAAAGCTAAAGAAAGGACCCCATGTCCTCTCAAAAAGAGATTTCATTTCTCCCAAAGAGTTCAAAACCCTAATAAGAGAGACTGTCGGTGTAAATTGATGCAGCTGGTTTTCAGCTCAAAAGGATCGCTGATGCTTAAACTTTGCAGCAAGAGCAGACAGCAGTTAGAGGATTAGACTGAGACATTTCCAGCTGGGTACCCAACTATCTTTACAATAAAGCTCAACCACATAAGGGAAAGGTAGTCATTTTTTTTATAGCCATGCACAATATATTGGTCCTAGCATTGGTATCGATCTAATAAACAAAACTCAGCCGATATTAAGAATATCTTAAAACATTTGATGATACTCAATTGTGGGATGCCCCCTCCCAGACCTGGACTCTATCTACATAGGCCGGATCAAGAAGAGAGCTGGATCCATAGCCATGGATTCCAGCCACCCGGGCCACAGACTGTTTGTGCCGCTGCCATCAGGCAAGCGGTACAGGAATATACAGACGACAACAAACAGACTGAGAAACAGTTTCTTCCCCACAGCCGTCAGAGCCATTACTCCCTGCCGCCCCCTCACACACATATCATAATCTCACATACACATCCCCCACCCCGACACAGCCATATTGTTCTGCACTTGCACTGTCACATCATCTGCACTTTACCATAATTGGACCTGCTACTTCTTCTTTGGTGTGGTTGAATGCCTTTAGTTAATTTTAGTTGTATATATTATTATTGTGTGTATTGTTATTATTATTGTGTTTGTTTATTTTATTTACTGTATATATTTGACTTTTTGCACGGGAGTTGCAATAGAAATTTTGTTGAATCCTGTTCAATGACAATAAATGCTATCTATTCTATCTATTCTACTCTAAATTTGCTCAAATTTTCATATCAGTGCATCCCTCATTTTGCATGTGTTTTACTTGTGTACTCTTTCATATTATGACCCTCCCAAAAATGTTGAATCTTTTTCTAAGAACCCTGTCATGAACTTCAGAAGAATTTCTGGTTTTTGTGAAAAACCCATCCCAAATCCACATGCTAAAGACAAGCATATTGTTGAAATAAACATATAAAACACCAACAGGACTAATTTGAACTTTTTAACTATTTGAATCAGTATATTATTAGAGACCATCAACATTACAGCTGGAACAGTACATCTTACAATGCTTTAATAACATTGTAAGATGTACTGCTTTAATTACATCTTCAAAAGTAAAAGAAAAAAAAAGGCATTTTTGCAGTGAAGTTGTTCCCTGAGAGATTATCTTTTTTTATTTTATTTTTTTTCCTATATCAGTATAGAAAATATGTTATTATGATGCTACTTCCACTTGTCCAGAGGACACCAGTAAGTGAAATTTATCAGGACATTTGGGGGTTTTTTGGTGGTGGTGATAGTGGTTGTGGTGGAGGAGACCGCGAGGGTGCTTTGAAGGAAACAAAGAGACATGAATGAGCCAGTTTGGTGGTTTTGACTAACAGTTGTTTTTGTTTTTGCTGTGAGTAAAGACTCAGTACAACCAGACTGTAGTTAGACCTTTTTTGTAGAGATAAACCCATGAAAGAATTTGGGCTGATAATAATATCCAATATTAATATTGCTATGATGGCTGATAACTGATACTTACTGATATTTTATATATATCTATACCCCATGTTTTCAACACCATTAAACCCCCCCGATTACGCCACTGACAATGCCTCTCTACTTCAGTTAATATTCCCATAAACCTTTGCTGCGTTGCTATCACTGTTACATTTCCAAAATGTGCTATTATCATTTGCACGTTGTTGTTGCCGCGACACCCATCCCCCCTCCCTTCACTCTCTACTCTCTCAGTCACTACTTCCTAACTACATCGACACCAAACTGACAAAACATCTGCCAATACTGGGGATGGGTGATATGAACTTAAAGATTTATTCCAATATTTTGTGGCACTGTTGTGATAATGCTAAAAGTGATTATAAGAACTATTTATTGCCGTGTCATATATTGTTAAGGTAACTGTCTTCCTCTCACTGCATGACAGTGTTTGTGTTTCTGGTAATGCCAGAAACACAAACACTTCTCTTGAAAAACATTCTCATTTGTAATGTGTTTGTTAAGAATGGCAGCCACATAAGGAAGTGTAATATTAGTTAATTGATATACTAAACTGCTGTCATTGAACAAACAGTGGATGAAATAGTAAAACTCACTTTCTCAACAATACAGGCGTCATTAACTGGAATTTATCATTGCAATGATGATTCAAAATTCTTATCATAATAAGAAATTTATCACAATAAACAATACAATAAATGCCCACCCTTAAACAATAAAGAATGGAATAAAACTTAATTCATTGCCAACTTGAAATTTACTATGTCATGCATGAGGATATGTCTGTACCGTCATTAAATAACGCTCCTTTTTCTGGTTGTGGAACGAAATTCCAGCCGAAAATTTTCATATGGGAGCATACTTGGTGGTTTCAAAATGGGGGCCAAAATCCAGCGGATTGTTCTTATTTTATTAATGTTTTTTTTATCTGAATTGTAGTAAATAAGTCATGGTTCTTATGAAAATGTATGTATCTTTTGCCATAATACTACCATATATCAGATTTTAATAGACGAACTGCAAGTTTCTAAAATATCAGAAGGTAACTTGGGTTTAGAAGTTGTGCCCTCTTTTTTTATTGTAAGGAAGAGTTTTGGATTTGTGTTGGGTGATTTAGTTGAAAGTTCCTGATATCGGACCCCGTATGGAGGAGAAGTTCAATGAACGTTTCCATCTCCTTTCTCTTTCTCTATGACCTTCCCAGAGATTGCTGGGCAGTCATAACCCATCATCTGTTCAGCTCTGGGTCTCCTACAACCGCCAGCCGATGAAAGCTGCCCAGTTCATGACCCGGCATCCAATCACAGTGAGTTTTAAAATGAACAGGGTCATTCCTATTTCTAAAAAATCAAGACAGAGATGCAACTGTCGGACAATTGTTGCAGATATAGATCAAGTTCAGCTTTCACATCACTGTGTTGGTGTGCTAGTCAGTGATGTTCATTGTGCTTTACGGCATGTATGTGTGTGAGACGTGACTCTATGGTCTGAACTCTAAGTGATCTGCTGCTTCCCTCGCCAATCCAACAGGAGTACTACATTGCGGATGCATCGGAGGACCAGGTGTTTGTTTGTGTGAATCACACAAACAATGCCACACACCTGTACATCTCAGACACCCAGGGGCTGTCCTTCTCTCTGTCACTTGAGAATGTGCTCTACTACAGTCCTGGGGGCTCAGGCAGCAACACACTTATCCGGTACTGCAAACACACACACACTCGCCCACGCACGCATGCACACACACTTTCAGTTTATTAAGTAATATTTATCTGATTTGATTAAACATTTTCAGAATTTCACATTGATAATACACTTTCAACTTAAAGTATTAAGTAAAGTATGTAAATAGGTTTGCATGATGATGACTGTTTTTAGCATTTTAAATCCACTATTATGCCTGGATAGATTCAAGCTGGAATAGGTCAGTGACCTATACAAAACATATTCATTACTCTTAATACAGAAAATTATTCTCAGATTTTGAGAATTCATCAGGGCAGCTCTTCCTGTTTTGAGTTCATTTAGGAATCCACTATTTTAGCACAATGTCAGGATTATGCAAATACCTGCTGCTGGCCATGCCATCCCAACTCAGTCTTTGCATTAACTCAGATATGTGAAAATAGTTAAACTTTAACAATTATGTAGCTTTATGTTATTAAAACTAAAGTTTAATCAGCGTTTTCATCGCCACGCTCATCAACGGCTCGGTCAGTGAGGACAACATGCGCTCGGTCATCACATTTGACTTTTACAACAAATTTATGTCAGTTCATGATTTCTTGGTCAATGTCTAGTTGTCATAACGAAGACATTTTGAATAATGTCAACTTTGTATTAAAAGTGTCATGATTTACCGAGTGACACTTTATGACAACAGTCATAAATATTCATGAAGACTTACACCTGTCATATTCATGACAGGTGTTATGTCATGTTTATGACAGAGTCATGACAGTCTTATTCACAACCCGTCATACAAAGTCTTACCCAATTTTTTTCTTCTATTTCAGAATCAAATTCTATTTCCTGATTTGTCACATGAAAATCTTAAGGGGTATGAATACTTTGTGGGGTAGTGTTTCTCAATTGGGTACTGGAAAGCTCAAATTTAATTTTCCAGAAAACCTATTTTCATGTTACGTGCCATTTTTCTCATGACATAAAACACCTTTAAACTTATGTGGCTACAGTTGCAGAAAAAAGCCTGAAGATTAAAAATTGTCATTCAATTTGTGTAGCTGTTGGTCAAAGGTTGTCTTTCTACTGTTAGATGTTTGATTCCATATTTTTCCATATTGTTTACAACAAAGTGGGTGAAATGTGATGAAATCGTTTGTGTCATTGGATAACAGTGAAACACATACACTGCTAGTATTTTATATATCATCATGTAACATGAAACAGAACCCATTGTGACCTTGCTGTTGTAACTTTCTCTAGAGTGATAAAAAAAAGACAAATCTTCAAGACGTGACTGCCTGCGAATGGTCCCTCAGCTCCACCAGCACTCCGCAGAATTCTTTATTAAATTTTATATATATATATATATATATATATATATATATATATATATATATTTTTTTTTTTTTTTTATTATTTTTTTTCTGTGTGTGTGTGTGATCGTACAGTTTAAATCGAACAGTAAAAAATTTCTTAAAATCAAAACAAAACATTCTCATTCCAAAATAACTTCAACAAAACCAACAGTAAAATAACAGATAACTGCCATCGCAGCCAACAGTTAAAAGTTATAACATTTGGAAAACATTTCTATATAAATTTTTATACATGTATACATATGTTTTTATAACCAGAACCCACCTAGAGTGATAAAAAAAAAAGGCAAATCTTCAAGACGTGACTGCCTGCAAGTGGTCCCTCAGCTGAAAAACAAAAGATATAGTTAGCATCATGACCAGTGTTGTATAAAGTACTGAAATCTCGGAGCCAAGTAAAAGTATAGGTACCGCTCCAAAATATGACTTTGGTAAAAGTAAAAGTCACTGATTGAAATGTTACTTGAGTTAAAGTATTAAAGTATCTGAAACGTCTTGTACTTAAGTATGGAAAGTTCTGTAAAAATGGATGTACTCAAGTAATGTAATGAAAAGTAAAAGTAAAAAGTAAAACAAGGCAAATGCAGTTTGAATGACATTTTTTATATTTTGGTAAACTTGTTAAATACACTTAAAATAATGAACACAACCAAGTGCAGGCAAAATTAAACATGCTAATAGATAAACCTGCAGGCATCATTTAGTTAAGAAAATTAGGTGCTTTACCTAAACCACAAGGTTAACTTAACCTGCTTTAGGTTAACTTAACCTTCTTTAGGTTAACTTAACGTGCTTTACAACTGAGCCAGCTTCTTAGTAAACCCTCCAGGACAGAAAATAAAGTTTTTGTAAGCCTTAAGTTTTCCCTTTCAGTAATGAAAGGGATGAAAATGAGAAAAATAAATATTCAGTACAGAAAATGCAGCCAACATGAAGAAAAAAAGCCATTACGATTACTCTACTTCACAAACTATAGGTGCACACAACTGGTCATTATGCAAAAGAAAAAAAGAATTGGGAGGGAAATGCAGCTTATTGGCATCTGAAGAGGGAGAGCTTTTTTGTTAACTTGGTGTTTAATGGGAGAAGCGAAACAGACCTCCGTGATGCTGACACCCACCTACTCAAAAAATCCAGCAAATAGTCTGATTGGTTAGAGCTCCGTTTGTGCAGCTTTGGTTTCCGAGATATTAAAAATTATTTTTTAGGCCATCCAAAATATATACTTTTTAAGATTACAATTACTGAAAATATTGAGTATGACTACTTCATACTCAATATTTTGTGTCATGAATTTTGTGTCAGTTGGTCACAAGGCAAGAAATCTATTTCCATTAGTTTCTCAGGAGTTTGGATGTAAAATTTGTTGACTCTCCCTGAGTGAAACTCCGAGCGTTTGAGGAAGGGGAGACCGAGAGAACGGCTGGCCGAAATTAGCGTTCATGAATCGGATCAACCTCGAGCTAGGCGCCGCTCACACCGGATGTCGGAATAGCCAAAATCCAATTGAAAACAACTTTGCTGCGTTTGTTTTAACGGCACAGACCTGCACAAACGGAGCATTAACGAACCAGCCCACTTTGGTTTGTTTTGGAGCAAAATGCGGGGATGGTGAACTCTGGATGGCCTAAAAAATCATTTTAATATCTCGGAAACCAAAGCTGCACAAACAAACATTTTAATGGCACAAACCTACACAAACGGAGCTCTAACCAATCAGACTATTTGCTGGACTTTCTGACGTAGTGGGGAGGTGCGAAACTTGTGCATCCTATTGGTGGTGATGAACAAGCCCAGGCAAGCAGGCTACCGACTTTGTTGCAGTCAATCAGTAGGTGGGATCAAAACATTTGCGTTTCTCTCTCGCTTTTTTGTAACGAGTAACTAAACCACACATTGAAAATGTATCGGAGTAAAAGTATGCAATTAAGTTCGGAAATGTAGTTTAGTAAAAGTGAAAGTTATCAAAAATTTTCTTACTCGAGGAAAGTATGAAGTACTCCAAAATATACTTAAGTAAAGTAGTGAAGTATTTTTACTTCGTTACTATACAACACTGGTCATGACTGTTTGGTCAGCCAGGAACACCAACTGACGCAGCTCTCACACATAGGGTCATATTTTCCCCACCCAACCACGACAAAACTTCATAAATTATATTTGTAGATGTCAATTGTTATTATAGTATTTTGTTAAGTACTGAACCAGAAAAATATGACCCCAAGTAAAAAAAATAATGAAGAGCTGCGTCTCTTGCACCTACCTCCACCAGCACGCCGCAGAATTCTGGTGGGGGAAGCCGCGAGAGCGCCTGAAGGACCCGTCGCATGCAGTCCGTTATCACACCACTAGGTGGCTCCAAAACATGGCATTACTCAAAAATCTCATCAAAAACAAACACAACTTTTATTATTTTGGGCAAAATTCACACAGACATATACACACTTTGCTCTCTGTTACACCGTGCTACCCAACAGCAACCGTATCGTACCAGTAGTAAGGTTGTTACTATAGTAACCTGTGGGACTCTGAGGACAGCCTCCAACTCTGCAAGCAGATGCTTGGTAACGGTGACAAAACAAAGGCCGTCCAAACAAGGACAGCATGCGCTTCCTTATCCAATAGAAACACTAAAACTGTTATTTGATGTGAAGTATCAGCCTGCTCACATTTATTGATGATTTGCTGTCTTCTCTCAACTTCATTGGGAGGAATAGCCAGCGTTGCTTCAGGTGTGATCCTTCCTGATGATTCATTTAATGTCTCTGACAGCCTGTCCTCTGCTAACCAAATCAGTGCTGTATCTACTGTGTTGTTGGAGCAGGCCATTTCAGATATTTGGCAGCTGAACTTATACATGTTTAATTTAACAATAATTTAACAATGGCTCTGATTGACCATTCCTTTAGCTTCCTGTTGCTCGGCTGACTTTCAGGTACTTTGCCAACGAACCGTTTGCAGACCTGCATCGGGTGGAGGGACTCCGGGGCGTTTTCATCGCCACGCTCATCAACGGCTCGGTCAGTGAGGACAACATGCGCTCGGTCATCACATTTGACAAGGGGGGGACATGGGAGCTGCTGCAGGCACCTGCTGCCGACAGCCTGGGAGGAACTGTGGACTGCCAGGTACGGGAAGCACCTCAAGGGACACTTTTTTTCTCAAGTGTCCCTTGAGAAAAAAACAAAAACAAAAAAAAAACTCCACATTATTATTATTAAGAACAGCTTCCTAATTATTTAAAGTGGCAGTATTATGTAAAGTTGACTTACATTTTTATATCATGTCGCAATGTTGTTCACTCATCAACAACATACTTGTGTTGTTTGAGAAACCCTTTCATCTCCATGGCAACCATTTAGCTGTGCAAAACGCACTCAGCTCCTTCAGACTAGCCAGAAGCAATTAGCAAACACCTGGTAGAACTGCACATCTGCTGAGGTCCTTATAAGATCTACTTTTCAGAGCAATGCTGGTAAAATCGTTAACAGAGGGGCCGTGTTGTGAAGACTACTTGAAGGTGGAGTTTCAGAAAGAGCAGAAAAACCCCATTTCAAGGTATTACATTAAAAACTAAAATGTTTTAGGTCATATTTGGTATATACAGAATTTTCATAACAACTAAATATGGTTACATGGCTGTGCTATAAAATTACATGTGCCTAAAAATACATAACACGTCCTCGTTAAAGTAATTGAGAAGTGAGCTGGTTGCCTGTGAAGGGAGGATAATTGTTACTCAGAGCAAGTAGCTACTGGTGGGTAAGTGTGGAGTGCTAATATGAAGTGACTCACCTATCTTTTCTGTGTCCTCTCCAGGGTATTTGGACAAATACTGCCTGGGGGTCCAGACACCAATTATAGGCTCTAGGAGAGGCTATTGAAAAGTGGTGGTGGGAGTGGGGGAGGGTGGGATTATTTATGGGTTTGTGGTGTTTCATTATGGTGTAATGATAAAACATAAAACATTTATAAAAATTAAGTGGAAATGTTTGTATTTAGTTAAATGTAATTTATTTAAATAAGTAGAGGTTGGTGAATTGAGATCCCCCTGTGAATTAAAGTTGGTTTGGTCCGTCACAGCTGGGACTATTTAAGGCTAAGTTTCACCTGTGAAATTGTTCTTGATGCTGTGAGAAGAGTAAACCACTGCTGTTGCCACCTGACTCTGCCTCAACTTTTTATCCTCACTGTAAAATTAAGGGCGCCTTGTTACATGAATCAATGGCCACGACATTATTATCAACACAAAAAATGTATGTCTAAAATAAGCTTTGCTGTAATTTTAGTGTTTTTAGCAGCTTACTACTTTGCTGCGTACCTTGCTTTAGAAAGGAAAAGGAACACACAAAGTCTGGAAAAATCCACTTTGATACTGACAGAGGTTGCTGAAGCACTCGTCCTTGAGTGCTCAGTGCAGACTGACTTTTTTAAAAGCTAAAAAAGCAAGCAGTAAAATCTGAAAATACTGCATTAGCCTGCCTTGCAGTATTGCAATTGTTCGATATTCTTCTCCGAAAAGAATATAGAATAACTCCTACTTTCTGCGTAGAGTCCTCCTGTCTCCTCATTCCGTCTGACTTCCCTCCGTTTCTCCTCCCCCAGCTCAGTAAAGGTTGCTCTCTCCACTTGGCCCAGCGCTGGAGCCAGCTGTTTAACATCCAGTTGAGGAGGATGTCCATTCTATCCAAAGAGTCGGCTCCAGGACTCATCATGGCCACAGGTGGGAGTGCCAGAGCGTTACAGACATTAGAAAATCCTGCTACACTCCCAATCACCCAGGCTGCTTCTTCCACATGTTTTCTGTGTCCTACATGGCTTTTTGCAAATATCAAGTTTGATATCTGTTTTTTTTTTTAACCATGATTTTTATAGCCTCTTCCATAAAAGCCAGATTTACAGAGCACAACTGAGCTGTGGATCTCTCCAGAGTTTCCAAGAATCCCTTTGCTGGGGGTTCAGATACATAGAACACCTTTTCTATGTACTTAGGAAATCTTTCACTTTATAAAATACATTCAGACATGACCTGATGGGCAGGTCTGTAAGTCATCCTTCTCTCACTGCAAAGCAGGACAGTGGCTAATTTTTAAACCTCTGCTAAATTAGAGGGGTCACGGGATAAGATTGTCTTCAAATGTAGGTATCGGTCGATCACCAATCCGCCAAAGTTATGGAAGTCGGCGCCAATAAATCAGCCAATAAATGGAGACTTACAGGGACACCACAGCAGAGGTTGGCCCACATTTTCACGTGAAGAAACATAATAATTAAAGTGGCAGTAATATGTAAAATTGACTTTGTTTTAGCTTTATATCATGTTAATCCCTCATCAGAAACATAAGAAATCCTTTAATCTCCCCTGGCAACCATTCAGATGAGCAAAATGACAAATTAGGAACACATTCCCTCCATTTAGCACCTTCTAGAAAAAATAGTTCAACACGACTTATGTGGTGGTTGAGACAGCAAATTGGACAGGACAGTGGAATATTCATAGACTGGCATTAGTGGCCATTAAGACCAAGAGCAGTTTGGGGAAAATTGGAAACCAAACTGAATACCTTAACTAACCTTTTTTTCATCCATTCAATATCTGAGATTCGGTCTCAGGTGTAATAGGTGCACTGGGGATGAACTAATGTGGAAACATGGGCAAATTTCAATTACCAATATAAATATTGCTGTTATGGCAGATAACTGAAATTTACCTATTTATATATCGGTAATTGTCATTGAAGTATATTATACAATTCATTACTCTTTTGACGCCTTGAAAAAACTTCCACACTACACTGACTTCACCACTGTTTCTCTGTTCTAGTGAAACTCCCCACAGTCCTTTGCTCACGACCACTGTCACATGACTAAGCCCTCCAACTCCCCAGCCCCACCCACACACCCCCTCCTCATTCCTGCAACAAGATGAAAATAAATATTTGGTGTAAATATTGGTTCAGTTTTATTCATCAAACCGATGCTGATATGTTAAGAGAGGATTGATATATTGTTGGATACATTACCTAACACTCTCGCTGGACATTAATAAGGACACAGGGAGACGGTTAAATTTTCTTATGCAATCTTCCAATTGAACGGAGAACTCTGTCCAGAGACATCCCGTTATCTCTGTCTCCGGACCAGTTCTAACGTGCTTCTCTGCAACTGCATTTTTTATTACATTGAGGCGTAGCTTAATTACAAACATTTGCATAGAAGGAGTGGCAAACAGAATACACATTCTCAAGATACTGTCTTTGCATCTCCTGAGGTTACAGTTGTTTGTTGTCTCTCTGGACCTTAAAACTAGAGTTTCTTGGGACATCTAGCCTTTGATCCACTCTCCTGCTAGGTGTCAACTCTTTCCCCCTGGTTGGCATCTGTGGTCCCTTTGTCCTCCTGTCAGGGCAATGGTGACCGCAGGCATCCTGCTCCGTTCCCGGGATTCTCTGGTTCAGTTCCCGTCCCCCTCTGGGGTCGTAAAGTTCAGTTCCCGAGATTCTGGGTTGTATACAAACCACCCATTCTTCCTACCAGGCTAACTGTCACCCTGGCCATCCGTCTCCAATGTGACAAACTCATTGCTTCCTTTAAAGATAATAGAAACACAGATACCAGGGGCAAACAAAGGATTCTCAATCCTTATAGTCTCCTAATCTTGAATATTTATATTTGTATTTATCTAAAAACCTAACATATATTCTGGTTCTGATCAGTACTGATTTATTGTGGATCCCTACTTTTATTACTTTTTGTCTTCTGTTAATTATTGCTTCATTGATAAATCATTTTTCTTTTTCAATCTGCTAAAAGTACAACATATGATTTCCCATCTGCCAAATTAAAACCAGAAGTAATGAAGAACCTGAAATGTTTGGGGGGAAATTTCCAGAGAGTGTGCCTATAGCTGTCACTGTGTGAAATGCCTTTTTTGTTGTCTGGCTGCAGGATCTATTGGCAGGAATCTGGCCAACAAGCCCAATGTGTACATATCAAGCAGTGCTGGAGCCCGGTGGAAAGAGGTCAGTACAAAATGTGACAATAACATCAGGAACAACACAGCTGAGACACAGGTAGCATATCTGGCAATAAATTTGAAATGATCCAAAATGCCAACATGCAGTGACTGGCTGCTGCCAGGAAGACATAGGAAGATGCAATTTTATATTTTGTAGATTTGTTCTAAAGAAGTATGTTTTTCTCCTTATGTACCTTTCTGTTGCATTAAGACCGCAGGAGGGTTAATAATCAATTTATCACAATTTGATTAATTGTTGCAGCCCAAATCTGGGGTTGTATTCACTTTGTTCAAGATTCTAGGACTCTGCAAAGCAAAAATGATAACCAGCACGAACTCCTGAAATTTAGAGTAAGCCAACCACACTCTGCTTCTACCCCATAGAATCAGGGGTCATTGTGCTGCCCAGTATATTTATACATACGTCACTTTTCATTCCCTTCAGGCTCTGGCAGGCCCTCACTTTTACAGTTGGGCGGACCATGGTGGTATCCTGATGGCCATCATACAGGGAGGCTCCACCAAACATCTGAAGTAAGTTAGACTGAGAAGTGGGAAACAATGGAAATAGCGACTTGGAAAGCTTGGAAGGTTTCACTTGTGAACCCTTCCAAACTACCAATAACTCACTGCTAACATACCCTTACTAGCTTGCTAGCTAGCTACAATTCTGTTTGTCTCTATAAATAATTGATTATTTTATTTAACATTTCATTCTGACATCTTCTCCCCTCTCACAGTGGAGAGAATATAATCAGATGTAATGTGCTTGCAGGTTCAGCACCAACGAAGGTGAGACGTGGATTGAATTTAAGTTCTCAGACAAGGAGGTGTACGTGTACCAGCTGCTGACAGAACCCGGGGAGAAAAGCACCATCTTCACCATCTTTGGCTCGTATGCTGAGCAGAAGCACAGCTGGCTCATCCTGCAGGTCAACACCTCCAATGTTCTGGGTAGGTTGGAAAGTCAGAAGGCTGTTCTGGAAACATGCATTTTCTGAGTCTCAAGTGAAAACTGTGACAGCTTAAGGCAGTGGTATTCAAGTCCAGTCCATGAGAGGTACCATCCTGCAACTTTCAGATGCATCCCTGCTCTAACACACCTGAATTAAATGAATGACTGGTTGCCTTGCCTGTTCAGAGCTGAATGACTGCTGGTGAAGGAATTCAGCCATCTGACCCCGGTCTGTTGGAGTAAGGATGAATCTAAGAGTTGCAGGATGGTAGCTATCGAGGACTGGACTTGAGCACCACTGGCCTAAGTTTTCACATCAAATCTGGCCACAGTTTTCAGTTTTGTAGCAGGTGTAAAACATCCGTATAGCAGCACTATGAGCTGCATGAAGATTTTTTACTTGAGGAGTTTACTGTTTTTCTTTTTCTTCTGAATTGTCTACATGTCTATAACTTTGCCACTCATGATGGCAGCATGTTGGAGTAGCTCTGTTAAATCTGATTCATTCATTTTATTGACTTTTGTTCATATTTTGGGGGGAGGAGTTAAATGTCTGGATAATTATTCCCTCTGCACAGAATTTTTTGTCTTACTTTTTTAGTTTCAAAGAGTTGTAACAATGCATAACCATGGAAACAAAGCAGCATCTCCACGGAGCAGAAAGAGAAGGCGGACGTTCGAAGCATCTTTTCCAGAGACAATTATATCTCTGGAAAAGAGTTAAAGAGGAGCAGTAAAAATAGGGGAATTAGCAGAACTGCTAACCACTGATGATGTCATCCTGGGCATGTTACTGTGGAATATTGACTGCTGCTTAATATTGAGCATGTGATGACAGTCATTCAGCAGCAGTCTACAGTCAGTGGCTTCTTCAGATTATTCAGCTAATTTGCTGCTAATATGCTCTGTCTCGCTGGCTTCTTTGCATCTGTCATGGGGAAGTGAAAATTTATTTCCAGTTGCTTTTGTCACTTCTTTCGCCAACCCATAAGGTGCTACATGGTTTCTGTGCTATAAGATTCAGATGCTTTAGAGAGGCATACTAAGAAGCAGCAAGCTACGATGCATATTGCTCGTGAGAAGACATACACACAAAGAGGGGGTACATGGGTAAGAGCGGTACATGGCTCTAATTTGTACATGGCTCAGTTTGGAGCTGGCCCCTTCCTCTTCCAACATGACTGTGCACTAGTGCACAAAGCAAGGTTCATAAAGACATGAATGGCAGAGTCATTCATGTCTTTATGTCATCCAAGTGTGGATGAACTTGACTGGCCTGCACAAGTCCTGACATCAACCTGAAAAAATACCTTTGGGATGAATTAGAGTGGAAACTGAGAACCAGGTCTTGTCCAACATCAGGATATGACCTAACAAATGTGCTTCTGGAAGAATGGTCAAAAATCCCCATAAATATTCCTAAACCGTGTGGACAGAAGGTGTTATAGCTGCAAAGGGTGGACCAGTGTCATATTGAACTTGATGGATTAGGAATGGGATGTCACTTAAACTCATATGTTAGTCAGGGCAGGTGAGCGAATACTTTTGGAAATACCAATTTATATATGTCTGAAAAGGTCTTAAATTTAAGTTGGTGAAATGTATAACTTGAATATGAATGCCTTTCTTCCTTTTTTATTTCTTACCTTAAAAAAATCAAAAGGTGTGATAATAACTCTGTGGATGAGAGCAAAAGATGTTTTTTAAAACAAGGGAACAAAGCTGAAGAAAGATTTTATTTCCATCTTGTTCTATTTGTTTCAAAATTTCTATTGCAGATAGCATTAATGAGGTGAAGTCAGGAGTCAAAGTACTCTTCTGTTGTCCAGGTGTTCCGTGTTCTGAGGCCGATTACAAGCGCTGGTCTCCATCAGACGAGCATGGTAACGAGTGTCTGCTGGGCAGGGAGGTGACTTTCAAGAGAAGAGCACCTCACGCCACGTGCTTCAATGGGGAAGACTTTGACAGGCCTGTCACCATCTCCAACTGTTCCTGCACCCGCCAGGACTATGAATGGTGAGGGACCTTCACAGCTTGGTCACCATCTCTTCCAACTATTACTCTGAGGCAGGGACTTCAGGGCAATATAGACAAGAACTAACAGAGTGAAAAGCTGTTTCTACCCAAAAGGCATTGCCCTGAACATCACAAATTAATCCCAAACCCTGAACATCATTCTTTCATTTATGTATTGGAAACATATATATATGTTTCTCATATATTTTTTTAGAGTTATTGGAATATACTTATTATTTTTTAATTTTCACTCCCTTCGAAAGTTTCTGTTTTTTAAATGTTGTGCTTTCTTGCACATTGAAAAGAAAATCTGCTTCTTCTTCTGAGAAGCCTGTTCTGCTCTCTGGTAATACAGATGATTAGATTGTGTTCCAGCTGCTTTTGCAGCACTACTGCTTTCTAACAGAACTACTTGTAGAGTGCAGAAGTTATTCTAAGTGTGCTTCTCTCCACCCTCTCTCATTCCAGTGACTATGGCTTTATGCTGAGTGATGACTTGTCTCTTCAAGTGTGTGTACCTGACCCGGAGTTCCTGGGAGATCTCTATTCTCCTCCAGTTCCTTGTCCCATTGGTACCAGCTACCACCACAGCAAAGGGTAAACTCTGCATATCTGACCTCTCAAAACACAGATGTCTTGTTTTAATTTGTAGTAATAAATTGCTATAAGACTTTAGACACATGCATGTTCTCATGAAGTGTTCATGTCAGATTTTAAAATTGAAAAACAGAAGTAACAGCTACAAAATTATTCCAACCTTCTTTTCCACATTTTATCATGCTTTAACCACATTTCAACCTCAGTCCATGTCGAGGACTAAGGCCTCCAAATGTGGGGCGTGCTAACCCCCTGCGCCACCACAGCATGCCCCATAAATGTCTTTTTTTAAATATTTAGTGGTTAATATTTTTTTAAACCTTCACAATTTTATTTTAACAATGAATTAAAAATTATAGTGCTGTTTAGCTGCTGTATTGAGATAGGATCACACTTTCCATCTGCTAGATCAGGGATCTGCAACCTGAATCTCTGGAGACAAAAAAATTCCCTTCTCACCCACCGCGGGTGGTTCTTATCCTCTGAGCTCGGGTCCTCTACCAGAGGCCTGGGAGCTTGAGGGTCCTGCGCAGTATCTTGGCTGTGCCAAGGACTGCACATTTCTGGACTGAGATGTCTGATGTTGTTCCTGGGATCTGTTGTAGCCACTGCTCCAGTTTGGGGGTGACTGCCCCGAGGGCCCCGATGACCACAGGCACCACTGTGGTCTTCACCTTCCAGGCCCTCTCCCGGTTTCTCCCTAAGGCCCTGGTATTTCTCCAGTATATATATATATATATATATATATATATATATATATATATATATATATATATATATATAACTATATATATATATATATATAATGTATATATATAGAAACCAATGAGCTTAGGATCAGTGATCCTGGAGATGCTTGGCTATAAGAGCAACCATGAGACCCAGTACCCACCATGGAACAGACGGTTAGAGGCTAAAATCAAGGTGACAAGGAGGGGAGTGAGCCAACTATCAGAGCTCCACAGAGGTGCAATGAAAAGACCAATACTCAGAAACTACAGGCATATGCCCATACCTGAAGCACTCGAAATTGCCAAATAGAGGCTCCAAGCCTTGGCCAGCCGCCTAAAGAGATACACAAGGGAGAATGAAGCCAGAAGGATTAACCGGCTCTTCTCCACTCAACCAGCTAAGGTGTACTCTCAATGGCAGGGTAATAACAACAGAGCAGACCCACCAAGGCTTGAGACTGAACAATACTGGAAAGGCATATGGGAAAGGGAGGCATCCCACAACAGCAATGCACAGTGGCTGATCTCTCTACGAGAGGACCATAGCAACCTCCCTGAGCAAGCCCTGGTAACCATCACTGTGACAGATGTCCAAAAAAGAGTCTAAGGTATGAAAAACTGGACAGCACCAGGGCCTGACATGATCCATGCCTACTGGCTAAAGAAACTCACTTTCGTCCATGAGCGACTGGCAGCCCAAATGAACCAGCTACTACAAAGTGGGACTCACCCACGAGCACGAGAAACTGGAGAAATACCAGGGCCTCAGGGAGGAACTGGAGAGGGCCTGGAAGGTGAAGACCACAGTGGTCATCGGGGCCCTCTGGGCAGTCACCCCCAAACTGGAGCAGTGGCTACAACAGATCCCAGGAACAACATCAGACATCTCAGTCCAGAAATGTGCAGTCCTTGGCACAGCAAGCTCCCAGGCCTCTGGTAGAGGACCCGAGCTCAGAGGATAAGAACCACCCGCGGTGGGTGAGAAGGGAATTTTTTTTTTACACTGCTCAAAAAAATAAAGGGAACACTCAAATAACACATCCTATATCTGAATGAATGAAATATTCTCATTGAATACTTTGTCCTGTACAAAGTTGAATGTGCTGACAACAAATTCATTGTTGACTGTCAATCAGTGTTGCTTCCTAAGTGGACAGTTTGATTTCACAGAAGTTTGATGTACTGGGAGTTATATTGTGTTGTGTGAGTGTTCCCTTTATTTTTTTGAGCAGTATATATGTATATATCAGCTATAAGCGGGCAGACTTGTATCATCAGCACTTCAATTCAAATGGCAATTTGCAATGCAAGATATTATGCTTAGCGATATTTTTGTATTACAGTTTTAAATAGCAATGCAGTGCTTAATTTAGAATTATTTTTATATTTATGAATGGAAATTGTGTACAGTATTGGATTTATTTATTTGAAGATTATTTTGTAGTTCAGTACAAAGCTGTGTATATATGCAAAAAATTGGTAAATAATGGGTTAGTCTGATCCTGGTTCTTATTGCTCTTTTTTGAAGTTTGATTAGTGACTGTTTTTGTTTTGTGATTAATTACCCAAATCTCTCTGGAGTCACTTAAATAAGGTAAAACTAAAGAACAGTGCAGAATGTTGGGCTGTTTATATGTTTGTGAACAGAAAGGTGTTTGGTACTGAAACAATGATAGACCAATGTCATGAAATGTGAACTGAATTTGAAAAACCCTGACTCATAATGTCTACTCTTCCATAGATGGAAAAGTAGACAAAGAAAAAGGCCAACAGCCATATAATGTTCAAATAAAAATAAGGACTGTGTCACTCCACAGCTGCATATGTTTCATTAATGTTAGGAGATGTTGGCAAGTATGATGTAGTCTTGAGATTCTGTTTCAAAATGAGTACATACACCTCTGGAAAAAATTAAGGTTCTCTGATTTTACAATTATAAGTTTGCGTAACATGAACATTGTTCTTTTATTCTGAGTTACTGACATGTCTCTTAATTTTATTTGTGAATGTATGGAAATAAGAAGTTAAATTTGGAAAACGCACAAACAAATATCTTTTCATGTGTCTTAGCCCTGCTGGGGGCTAAGCACTCCTAAAGGTCAAATTCTAGAATCGCCCCTGGTACTGCCATAGTGATTTCCGCCAGCTGTTTGTTCAGACCAGGATATATGAAATTAATTGTGTCCGTTTGCTGGTAAAGCTACACTTGCACTATAACCATCAACTACTTAGCTAATGAGTCTATCCGCTCACCTGTATAAATACTCCTGCAGCGCTCTTCCTGCCGTTCGCTCTTAACAGCAGCTCCTGGAGGAGAAAGGCTGCCATACTCCAGGCATCGCGCCAGTCATTTTGAGGATGCTTTTTGTACCCCAAAAACGATAAAAACCCAGGCATTGTCATCCATCAATAAAATCCTCCTGGGCCTAACTTGAAAATTGGACTTTATGCTGCTAACACTTAGCTCTCATCAACAACTCAGAAGCGGAAGTCATGCAACGCAAGTAATGTCCTGACCGGAACACAGTGCGCTAAATAATAAAACATAAATTAACGAAGCTTCGAAACAGGTAAATTTTCCTCGAGGAATTTTAATAATCGAGGTACTCAAGTCACTTGAGGAATCGTTTCAGCCCTATTCCGTTCAGAGGTTCTAGTTAAGAACTTGTGTAGGTTAGTGTACATGCAGCTATTCTGTGCCATGGAAGTTTGTTAGAGAACAAGCAGTCTTTTAAAGCTCTATCTGCAGAAGCCATCAGGAGTGCAGCAAATGTGTGGAGGTAGGTGGTCAAGTGCAACTGAAATTGAAAATTGTTTGTCCTTCATACACAAACTTGTTTGGTTAAAAGCATAATACAATATCACTCTGAACACATTGTGGTGGCAGCATCATGCTGTGGGAATGTTTTTCTTCATCAGGAACATGGAAGTTGGTCAGAGTTGATGGGAGGATGGATGACCACCCTGAACATCAAATCAGAGCTATCACACAATGGTTTAGATCAGAGTCTATTCTTGTGTTAGAATGGCCTAGTCAAAGTTAAATGAGAGCCTGATATCAGCTTTTTTCTGCTTTCCAACTATTCACTAGGTCTGGTTCTCACATGAAATTCTAATGTGAAGCCTTGGAGTCTGTGGATATATTGTGACAAAATGTAAACTGAAAAGATTTAAAAGACTTTGTTGATTTCAGCAGTACTGCTCCAGTTTGATTTAAGTTCTGGATTACTATTTTTGTGCTCATCATCAGAAGAACATGGGTAATCTTTTCACTGATTCCTACTGGTGTGTTAGTGGGAGGAACATCTGCCCTCCTGCTGAGGAGAAACTGTTGTATTTCTGCTGCAGCTACAGGAAGGTACCGGGAGACAGCTGCAGTGGGGGAGACGTTGAGGCCAGGCTGGATGGAGAGATGCTACCCTGTCCTGTTAGAGGTTATTGCAACAAGTCTTTGGTTGCCTTTACGTACGGAATGCCCTAACCTGAATCAGTGTGTGCTGTGTTTCACAGAGAGTAATGAGTTCATCCTGTATGCCGTGAGGAACTCCATCCACCGCTACGACCTGGCCACTGGCGCCGACCAGCCCCTGCCTCTGGTTGGCCTTAGGGAAGCCGTGGCACTGGACTTTGACTATGACAGGAACTGCCTGTACTGGGCAGACATCTCGCTGGACACCATCCAGGTATGAGCTGGACCAGGGGTGTCAACATCCAGTCCTCGAGGGCCGGTGTCCTGCAGCTTTTAGATGTGCCTTTGCTGCACCACACCTGAGTAGAATAATTATGTCATTAGCAAGGCTCTGGAGAACTGATCTACACAAGGAGGAGGTAATTAAGCCATTTTATTCCTGTGTTTTGTACTTGTGGCATGTCGAAAAACTGCAGGACAGTGGCCCTCCAGGACTGGAGTTTGACACCCCTGAGCTGGACCTTATGCGTCTTTTAACTAAGTTGCTCTGGAAAAGTTAATTAATTTTGCTCTTTCCTGAAATAACTGCATCACCTCAGCCTTTACGGTTTCTACATTCTGCTTCTTCTGCAGCGTCTGTGTTTGAACGGCAGCACAGGTCAGGAGGTCATTGTGAGGAAAGATCTGCAGAATGTGGAGGCTGTGACCTTTGACCCCATCAGCAGGCTGCTGTACTGGGTCGATGCAGGAGCCCAGAAGATTGAGGTATCAGAGATAAATATACAGACAAATTTAAATACATTCAGCTCAAATATCATTTCCTTAATAGAAAATATTTTTAGTACCTGAGTGTCCTAAGATTTAGTCATGGGCAGCAGCTTAATTTTCTAATATTTACCAATGACTGTTCTTTTTCAGATTATTTTATGTAGTGATGAAATATAAAAGATTCAATATACAAGGCTGACAGCTGAAAAATAGTATTTTTTGCAATATTTTTATCCTGGCACTAAATGATAGTTTTACTTGATTTTTTGTCCATTCTCATGACCAAGACAAATGCAGCTGTGAAAAGCTTCTATAAATCTAATCAGCAGTCATGTCGATGTATCTGACAGTCAGTTAGCAGTAGTTCTGTTCTAAGAAAAATCTCACATGGAAGAAAAACACTGGTGGAAATATTGTATCTGAAAGAACTGTTCTTTGGATCAAGAACATCATGGTTTAGAGATTGACCTGCAAATATGAAGACTGCATGTCTTTCTGTAGCGTTCAACAAGCTCTTGCTCGCTCCTTCTTGGAAGGAGTGATGTCTCCAGTGCTTAGTTTGATTAACAGTGGCAGTGGGTTAGATGAGTACTACATCTAACCCTCTGCGATGGCAGATTATGCTGCCATCACAGAGATGAATACATGGACGTCTCGTTGAGCGTCTCATTCCAGCTCTGATTGTGACTGTCTGACCTTCCAAAATCCTTTCAGTCTTTAATCCACTTTCCTTCTAACAGCAGTTTCTCAGTAGCTATCTCATTAGAAAACCTACACAGTATGAAATAAGTTAGCTAAGAAAAGTTAGCTAAATTAATCGCATTAGTTAAGATAACTAACAAAAGCGGTTAGTTACATTGAACCACTTTTGTTAGATGAGAAATATTTCTTGGTTGTTTAGAAGCTAGTTTCTGGCCACAAAGTCGAGAAATTCCGCTTCTATAATTACATTATTATTTTCTTTCATTCGTACCTGTGAAAGGTAATGCCAATTGTAACATACATTACCTACATAAATATTAAAATGACTGAGTAAATAATGAAATTAGATCAGAAAAGTTCCTGGTTCGACTGCTGGAGGGAGTGGTAGTTTTGTAAAAACACACCAACAAAATAGTGCAAAATTTGTGAATTGTATTAAATGATATTTACAATATATACAGACAAGTTCTTCAAATAGTTCATGAGATCTGAGATGTTGTTTTTTTCCTTTATCCAAGGCAATATTTCAGCTTCTTCATGAAGGTGAGAGGAATGATGACAAAGGATTCACTTCAATTCAGTTCAGTCCAGAGTAAAGATGAAAGTGTGGCTGTGGCTTGAATGCCTCCACCAGATTGTAAGGAGTTGACAGGATGTGATGTTTCTCTTGATTCAATGTATGGTTTAGCTCGCCAGTTCACTTGGCAACAGACAATCAGAATCCAAGATTTGAAAACAGGAACCTGGCTTGATAATCAACCCTGGGTTTTGTCAATATCAAAAATCATTCTACACATATACATCGTTTTCTTCTTCTCGCTATATTGAATAAGTTTATATTATAACAAAAATTAAACTCATGTAAATACTCTATATTCATTTCATTTGAGCATACAGTAGAAATAGTGTTTTACCAATCAAAATATTTTCAGTTTAAATCCTTCATCAAGGTAACAGAACGTACTCAGACGAGGTTAGTTTACATTGACCAAACCCAAGCAATAACCAGTAGGCTAGCGCTAGCTTTATAGCTCCCAAACAAAAACAAACACTCACCAGTAGTGATGGGTTTGGCAACACCGATGTGTCGGCACATGCGTCAAGCCCATAGGTGAAACCCCGTGTCGGTGCGCGTAGGAATTGTTTCGAAATGACACTGGCGCGCCAAACTGTGTTTATAAAGAAGAGAGTCTGTCAACGTAATGCATTTGCCAAAAGAATTCTTGATCTTTTATGGAACAGCGTTAATAAGGAGCCTCCAGGCAAACGAAAGGTTTCATAGTTTGGGACCATTTTGATCTTACATCAGAAAATAAGGTCTTATCACTTCGTTGTTGTTTCATCCGGTTCTTTTCAATTTCTACTTGATCTATCTGAACCCAAATTCAACTGAAATTCATACTTAGTTTACGTTCATATTATGTTCTGTAGGTTAAGTGTTGCATATGTTTGACAGAACTGTCTTATTTAAATAAATCCACCTCCTCAGTGCTGAGCCATTATAGGGCCAGGCATCAGAATGAATCCCAGATACACTTAGGATAAACTCGGGCATTCTACAAATCGTTGATGAGGCAATTAAGCCTTCAAACTGCTTTGCCACGTAGAGACCCAGCACCCTGTGCATAAGTAACACATCTCCCAGATGGGACCGTCTCATTGCAGAGAAACGAGCTCAGGCCTCCCATTAGTCGTTAACGTGAGTTACAATTTTCATGAAAGTAAAATGTTGGTTTTTGTGGCGAGATACCACAGTGACCAGAGTCAGAGCGTTAGGTCAGTGGTCGAGACGAGAGGAGTGGAGCTTGTGAGTTTTAGGTTTGGTTCACACGATTTAAGGATTGTTGGCCGATTTTCAAAACTTCTGCGACCACACATGACAAGAGCCGATATAGTACAATAGGTTTGATCGGTTCGTGTGTCCAGCCACACGGCAGGAGCAACACACCACAAGAACCGCTTCTGTTCACCAACATCCCGATTCCAGATGAAAATCCAGTAAAACCCCCAACATATCATACGTGAATTTAGAATAATCAAACACGGATGACAATGTAGAAGCAGTGGTGATAGTTTGTGGACTTATTTTAAGCGATGAAAGACTTATCAAAAAGAAAAGGCGTTGGATAAAAGAGGGGGAGCAGCTGCTCTATTTGCGGCACTAAGATTTGGAGGTGAGTTCTGTTTTTTTGTAGTTCACATTTTTAACTGAATAAACATAACCACACATAATAAACATATCTAAAAATGACTTTTACATATAGTAATAAACATTTCCACATATCACCTACGATGTCCACTGGACTCTCAGTTGCCATGTCAACTGTTTGGGATTCCCTACGTTCTTATGCTACCGCGCTTTCTGATTGTCACCCTGTCACATTCAACAGGCTGCGTTCAGTCAGGGAAAACCCCACATCCTGAGATAAAAGAGCCAAGACAATGTTGAATATGCCTGATTTAAGATCAGGCATATTCAACACACCACACACTGAAGGGCGTTGTAAGAATGTTGCAAAGGGGGAAAAAAAAGGGTTATCTTACAGGCCCCTCCCCCGCCCCCCCTTTGGGCCGCAGCAAAATTGCAAAGTCTTTGACCGGTCTGCGGTAACTGGACGACTGAAGAGGTCATCAAATCAGTCTGTAAACTATGTTGCCTGCAGGGATTTTCAATGTCCAGCAGGTGTCAGTATTCAATGTCACAGTATCGACACAGTATCAATACAGTTTTGCTATGAGTCGAAATGCTTCGTGACACCTCATTTCCCCATCACTACTCACCAGTTCCCACTTTTCAAACCGTGGTATCAATTGAAAGTTTTGATCCACAATCACACATCTAAAAGTTGAGAGGCATATCAGTGAGAGATGGCACTATGAACATTTGCTGGAGGCTTACAAACACCAGAATCCTACCTGTGGCAGCGACAGGCAGCGTCTCCCATCTAACCCGTGAGCAGCAGCCATAAAAGCAGTAGCTGTCTATTAAGACACTGACGTATGGCTGGTCATGTGACACTAAAACCACAAGAGAACAGACACACTTAAAGGTGTTCGTTCTTGTTTGGTTTATTTTCTTGTTTAAAAGAAAGTAAGGAAAGGAGAATTTTATTTTAAAATAAATTAATCATAAGTAAATCTAACGAAAATGGAAAAAAATTATCCTGGTTACAGAGTGGATCCAATGTGCAGTGAATCGATCCACAAAATATTTATTTTGTTCCTACCTTAAGCATCAAGGCAGATGCAGCTTCAAATAGAGTTAAATACCACCTATTTTGGTAGATTTTTAAATCTTCTCACTATTGTGTCATATCTGTGAGATATTTATTTAAATCAAGTTAATTATTATGATAATAATACTTTCAATTACATTGTTACGCCCCTAAGAGGTCTAGGGGTTCAGGGCGATAACATAAAAATGTCCAGAGAATATAAGGGATAATAAAAAGGTGATTTATTACAAAAAAAGAACAAAGTTTTCACAAAACCGAGACACAATATAACTTAATCCAATTACAACAAAAGAAAAGGGCTGACAGTTTTTAAGAAAGGTTAAGTGCAAAGTAAATCACAAAATGCCCAAACGAGTCAGTCTAAAGTAACTCCAATAAACCAAAAAGGAAATGAAAAAAAAAACATAAACACACAAAGGGAGCAGCAAGCCTCCCAAATACTAGCTTCTAGCTTGTGGAGACAACCCAATCAAAAGTCAACCTGCTCTAGCAGAGCAAACAACAAAATGTTTACAAAATTGCCAAAGACAATATCACAAACAAAAGTGGGGAACAGCGGAGCAAAACCTCCTCTTACAAGCTGTCCCACTGAAGGAATGTTTCAGGAGCCTTTTATAGGAACAGGTGAGTCTCATTACATCTGATAGGCTTGCAGTTCTCTGCTGGTCCAATGGGGTGTAGCTCCTACAGCTTCCAGGTAGCCAATCAGGAGATGACGTGTCATCACAGCTGAACCTGCATAACAAAACCCTGCACAGTCCCAAGAGGCCAGGGGCTGTAACACTCCCCCCTTAAATTACAAAACCAAATTTTGTAACTACCAAGTATCACACAAAAATAAATCCATACTCACATCCTGGACGGGCCATCTGCGAGAACATTATCTGTTCCTTTCTTATATTGAATGTTCAGGTTGAATTCTTGTAAAAGCAATGCCCACCGCATAAGGCGCTGATTGTGGTTGTACATATGTGAGAGAAAAACTAGCGGATTATGATCAGTGAAAACATCGATCGGCAAACTACTGGAACCAAGGTAAACATGGAAGTGCTGAAGAGCCAACAACAGAGCCAAGGTTTCTTTTTCAATGGTGGAGTAATTTAGTTGATGTTGCTTAAATTTGCGGGAAAAATAGCAAATAGGATGATCTAAGCCCTCCAAATCTTCTTGAATTAGCACTGCACCAGCCCCAACAGCACTAGCATCCACCTCTAACTTGAAAGGTGGGGTCAGATCAGGTGCAGCTAATACTGGTGTGTGGCAAAGGAGAAACTTAGCACTTTCAAAAGTGTTTTAGCATTCCTGTGACCAAACAAAGTCAGTTTTTGGGCTAAGTAGATTGGTTAGTGGTTGAACTACTGAGGAGAAGTTTCTGCAAAAGTTCCAGTAATAGCCAACCATGCCCAGAAATCTACGTAGCTCACATCGTGTTTTGGGTGTGGGATAATCAGTAATTGCCACAATTTTAGCATTGAGGGGACGGACTTGGCGTTGTCCCACCTCTCTGCCTCAGAATGTTACAGTGGCCTTGCCGAATTCACACTTTGCGTGGTTAAGGGTCAGGGAAGCTTGGGCCAAACTGTGAAATACTTGATATAGTGTTTGCAAATGTTCCTGCCAGGTTTTAGTATACACCACCAGATTATCTAAATACGCACTGCAGTTGGAGATGCCACGCAGTACTGTATTTATTAGCCTCTGAAAAGTAGCAGGAGCATTACACATACCAAACGCCATAACAGTGTATTGTAAAAAGTCATCTGGGGTCACAAAAGCTGAAATGTTGGAAGCCCTTTCAGTCAAAGGGACTTGCCAATAACACTTGAGAAGGTCTAACTTTGTGACATATTTTGCAGCTCCAATATTGTCCACACAGTCCTCAATTCTGGGGAGAGGATCGGCATCAGATACAGTGACAGAATTTACCTTACGGAAGTCAGTGATAAAGCGTAGTGAACTATCTGACTTGGTTTCTAACAAACAAGGTGAGCTCCAGGGACTTTGACTTGGTTTGGCTAAACCATGTTCTAGCAAGTAGTCAGTTTCCTGTTTCATTAAGGAACGTTTTGTGGGATTAGCATGATAAGGATGCTGTTTGATTGGTTTTGCATTCTGAACATCTATGTCATGCTTTAGGACTGTTGTAACTGTGGGTACATCATTGAATAAGCATGTGTACTCATCAATAAAAACCGTTATATCCTTTTGTTGTTCAGGGGACAAGTGTTCAAGCTGACTCTGCAGAGATTTGAACATCTCTGAGTTTGTAAGGCGGGGACTAGAACAGATGGGATAATTCACTCTTAAGCCATCAGCATTGTCTAGCTCCTCTACTTCTAGCTGTGTTGTGACCGCAACTGGAGCATACCCCTCAATAGGTTCTGGTGCAGGTCGAGAATGGTATAATTTAAGCATGTTTACATGGCAAACACGGGTTTTGCGCCGCCGATTAGGGGTGCCAATGACACAATCATTCTCCCCTACTTTTTCTAGGATGTCATAAGGGCCATCAAATTTGGCGGACAAGGCTGAGCTGGGAACAGGTAGAAGGACAACAACCTGATCTCCTACTTGGAAACCTCTTTTGACAGATGTTTTATCATAGTGATGTTTCATTTTTCTTTGAGAGTCAACTAGATGCTTCTTAGCTAGAGCATTAGCTTGACACACGCGCTCACGAAAGTCTTGCACATACTTAGTCACCCTTTTCTTAGTACCTTCTGCAGGAACTAAGAAAGTTTCTTTTAAAGCTCTTAAAGTGCCACGGGGTGTGTGTCCAAATACTAATTCTGCTGGACTGAACCCAAGGGATTCCTGAACAGCCTCTCTAGCACCAAACAATACAAACGGAACCCCCTCGTCCTAACTTTTGTCAGTTTCCAGGCAGTACTTGCGTAGCATTGATTTCAAGGTCTGATGCCAGCGTTCTAAAGCACCTCGGGACTCTGGATGGTAAGCAGATGAAACAACATGCTTAATGTTTAAGCTTTTAGCCACCTGTTTGAACAGCTTTGACTGGAAATTTGTTCCTTGATCTGTTTGTAGAGTTCTAGGTAAACCAAACACAGAAAAGAACTTTGTCAGAGCTTTAACAACAGATTTGGCTGTAATCTTATTCAACGGGATGGCTTCTGGGAATCGCGTTGCAGCACAGATAATTGTGAGCAAATATTGATTTCCACACTTTGTTCTGGGTAAGGGTCCCACACAGTCTACTATGACATGGTCAAATGGTTGGTCTATCACTGGAATCGGGCATAATGGAGCAGGTGGTATTACCTGATTTGGTTTGCCAGCAATTTGGCACACATGACAGCTATGACAGAACTTGGAAATGTCACGTTTCATACCATGCCAGAAAAAGTGCTTTAACAAAAGCTGGTATGTTTTGGTCACACCTAAATGACCAGACCACTGGCTTTCATGAGCCAGAGATAGAAC